>OX579634.1:26259524-26514352 GCA_951230915.1 Antitrichia curtipendula | reverse complement strand
TATGTATGCATGCACATATATGTTTGGAATCAGTAATGTTTCTCACATGGGAATGGACAACATCCACATGTCACATTGTGAAGGCAATTAGAAGACCATTTGTTCCCAAGGCATTTTAGTATCCAAGGGTTGAGTATAAGAGTTCTCAACCTCACCCCTGTCCTAAGCTATAACTTAACCCTTAAAAAACAAGCCTATGATCACTTTTTGGAATTCAAAGTTCTTGTATGAGTCTGCTCTCATTTGACAACTAAATATGAGTGATCATTTTCTTAATTGATTTTCAAGGATGTAGCTACACGTCTTGTAACAAGTCATGGTTTTTTTCTAAATAATTATGAAAAATTGAAATTATTGTGATTTTTTCATCATCAAAATGGAAAAAACATAACAAATACAAAACATGCTCAAAAAATCTCAAAAAAAATTCATCCATGTGTACTGTAGTGTAGAAGATTGTGGCGTGAAACACTTTACCATGTCATTCTAAAATTAGAAATTTAGCATTCAATGGTAATCATCACAATTTCAAATTAAAATAAACTACTCAATTCTAGAATATTTCCAAGATTTCAAGATGGAGTACAGACTAGACTTTATAAGCTTCGTTTCTTTAGTTGGACTCACACTCAAAAGATACGATTTTTTGTGGCTAAAGTTCAAAAAATAGAAAGTAGCAATTGTTGCCAAAATACATTGTACAATAATTTATGGATTTGACATTTTCTTTTGTAGGAAAATCAAAAATGTCACTAAGAAGATATATCAAACACCATGAATTGAAAAAGAGTCTAAACCACAATTTCAAAAAAAAAAGTGGATGAAAAAGTATAATTTTCCATCCGTGGGTCCTCACTGCAGGCACTCTAGAGCTCTGTCCCAGAGAATCCGGGAATTCAACATGTGCAGTACAAATTTATAGGCTTTGTGGCCTTTTACCATATCATTCTCGGTATGGGGATACCTAGGTAGGGCCCTAGAATTCAAGTGGTACCCACCTCCTTGTACCATCACCATTTTGGGGAACTGAGGGCTTCCCCTCAAACTCGTCAAACATCTCCATACAAAAATGTTGTTTTCTTATATGTAAGTTTTTACTAATATTGCTTTCAAGGCTTTCAGGGCACTTTTTCTATAGAGAATCCAATAATCTAGACTAAGGCCTCCGTCCTAGTTTGATGCAAGTGTAGACGAAACCCAAGGAATCTGTTATTTTTGTTTTTTTCTTTGGTTAAGTGACATACGTTCTACAATGAATGCAGTGGAAAGAAAATTGTTTGATAGAAACAAGTACTTGTGCATGTGAATCTGTAAAAGGTGCAAGACTTTGATTTAAATATTGCAAGATTTTGTTTTGAATAGTGCAAGATTTTAATTTGAATAGTACAAGATTTCTTCACACTACAAGAAAATGGGTCCAAAAGGGTTGATTAGGATGTCTAGTTTTGGACATTTTCAACACACTTGTGTTGATTTGACCAAAACCATGCAAGTGTGTTGAAAATGTCCGAAACTAGACATCCTATTCAACCCCTTTGGGCCCATTTTCTTGTAGTGTCAGATTAATCTGAGTGAAATATGTCTAATTAGTATGAAGGTGTGACATGCATTCTCCCGTTGTTTTCCAAGTAGAATTAAGGTAATCCACACTTGTTGTTAGGAGTGGTTTCAGCTAAGGATAATTAGATGAATGTAGTCCAATACAGTATCCAAATGAATCTAATTATCCTTAGCTAATACCACTCCTAACGCAGAGTGCAAATAGACTCTGACAGTCATTACATTTTGCAATCTATCAAATAGTGACTTGGTGGAGTAACCTCAAGAGTTAGGCATCCTATAAACTCTCTAGTTGATAAAACTACTTGTGACTTCTCATAAGATTTCTGTCTACATGACACATTGAACTAATTTTGAACTACACAAAGTCCAAAAATAATAATCAATGTGCAAAACATTGGGAGATCTCTTGATGTTTTGTATTGTATGTAGGCAAAATATTGAGAGATTTGTCAAAATCATCAAGACTTTTGAAAAAAATATAAAAAAGCATCTTAAAGTCTTTAGAAACATCAAGAGATTTGTGCAAATCATCTAAAGATCTTTGCCTCTTAGAATTGGGAGATCTCTTGATGTTCTCTACACGAGGTCCAGAATTACATGGATAGTCCAGATTTAGTAAAAAATGGCATCTACTTGAGTCATATTCTTTAAGACAATATTTAGATATTGTAGCCCGTAGTATACTAAATTAATTTAAGTTATTGTGAACCCCCTTTGTTTTTTCCATTTGTAAATTTTCTATTAACTTGAATTAGTGCAAGTTTGTATTTTTAATGTGTGGCACAATAAATGATATAAATTGTGTAGTAACTTCATGGTTTACATGAGAGGGATCTCGTGCTTTAATCCATTTACTCACTCCAGTTTGTTAGAGTTAAGGTAGCCCGTGTCAAGATTAGATGTCAAAATTTGCTCAAAGAAAATTATTTTAGTAAACCAATGTGTTGTAGGATTTCATTGTGAATGCATGTTGGCTTTTATCTCCTTCTATAATTGATTAATCCATTAGTTAAAGGTGTAGGAGTGTCACATGTGAGACTTTGGTGGCATCAAGTTTTGGAGATGTATCTTAAAATAATGGTTCATTTTCTTGGGAACTTGGTTGGTGGGTGATTGAGGTGATGCCATTGATTCCATGGTATTTGGTTCAATGGAATTTTGAAGATGAATCATCTTATGAAAATCAGTACATGGCGTTTCTCACCACTATCCACCCTATGCATACATCTATGCATTGTTGTAGCAAAGTGATTGAATTGTGGATGAGAACTAGTCAACTTATTTTTGAGACAATGGCATACTTTAAGAGATTTTCCTATGCTTAAACTCAGAATTGATAGTTTAGACAAAATATTGGAAGATCTATCAATGCATTACACATAACTCCAAATCTATTTATTTTGGATGGTTATTTATATGCTTTTGGATAGTCTATTATGTGTTTAATACCATGATTGCTTGAAAGACAAAATTTAATATTGCAACAAAGCCAAATTCTTTACATTCATGGGTATTTTGGATAGAAATCATTGGTTCATCTCAACATTATACCATGTTCAACTAAATTTATCTATTTATTTCCAATATGTTACAATGGGATTTCATTTGACAAAATGATGCAGTTCTTAGTTGTTTGCCTCCTCAAACCAACTCATATTAACTTGTGCAATATGGCACTATATTGTGCCAAAAATAAGTGAGTGAAAACTTAAGTCTCTATTAGTTAAATCCAGCAAGGACAAAGCCTACGACCATACATTCAAACTTCATAATCACTCACTTTGTATCTTTCATTTTTCTATTATTTGTGGATGAATTATCTTTATTTACACCTTTTAGTGGTGAATTAACATGAATTTTTGGAAGCTATCAAGGTTCTAAATCTCATAGTTAAGATCTAGTATTATCATCGAGTTAAAAAAAGTGAAGAAAATTCATATCAATTCATATCAATTCATATCAAATACAAAAATATTCTAATTTTTTAATACAAATTTAATACAATTGTACAATATAACATTGAACATCATGATGTAAACCAAACCTTGTTATTTTACGTTAAATAAAATAAAGTTTTAAGGGAATTTTCTTTTGGAATTTTCTTAGAGAAGGGCAACCACGTGTTGAAACAATTGGGCCCCAGCAAGTCGATTTACGTTGGGCTCGCGGCTCCCGGCGGCTCCCTCTGGCTTCTTGCGGCTCCTAGCGGCTCTGATGACGTGACTTTGCTTTAAATCCTTGAGGAGATACAGTGATACACGACGACGAGGATTGATTTTCGCACTTGGATGGCATTCTCGTAGCTGTGTTCCTTTGGTTCCAGAGAGATCTCAGAATGAGCTTCTAGTTGTGGGAATTAATGGAGTACTTGTTTAGAGAAATTTTGTTTAGAGAAAGTATGATTTTAGTGTTTCGAGATTTCGGTTTTGGAGTGACGAGTTTTGCGGTTGCTGTGAACTGGTAGCGATCCTCGTTGGAAGGAGGTCGAGAATTTTCTGTATTGTGGTTCTTTTACCAGCAGTGGAACATGTATTGAGGGGGAGAGGACGAGTGAGTGAACATCTTCCTATCGGTGGAGCAGGCCGCGAATGGTTTCGATGGGAGGGAGAGAGGAGAGACTGGAGAGAGTGGAGAGAGAGGAGAGAGCGGAGAGAAGAGAGAGGTATAGCAGAGGAGGGGGGAATGGTATAGCGCTTGGGCTTGAGCTTGGGCTAGGGTTAGGATCCATTGGTTTGGCTCTAGTTTTTGGATTAGTTTATGGATTAGGAGAGTTAGGTAGAGATGTTAGGTTTGGACTCCGCGAGTTTGGGAGAGAGGTAGAAGGAGTTGTTGTTCGTTTACCATTCAAGCAACAATTAACTCTTCAGGTGAAGCGGTGAGGTGAGTACAATTTTGAATGGTGCTTCAATTGGAGAGCCGTAGCTAGGAGACGACATTTTTGGTATTCGAACAGCGTTGTTAACGAGGATGGCGGTGCGATGGTCATCAAATTTGAGGCAGGGGCTGAGGTTTATTGGCAAGTTGTCCAATGTGCGTAAGTTTCTGCGATGTTTGTTTTGTTAAACCATTGTTGAATTACGATGCAGAGACTCATGTTTTTGCACTTAGAATTTGAAACTCTTCTGTAGTATATTTTTGAGGTTCTACAATACAGCATCGGATGCAACCTCGTGAAGTTAGGTCAGAACGGGATATATGACCTCGGGATCCACGCTTGAAAGATAAAATAAAATACAGTTGTTGCGATTTAGGACCGTTCAAGTGAGGCACAAAATTACTAACGCCTACTTGATTAAGGATTCATAGTATTAGATTTACCGATTCCGCTGATCATGTTGTGAAAATTATAATTCAGGCCAATTTTCATCTCATCAGCATAATTGATTTCATTGTATGTGTTGATCAAATATTACATACACTCGACGCTGCGGAAGATAAGATTAGGCATAATGCGGGCCTCTTTGTCTTCTCGCTGATTTTTGTGATGGTTCATTGGTGTTGGATCAGTAAATCTGGTCAATATAACACTGCCTTGTCGATGTCGTAGCACTACTAGAAAACAAGGCCCTAACTGACATGTCCTAGTAGACACAATACGTCCTAATTAACACAGTTTTGTTATGAATGTCCAAATTGAGATGTCCTGTTTGACTTGATTGTGTTAATTTGATCCGATTTTCTAGTAGTGAAGAGAGTCTGATGACCCTTAAAAGCTAACACACTCCAATTAAAAAATTTATATATAACATTGAAAATTGCCTTCCCAGATTTCTAACTGTCGAATTGTCCAGAAGTGTGCTTTAAAGGGTGAACGCAATCCTTATGCGGCTTTGCTATTTGATTTTGGACATTGGATCCCCTTGAAGAGCTACTGACACAAGACGTCCTAATTAATACAGTTATTAAGAATGTCCAAATTGAGATGTCCTAATTGACTTATTTGCGGTAATTTGATCCCATTATCTAGTAGTGTAGTGTCTAATAATTTGAATTCCAGGGCGCTTTGCCGAAGCATTTATCAGGAGAATCGATTCTCGGCTCCAGATTCAGAGCAGCTTCTTCGGACGAGTTTGGGCTGAGGTCCGTGGTGGTGGCAGGCTTGGTGTTCTGCACAACCTCAGGAGCCCTTTGCACGGAGCAGTTCAACGGTATGGCAATCACTAGTAGAAAACATGTCTTGATCAAGCGGTCCTAATCAACACGAACATGTTCTTTTCAACACAATTATGTTTAAACAGTCCAAGTCAAGAGGTCCCAATCAGCACAATATGTTGATTCGGGTCCCATTTTCTAGTAGTTAATGAAGTCCTCAATCGCTCTGCGCTTTTTAGGTTGTCGTCCATGCGAAGTGAGTTTTGGTAGCTTCGCAGGTGCAATCAATTGGTGAACTGGAAGCTGCGGCGATGTCATGATCTAGGTATATTGTGGGACATTGCTAATCAGGGAGGAATGAGGGGGACCATGTTGTTGAAGGTGTGGCGACACAGGGTTCATCTGTAGGGCGTGATGAAGCTCCGAGTACCTCGACTGGAGATCAAGGTATATGATACACAAAACTATAAGCTACTTGTGTGTATTTTTACATCGTTGCTTTTCTCTTACTTTTAGTGCTGTGGATGCTCCACAGCATCATCAAACTCAATCCGGGTTCACTTTTCTAGAGCCTCCATTTAGCAAGTTATTTTACTTCCAATTTGCCAACGGGATAAAAGGAACCTATTGTGGAGTTGTTCATTTTAACCTCCTTCCATGATCCTTGACTAATTGAGGGTCTTTGATTCCAATTATGAAATCAAAATTTCCAAATTAATCGTCTCCTAGTAAATATCTTCACACAGCATTTTCCCGAGGTTAAAAGAAATACTAAATCGGGGCTCTGAAAAGCGAACCCGGATTGAGTTTAGTGTGCTCCTGGATGCTCCTGTTCCACCTGGCGCTTTAAACCGTGCATCTATAATTTCATTCGATTCCATTGACGTAGCTACTTCCAACTAATTGCTTCTAACAAGCTATTACCAGTGTTCTGATTCTCAATCTTCAAATATTATCAACTGATTGAAACTTCTGGCTAGGGTTTCGAGGCTTTTATACGCACTATTCCCATTTACAGCTTTTTAATTTAATTTACCAATGATGATTCCTTACGTTGAGAGGCTGCCTTTTACATGTCCTCCAGTTAGTTAAGAGCCCGTGTAGTTGATTGTGACTTTGCAAGACGGTCGGACTTTTGAAGGTGAGGTGGTCAGCTTTGACTCGTTATCGGATTTGGCTGTGATCAAAGTGAACGCATGCAGGCCACTACCAGTAGTGACGCTTGGTAGGAGCAAAGATCTCAGGCCGGGTGAGTGGGTGGTTGCTTTGGGTAGTCCTCTTCATCTACAAAATACAGTAACAGCTGGTATTATCAGGTAGAGATGACCTTCTTCTCCTGTTATTGACTATACGAATGCTGTAACAAGAGATATTTGCCTCGATAGTATTTTGATTTCCACCGTTTCTCATCGAATTGACTTGATTAGAATATTTCTAAGCGTTGTGACACAGTTCTCAATCCGATTTGAAGTGTCATGTATTCATTTGTATAGAACTTACTATCGTTGTCTAGCGATCTGGTTTTGGAAGATTCATTACTTATGAGATGTACCATGAGTTATGGTTAGGTGGAACTGTAATCTCCAGAATGAACTGCAGAGTCTCTTATTGTTGATCTTGCATCTTATTCTTTAGAGTTTGTGCGGAATAATCTGACTACCTGATCTTAACATGAATAGTTCAGCTAAGTTCTAATTCAGGAAACTCGTGATGGCTGTTGTTTGTAGTTGTGTGGATCGGAAAAGCGCAGAAATTGGACTTGAAGGAGTTGGAACCGGGTACATTCAAACTGATGCTGCAATCAATCAGGTACGCTGGTAGAGTTTTCCACTGATGCTGTACTTTTCCGTGGCAGAACCTATCTGATGAATTCTCAAAATGAGTGACTTTTGGTATATATATGTAATGAGTCTGGATTCTAGGAATTGTTCAGCCGATGTGGATAGTTCAATATCGTGAAACTCTAGGGACTGTGAAGCTTCTTATGGATCGGGAATGTTTGCTTATGAAGTTAACATGTCTCTCGATGTGTCAGGGTAACTCGGGAGGACCATTGCTAAATCTCGATGGCGAAGTGATTGGCATTAACACAATGAAGGCTTTGGCTGCTGATGGTGTCAGTTTTGCTATACCAATTGATTCAGCAATTAAAATAGTGGACCAGCTCACGAGGCGTAGGTCAGCTTTTCAATGTCCATCACCGGAAGTTGTTGATTTGTTACTTCTGTTTCAAGTACTTCGCCGACTTGCTTTGGTGATTATAGTCTTTTGGAGATGGATATTACGAGTCTTTTATAACTCGACTGTCTTTTATTTATCCAGGCATGTTATACGCCCTTGGCTTGGAATGAAGATGTGGGAGCTGACGGAACCCAGAATTCTGCAACTGAAGGAAAGAAGGCGTGGGTTTCCCAATGTAACTGCTGGCATACTTGTCTCTCAGGTAAGGCCCTTTTTGTGTTTATAACTATTGAGAGATCTGGGCACCTGTATATCTATTTTTGAGCCCCGCCCGCACCAACCAAGTGGCAGCTTTTCTTCTCTAGAATCAGTTACTGGATGCCCATGTAATGTCAGATTGCAAGTTGATGCCGATTCCTGCAAGCTGAGTGGCGCTGGATTTACATCCATTTCATTAATTGATTCTCCGATTTTGGAGAAAGAAACTAACTATGCCTAAAACCAGTGGTTTGAAAGTGCTCATCCCTCCCGTACTCACCAAGTAGCAGCCGTTAGCCAACAAAAGAAACTGAGTTTCCATTACCTTGCAAGTGCTGGCACATAGGAGGTTAATTTACGTCTTGGTTGTGTTAGTCAACAGTGTTTTCCATTAACAATCGTGTTGGTTTTTGTAGGTAATCCCTGGGTCTCCTGCACATCGAGTTGGGGTGCACAACGATGACGTGATTATTGAGTTTGATGGAGTTCCTGTTACCAATATCAATCAGGTATGTAAGCTCTAGCCAAGTATGGAATAAGAACAGAACTGTACTTCAATGCCTCAAACTCCCACAGTTACGGCAATGTGAAAGTTTGGGGTGCTTAGTGGTTAACGTGAGTTAAAGCAAAAGGTAGAAGATACTGTTTGCTGCCACATTAAGTACTTCAACCTATGCAGGAGTAGTTTTCGGGAGACGAATAGTGCACTTAAGAGATGTTCGGGAATAAGATCCAAATTTATTGAGTTTAAGGTTCTATCACTGTTGCATGAATATCTTATACAATTTTAAAGTGGGAAGTTTTAGAATTCAAGTGATAATAGACAACTTCTTGTCAGTTCAATGATCCTTGAGCTAAGTCATGCTCACATCACTTGCTAATGAGTCCCACCAAAAGTATACAAACAGATGACTTGCTTTAAGTAAACACATGACAGGATCTAGTTCCAAACTGCTTAGACTTCCTCTATATATTGGAAATATACAATGATGATAACCGAAAAACAATTTCTACCCCCTTGAGATACTGTCCAAGCTAGTCTAGTTTGCTGGAAGGCTCTCTTTTGAGCCCGTGGGGTTAACTTGGTTTTTCTCATTGGTAAGAGCGTTTACAAAAATGGCCCCTTGGCTGTAGATTGTATTGCCTGCCTTTTATTCAGGTATTAGAAATGCACTTTTTTGGCCTTTTTGACTTGAATTGAGGATGTTTTTTGTCTGTCAAAATTGTTGACAGGTTGTGGAGGCTCTTGGAGACAAAGTGGGAACCTCGTTCAAGATGGTGGTGAAGCGAAGATTCGATGAGCAGGTTGTACTCTTCGTTATTGCCGAGGAAGCCAGTCCGGATTTCTAAAATGGACATGCTTTGATGGTAGGGATCTTTGGATCACTTTCCCATTTTTCTGTGTGTCATGGCTTTGTAGTGGTTGGAGCCAGGGAATTTTTGTTCTGGCGACAAAGGTCTGCGTTGTCATCCTTACATTGGACGATATTTGGAGTGACTACACTCGAGTGGCCAAAACCTGTCAGTTTGTCAGAAATTTGCCCCCAAGAAAAGCACTGCTTGGAGCATGGATTTCTTTGTGGAGGGTTAGTCAAAACATTTTATTGTGAGGAGGTAGTAATCGGGGGCAATTTTATCCATCCCATTTTGCAAGTGTTTATTATACTCTGGTTCTTGTTTTGAGTCGTATTATGATGTGAACTTGGATTATTTGTTCAATTAAGATTTTGCGCTAGAAGGTCAAGTTGGTGAGATGTTCGTTTTTTGTGAATTTGTCTTTTGCTATCTAGAAAACTGCAGTTTGGATAACCTGGTCTGATTGCAACACTTTTGAGTACTGAAGGTCTGCTTGCACTTGGTGTTAGGAGTGGTTTCAGCTAAGGATAATTAGATGAATGTAGTCCAATACAGTATCCAAATGCATCTAATTATCTTGAGCTAAAACTACTCCTAACACCAAGTGCGAACAGACCTTAAGCATAGTTTTTGTCTTAGAGTAGGAGGGTTTTGATTATTCATTGCTAGTCAAAGGAGGTTTTGAACACACAAATGAATGCTTTATTTGAATGTTTGCATGCAAAAGTTTTCGAGAGTTCAAAGTTTTATTGATCTATAGGTCAATTCACACTTGGGGTTAGGAGTGGTATTAGCTAAGAATGGTTAGATGAAGATATTGCAGACCAGGAACGTATCCAAATAGTGCATCTTCTACTTGTTATTAAGTCAATCATTCAACTAAAGAAAGTTTGCCTTTGGAATTGCACTAACAAATCAAGTACTATGACGAAAGTGTGGCAAGAAGGGAGAAAGAACTTCACATGTAAATGGTGTAATTGGTGAGGGCTTTAGAGGACACTAATATTCTTCAAGAAAATTGTCCTAAATAACTTGTTCATAATGACTGAGAATGTCCGCAATGGCTATGAAATGACTGTAAAATGACTTGACTGCAGCTATTACAGAAATTTTTAGTCATTGTGGACAAGTCATTTCCTTGAGTTTTCTTGTAGTGATAAAACCGTGGTCCTCATACACCAAGCCTTGAGACACACACTTGGTACAATTCATCACTACTTTGTCTTACTGTGACTAACTATACCATGTGGGTTAGGCTTGGTGTACTAGGACTGCGTTTCCACTAATCACTATAAGAAAATAAGGCCCTTATTGACATGTCCAAGTTGACGCTAATTGTCGTAATTATCACAATTTTGTTGAAAATGTTCAAATTGAGATGTCTTAACTGAAATAATTTTGTTGATTTGACCCCCTTTTCCAGTAGTGCATATTCCTTATGTATCTTCAAATTTTGTCATGTTTCTCCCATTTGATATAACATTCCTAGCACATCTTGAAGATTTGCCATCTTACTCACATGACAATGCCACAAACCTTATATATATATGTACACATGTGCATGTACAAATATATATATATATATATATATATATATATATATATATATATATACATATATTTATATATATATATATACATATATGTATGCATGCACATATATGTTTGGAATCAGTAATGTTTCTCACATGGGAATGGACAACATCCACATGTCACATTGTGAAGGCAATTAGAAGACCATTTGTTCCCAAGGCATTTTAGTATCCAAGGGTTGAGTATAAGAGTTCTCAACCTCACCCCTGTCCTAAGCTATAACTTAACCCTTAAAAAACAAGCCTATGATCACTTTTTGGAATTTCAAAGTTCTTGTATGAGTCTGCTCTCATTTGACAACTAAATATGAGTGATCATTTTCTTAATTGATTTTCAAGGATGTAGCTACACGTCTTGTAACAAGTCATGGTTTTTTTCTAAATAATTATGAAAAATTGAAATTATTGTGATTTTTTCATCATCAAAATGGGAAAAACATAACAAATACAAAACATGCTCAAAAAATCTCAAAAAAAATTCATCCATGTGTACTGTAGTGTAGAAGATTGTGGCGTGAAACACTTTACCATGTCATTCTAAAATTAGAAATTTAGCATTCAATGGTAATCATCACAATTTCAAATTAAAATAAACTACTCAATTCTAGAATATTTCCAAGATTTCAAGATGGAGTACAGACTAGACTTTATAAGCTTCGTTTCTTTAGTTGGACTCACACTCAAAAGATACGATTTTTTGTGGCTAAAGTTCAAAAAATAGAAAGTAGCAATTGTTGCCAAAATACATTGTACAATAATTTATGGATTTGACATTTTCTTTTGTAGGAAAATCAAAAATGTCACTAAGAAGATATATCAAACACCATGAATTGAAAAAGAGTCTAAACCACAATTTCAAAAAAAAAAGTGGATGAAAAAGTATAATTTTCCATCCGTGGGTCCTCACTGCAGGCACTCTAGAGCTCTGTCCCAGAGAATCCGGGAATTCAACATGTGCAGTACAAATTTATAGGCTTTGTGGCCTTTTACCATATCATTCTCGGTATGGGGATACCTAGGTAGGGCCCTAGAATTCAAGTGGTACCCACCTCCTTGTACCATCACCATTTTGGGGAACCGAGGGCTTCCCCTCAAACTCGTCAAACATCTCCATACAAAAATGTTGTTTTCTTATATGTAAGTTTTTACTAATATTGCTTTCAAGGCTTTCAGGGCACTTTTCCTACAGAGAATCCAATAATCTAGACTAGGGCCTCCATCCTAGTTTGATGCAAGTGTAGACGAAAGCCCAAGGAATCTGTTTTTTTGTTTTTGTTTTTTTCTTTGGTTAACACTAGAACCGTGTTTTGTCCTTGATTAAGGACCTTGTCGTCAATTGAGGACATTTGAGAGAGCAAACGGGGGTGGAAATTTTGCCACTTGTCAGGCGGTCCTACATGCATGTGGGGTATTGCTAGATTGGACATGTCTAGTAGAAGTGCATAGGACCCTTTTTTTGCTTGAAACCCAAAAACTTTGGTGTAATTGACTACACACTAAAAACATTGGTGTAGTTGACTACACACTAAAAGCATTGTTTTGAGCATGCATTTGAGAGAGCAAATGGGGGGTGGAAATTTTGCCACGTGTCAAGCATTTGTGCATGCATGTGGGATATTGCTACATTGGACATGTCTAGTAGAAGTGCATAGGACCTTTTTTTTTACCTAAAACCCAAAAAACTTTGGTGTAGTTGACGACACATCAAGAACATTAGTTTGAAGTTGCATCTGAGAGAGCAAACAAGGGGTGGAAATTTTGTCACGTGTCGAGCATTTGTGCATGCATGTGGGGTATTGCCAAATTGGACATGTCCAATAGAAATGAATATGACCATTTTTTGCTTGAAACCCAAAAAAATTGGTCTAATTGACAACACATCAAGAACATTGTTTTGAGCATGCATTTGAAGGGAAAGTCAAATAGGTGCAGGGTTTCTTATGCTTTCAATGGAAGAAGTGGTACGAAGGTCAACATGAGATGTATTAAATGCAACGTGTGGTTGTGTCCGGGAAGGTGTGAAGCCAAGTGGCATGATTCAAAAGAGTTTGCCTTGAAACGAGCTCGATTGGGGTTGTAAAGTAATAGTGGGTGGTGAATTAGCATAACAATTGTTAAGGACTGTACAATTGTATAAAATTTGTGTTGTCTCCAAACTTGCAATTTCCATGCCTAATTTCAAGTATGTTGTTCATAAGTTGTATATAATGTTGTGAAAAAATGCATGGATGATTGTTCAAAGGTTTGATGTGATTTTCAACCACTCAAAAAACACTTCAAGCTTGAAACACTGCAAAATTGCAAGGTTTAGGTATTGCGTGAGCGCACGTGTGAAATGTTTAATATACATATAAGCATTTCAAGAAGGCTTGATAAACTTGTTGAAACTATGTGTGAAGTTTCATGAGCAATTTCAAAGGTTTACTATTTTTTTTGAATTAATAAATGAAATGTCCTCAATCAAGAACATTTTGATTTCTTCATGTTTTTGAAAATTGTTGTCTGCTCCTATTATGAGCTTGTATTCCTATCAAACTTCAATTTTTCTTGATTTATCCATTGGTATGTGATGTCAACTCTATATGCAAGTAGCCACATGAATTGAAGATTGAGCAAATAAATAGTGAAGCTTCAATTGCTCAATTTGTTGTGTCCTTAATTGGGGACCAAAACCACACGGTTCTAGTGTTAACCCTTTACGGACCACTATGTATTTTTGTTACAAATAGTCAACAATTATTAGACCATAAATTCTACATGATCTTGTATTTTCAATTGGATTTTTTTCCATGTGTTCTCTACTAGATTATGCAGTTTGTCTTAAGTTTTCAGAATATTTTGATACTTTTTCAAGTTTTCATGATTTTCTATGTCCTTGGCTCTTGAAAAGGCATTGCAAATACAAAATTAAATTTTAAATATTCCAAAAAATTAAGTGAATTTTATGTAATAGCCTCAAATCAAAGCTATTTCAATTAGCAACAACTTCTAAGGTCACCACTTTTACCATTTGGGAATTCCAACTTTTTAGGGTTTGTACATGTACCTAATAGGTACATTTTCTCTTGAATACCCTTCTTCTTAGAAAAATCTCATAACCAAAGTTTGAAGTGTAAATTACAACAAAAATTACCATCAGAATCCTTGATTTGGTGCCCTCATCCATTCATAAGAATTATATCACTAATTTGGTCATGTTGTTGAAGCGAAAAACCAAAAACATGGTTCAGCGACCAAAATATGGTCGCATGGTCTGTAAAGGGTTAAGTGAGTCAGGTGACATACATTCTACAATGAATATAGTTGAAAGAAAAATCTTGGATAGTATCAAGTACTTGTGCATGTGAATCTCTAAAAGGTGCAAGACTTTAATTTGAATAATGCAAGATTTCAATGTGAGTAGTGCAAGATTTCGATTTGTAAATTGCAAGATTTCCTTTTGAATAGTGCAGGATTTTAATTTGAATAGTATAATATTTCTTCACAAATCAACACAATTGTGTTGAAAATGTCCTAAACTAGACATCCTAATCAACCCTTTTGAGCCCATTTTCTTGTAGTGTCATATTAATCTGAGTGAATTATGTCTAATTAGTATGAAGGTGTGACATGCATTCTCCTATTGTTCTCTAAGTAGAATTAAGGTTATCCACACTTGTTCTTAGGAGTGGTATTAAGCTAAGAATAATTAGATGAATTTAGTCTAAAAATGTATCCAAATGCATCTAATTCTCCTTAGCTAATACCACTCCTAACACAAAGTGCAAACAGACCCTCACAATCATTACATTTTGCAATCTCTCAAATAGTGACTTGGTGGAGTAACCTCAAGAGTTAGGCATCCTATACACTCTCTAGTTGATAAAAACACTTGTAACTTCTCATAAGATTTTTGTCTACATGTCACATTGAACTAATTTTGAACTACACAAAGTCCAAAAATAATAATCAATGTGCAAAATATTGGGAGATCTCTTGATTTTTTGTATTTAATGTATGCACAATATTGGGAGATTTGTCAAAATCATCAAGAGTTTTGAAAAAAATATAAAAAAACATCTTAAAATCTTTAGAAAACATCAAGAGATTTGTGCAAATCATCTAAAGATCTTTGCCTCTTAGAATTGGGAGATCTCTTGATGTTCTCTACACAAGGTCCAAAATTACATGGATAGTCCAGATTTAGTAAAAAGTGGCATCTACTTGAGTCATATTCTTTAAGACAATATCTAGATATTGTAGTCCGTAGTATACTAAATTAATTTAAGTTATTGTGAACCCCCTTCGTTTTTTCCATTTGTAAATTTTCTATTAACTTGAATTAGTGCAAGTTTGTGTTTTTAATGTGTGGCACAATAAATGATATAAATTGTGTAGTAACTTCATGATAAACATGAGAGGGATCAGGTGCTTTAATCCATTTATTCACTCCAGTTTGTTAGTGTTAAGGTAGCTCGTGTCAAGATTAGATGGCAAAATTTGCTCAAAGAAAATTATTTTAGTTAACCAGTGTGTTGTAAGATTTCATTGTGAATCCAATGTTGGCCTTTCTCTCTCTTCTATAATTGATTAATCCATTAGTTTAAGTTGTAGGAGTGTCACATGTGAGACTTTGGTGGCACCAAGTTTTGGAGACGTATCTCAAACTTATGGTTCATTTTCTTGGGAACTAAATTGGTTGGTGGGTGATTGAGGTGATGCCATTGGTTACATGCTATTTGGTTCCATGGCATTTTGAAGACGAATCAATTTATGAAAATCAATTCATGGCGTTTGTCACCACTATCCACCCAATGCATACATCTTTGCTTTGTTGTAGCAAAGTGATTGAATTGTGGATGAGAACTAGCCAACTTATTTTTGAGACAATGAAGTAAGTGGACTATTTGCAAAACCTTAAGAGATTTTCCTATGCTTGAACTAAGAATTGATAGTTTAGACAAAATATTGGAAGATCTATCAATGCATTACACATAACTCCAAATCTATTTATTTTGGATTGTATTTTAAACGCTTTTGGATAGTCTATCATCAGTTTAATACCATGATTGCTTGAAAGACAAAACTAAATATTGCAACAAAGCCAAATTCTTTACATTCATGGGTATTTTGAGAGAGAACTCATTGGTTCATCTCAACATTATACCATGTTCAACTAAATCTATCTATTTATTTCCAATATGTTACAATGGGATTTCATTTGACAAAATGATGCAATTCTTAGTTGTTTGCCTCCTCAAAGCCAACTCGTATTAACTTGTGCAATATGGCACTATATTATGCCAAAAATAAATGAGTGAAAACTTAAGTCTCTATTAGTTAAATCCAGCAAGGACAAAGCCTACGACCATACATTCAAACTTCATAATCACTCACTTTGTATTTTTCATTTTTCTATTATTTGTGGATGAATTATCTTTATTTACACCTTTTGGTGTTGAACTAACATGAATCTTTGGAAGCTATTAAGGTTCCAAATCTCATAGATAAGATCTAGTATTATCATCGAGTTAAAAAAAGTGAAGAAAATTCATATCAATTCATATCAAATACAAAAATATTCTATTTTTTTAATACAAAATTAATACAATTGTACAATATAACATTGAACATCACGATGTAAGCCAAACCTTGTTATTTTACGTTAAATAAAATAAAATTTTAAGGGAATTTTCTTTTGGAATTTTCTTAGAAAAGGGCAACCACGTGCTGAAACAATTGGGCCCCAGCAAGTCGATTGACGTTGGGCTCGCGGCTCCCCGCGGCTCCCTGCGGCTTCTTGCGGCTCCTAGCGGCTCTGATGACGTGACTTTGCTTTAAATCCTTGAAGAGATACAGTGATACACGACAACGAGGATTGATTTTCGCACTTGAATGGCATTCTCGTAGCTGTGTTCCTTTGGTTCCAGAGAGATCTCAGAATGAGCTTCTAGTTGTGGGAATTAACGGAGTACTTTGTTTAGAGAAATTTTGTTTAGAGAAAGTATGATTTTAGTGTTTCGAGATTTCGGTTTTGGAGTGACGAGTTTTGCGGTTGTTGTGAACTGGTAGCGATCCTCGTTGGAAGGAGGTCGAGAATTTTCTGTATTGTGGTTCTTTTACCAGCAGTGGAACATGTATTGAGGGGGAGAGGACGAGTGAGTGAACATCTCCCTATCGGTGGAGCAGTCAGCCGCGAATGGTTTCGATGGAAGGGAGAGAGGAGAGAGAGGAGAGAGTGGAGAGAGAGGAGAGAGCGGAGAGAAGAGAGAGGTATAGCAGAGGTGGGGGGAGTGTTATAGCGCTTGGGCTTGGGCTTGGGCTAGGGTTAGGATCCATTGGTTTGGCTCTAGTTTATGGATTAGGAGAGTTAGGTAGAGAAGTTAGGTTTGGACTCCGCGGTTTAGGTAGAGAAGTTAGGTTTGGACTCCGCGAGTGTGGGAGAGAGGTAGAAGGAGCTATTATTCAATTACCATTCAAGCAACAATTATCTCTTCAGGTGAAGCGTAAATCGTCCCCTCCGAGACAGTAGGTGAGGAGAGTACAATTTTGAATGGTGCTTCAATTAACGTCAACATCAACATTTCTTTTCATGCAGCCCGGCTGGCCGGCTATGGTTGACCTGGTTCTTCCCCGGAAGCAACCCTTTCCGCAAGTTTGACCACTGTCTCGCCCCGAGCTCGCAGGCCAATTTCCTTCTTCTCGCTGTCGAGGTGCTGCTGCTGCTGCTGCTGCTTCTTTGAGGAGTTGCAAGGTTCGTACAAATCAAAGAGAGCGTTTGGTGGTGGTCTCCTTCGGTTCCCCAACAGCTGATTACTTGCTGGGATGACATTTTGATGGATCGTCATGGATGGAGCTCACCAGGTACGAAGTCGGTTGCGAATTGCTGATGGCCGCATCATCCCTTATGGTTTGAATTTCGGGCGCATTGTTGACCTGTGTTGGGAATTGCGCCTAGGGTTTGTGTGGTAATGCTGTTCCGAATGGAGGTGAAGCCGGTGGTGGAAAATTGAATGCGGGCGTGGTTGTCAAGACGGTAGTAGGAAGGCGTTTGTTTCGGGATTGCTTTTTTTGGATTGGATTGGATTGGATGTGGGTCTGGGTGGAATTAGTGTTTAGGGTTGACGATTTTGCAATCTAGCTGCACCAGGTGTAACCGCAGAGACGGGCCCGTGCTTTTGCCGACAAAAGCACTTTTGAAGCTTTTGTGAGATTTGATTGATGGGGTGATGTCGAAACTGGATTGTGAATTGCCTCTGGCTCGGCCTGTGCGTTAAAATTGAGGATGTTCTAAATTGAGAGTGTATACCCTAATCGCAAGTGTGGAGAACACGCTCTGATATTGAGAATCTAGGTCAGAATCCTTTTTCAAGATTGGCGCAACATCCGAGGTTTGCACATGTAATGCTGGAAGATGGTTAGCAAGTATCGTTTTGAGCTAGCTGCCGCATCCGTAATGGAGTCTGTGTTGGGTCGGCCGTTTCTGATTGAGGACGTGGGTCGTATGTGGGTGGACGGCAGCATAAGCTTCATCCTTTGTATGACTTACATCCACAGCTGCTGCAACACCAGAGCGGTAATGAGCAGAACTATGCAACCAAAGCGGAGTCCGAGCCAGTTTCATCTTCGGTTTTTTTGGAACTATCAGATGTTTCCGGGTCCACGGCTGCTGTTGCCGTGGCACCAACTGTGCCACCCCGAGTGCCTGTCATAAACCATCGTTCGTCCATTTCATATCGAAAAATTCGCCCATCAGATTTAGAAGTATTGCAGGAGATGCATGAAGCCTTATTCCCTATCAAGTAAGTACGATGCTGTTGACAACACTCGTGTTTTTGTCATCGATTTTTTTTCTTTTGGAATACTGTGAATGTGAGTATCGATCAATTTACTTATGGTAGGATTTCTTAGGACAATTTATCGGTTGACAAATTGGAATCTCACCTCTTCTAGAATCGTCTCGTCTGCTCCACCGAATTGGATTTCTTAGGTCCACATCTTGTATAAGATTTTGCCAAAAGACATGTTGGTTTTGTTGTTTGTATATACGCAGGTCAATAAGTTTTGTCTTTTTTGTAGGTTTCTTTCTGGACTTTTTCTGATGAAGATCTTCCTCGTGCAGATATGAAATGGAGTTTTTTATGAATGTTATAGATGGGAGAGGAATTATATCATGGGCAGCTGTGGACACAAGTAGATCAGATTCACACTGTGATGAACTCATTGGATTTGTCACAGCACGAGTTATCAGTGCTTCGGAGTGTGACGTAAGTCTTCGTCTGAATCAAAAGATATTCTCTGCAGCTGTTTCTATAACCTGAACAGGGAGATCATTGTTTGAATGAGAGCTTTTGTGCTTTGGTACACCTTCTGTACTTGTGCTGGGACTATGTAAACATCATTGTGAACTTATTATTTCACTGGGGCTGTGTTCTGCAGGAACTTGATATGCTAGGCTATGAAATTTCCTCATCAGAGAGGTCACTCATCTACATTCTGACCTTGGGTGTCATTCCGCCGTATAGAAACTCGGGCATTGGTATTATATTCTGACCTCTTTGATCGATGGTGCAGTCAAAACTTGGTATTCATAGCAGTGCGGTTAAGAAGATTGTTATTCTGAATTTTGTCTACGATTTTCAATAACTAAATGAGGTAGGGAGCTTGTTATGGATCCAAGTGTTTCTTTTCAATCATTCTCTCTATCTCGTCCAATGTCAACTGGAGTGTAATCGTTTCATGCCCAGTCTCCTGAAAGCAATTTACTCGCTAAGAAGGCTAATGTGATAGCTTTTGTTTTGTTGGTTGCAGCATCGGCATTGCTATGGGAGGTGATAGAATACGCGAATCAAATGTCGTCCATCCGAGCTCTCTATCTGCATGTCATAGCCTACAATCGCCCCGCTATTATGTTCTACCAGAAGAACATGTTTCAGTGCATACGCAGGCTTCACAACTTCTATTTTATTGACGGACAACATCATGATGCTTATCTCCATGTTTACTATGTCAATGGTGGCCGCTCGCCTTGCACATCTATGTACGTGCCACCTTCTTCCCTGAGAATATGTTCATGATAGGTACTCGGAGAATAATTTGTGAACTGTGGCTATATTTTAAGAATTTATATTTGAACTTGGTGATTTTGCAGGTATTCTCTAAAAGCAGCCTATGGACATCTGAGGGGATTCTTTACGTCAATGGCGGGCAAGCTGTTTTGAAGACCAAGGTTCTTTTCCAATAATTCTCGCGTATTCTTCAGACGTGATCAATTCAGGGTGTATTTTACCAAATTACTGAGTATATTAGTCACTCATGAGGGTAGTTGCGTTTCCGTTGTGAAAGAAGTTTTCACGTGTGTTTTCTAAGATTCTTGAACATTGTCTTTAGGGTTAAGACCTACCTAGTTTTTTGTATCCCTTGTATTGTGAGAGGTATGGACCGAGTAGGAAGGGGAGGAAAGGATGACTCCTAAGGTGCTGACCTTTCCATGACTCAAACTGATTATTTACTGTATCAGTCAACCCTTTTTTTCTTTGGCATCATGGAGCCAAATTACACCATTTCAATATTCTTTTTTTTTGCCAGAAATTTCCCATTTCTATTTTAAATGTGTCTGAAGCCATCAAATTTGGATTAAAAAGTGCATGAATACAATCTTCACCCAATTTCCAGTGATTGCCATCCTGTCAATTTCTCAAAAAAGTTAAAAAATGTCCTGGTCTCAGTCTACAAATTCCTGGCCTTTTGCATTGCAACGGAATGTTATCTAGAGGCAGCAAAGAGATACTGATATCACTACATTTTTTTTTTTTCACTGGTATCTACTCTGGTACTAAGTCTATAGAAGTTCAATATGTATGAAATATGGTAATTATACCTGAAAGTGAAAGCATCCCAATAAGCATTTGACCTTGGTTCTTTTTATAAGATTGATTCAAATTTTGTTGTATCGTTGTTGGCAATTGAAAGAAAATTTCATATTCTCTTAGCATGTATTTTCGGGACATTGATAATACTAAGAATTTTCAAAGTGTTGAATATAGATACACCTAGAATTAGTTGTAGGCTCTTGTGTTTCAAGATTGTACATTATAATTGCAAGGTTTGGTTTTGAAAGGGGGTTGCAATTAGGCCAGTTTACTTTAGTTAATCATTCAATTAATAAATGAACTTTTGCTAAATGTTGTTTCAATCTTTTTCATCTATAGATATACCAAATATGTATTCAAATGAGCTTTAATTCTTCAAAATAGTGTATCACTATTATATGGATTATATGACATAATGTAGTCTATATCATTAGAATAGTGGAAGTCAAATATATTCAATAATTATTATTTTAGATTATGAAATCATCCTATTTCAATTGAATTATGGAAGAGATGGCATAATGTTTTTGTTTTTTTATCATTAGTGGTAGTCAAACTTTTGTGACCATGTAACTATATAGATGATGAAATCATTATAATCCAAAAAATCAATCAATTCTAATTAAACATTTAATTATATTTCTTAGGATTTCAATTTTATTTCAAAACAAAAATAAGAGCTTGCCAATATTGGTCGCAAAACCAAATCAATGATATGATCAATATACTTCTAAGTCCACAATATCTAGAGTACAAATAATCAAATGCAAAAACTTTGAAAATACAATTTATAGATGACAAAGTTATTTATAACATAATGAGAATTAAGAAACAATTAAAAT
This sequence comes from Antitrichia curtipendula, assembly GCA_951230915.1. NCBI lineage: Eukaryota > Viridiplantae > Streptophyta > Bryopsida > Hypnales > Leucodontaceae > Antitrichia > Antitrichia curtipendula. The sequence goes on along the minus strand of OX579634.1, from coordinate 26,492,617 downwards.
CAAAATTATAAAATATTCATCTTTTCTAAATGATTATGTAAATTGACTCAAGAACATTATGTAATTTATCAATCTTTTGAATTCCAAGCAAAATAATATTAAAATATCTTGTCAAGTGAGTATTCATTGATTAAGACCCACTATAATCAATATTTGTAAGAAAATTAATATATACATATTGGAATAATATATTAAACACAATTTTTTTAAAAGAATCATTGATTTGATAGGCATATGAAGATTTTTTTATGGAATTAAAGATGTAGGGCCTTGTTGACCATTGTCAAAAATCTATAGTTTGCAATTTGAATCAATTCACTTCAAATGTTTTTAAGATGCATTTCATAATAAATAGTGATAATACATAAATTAATGTACATAAAGTAAGCATAAATCATACTTTCATTCCAAATTTTAGGATAAAGACATTTGTTTATGGAGTATTTAGTCTAGTAAGTTCATTAGAATTATAGGTGTAAGTTTTAATTTACAACAACTTTAATATCTTTGTCTAGTGGGTGAAATTAAGCAAAGGTACACAATGGTTTGATAGTCCACAAGTTACACATAAGAATGAACATGAGACATAGGTTGAAAAGGAATAGATGTACAATGGGACTCATCACTTAAAATAATGTACATCTTGTATCTCATAGAATCATAAGCATGAGATTATAAGAATAGTGACATGAAAGCCCTCAAGTCCTTAAACCAAATGAAATTGAGGCATATGAAAATTAAGAACTTTGCTATTATATAAACCTACAATCATGAGCCTATGAGTCTAAAAGACTATAAACCTATGTAATAGGTGTCTATAGTATAAAAACCTTCCATGATTACAGCCTTGTAATTATGCTATAGATACCTACAATATAGGTGTTTATGATATAAGCACCTTTTATGGTTGTAGGATATATCTACTTATACATATAGTCAAGGGTCACATTTCTATGTTCACACACTAGCATCATTGTGAAAATTAAAGATATAGTCTATGACATGGTACAATATAGTACAATAGAATGTTTGGGCCCATTGTTTCACAATACACCTAAAATATATCAGTTCACTTAGGGATCAATTCTATTTTACTTTATGATTTCCCAATTTGAAAACTTGCACCAAGTGGAAAACAATTATATCCACATTGTTGCAAGTAAGGTATACATATACACCATCATCACAATGTGATACTAACATTTAACCCCTAAATATTTTTTGGGCTATATTTTTACCAACTCCACTCCAAACTATCATTTCTATAATAAATCAATCAAGTTTTAGAAAAACAAAAAATTGGACATATTTAGTATATTGGTTTGAAAAGATGTAGAAAAAATTTCAAAATTTTTCATAGTGTAGATTGCAAGATATTAGTATTTGAAGTGACAAAAATCCTTTTTTTGGCCTTGCAAACCCCTAGCAAGTGCGCTTTACAAGGTCACATTTGTATGAAAAAATGTCTAAAATGGTGGTGCTTTTTTGGATTCAATCTTCAAGGCAAGTTGGTTACATGCTTGTAAAATTTTGGAATTGTATAACATATAGGAAAAAATAGTAAGTACGTAGAAAGAAGTAGAGAATGATTTAAAATATTAAATTGTTGAAAATTTAGTTATAGAATTGAAAATGCCAATCCCAGTGGTTGCAATGTTGTAATAAACAATCTACATCATATGATTTTATTTTTTTCAAAAAGTATTGAAAACTAAATTAAATAAAAGACTTCAACGTTTATTTTAGAAAAGAGAATCCATAACTGCCTGCAAACTAAAACTCCTCATATTTTTTATCTCATTAATCATAAATGAAAAGATTAAAAGCTTTCTACGTATATACAAATCGTGAAAACCAATTTCAAATTTTTATTTTAAAAAAAGATTTGATTTAAATTTTTTTTTTTTGAGCTGCCCAAGTTTCCAAAGCTATCCGTCAAATGATGAGAATTACATATCATACAATAACTTTTTACCATGTAGTCAAAAGTTATGAAAATTGTTGGGCCTTAAAGAGAAACCTTGTCCACATGTTGTGTGAAAATTTCAAAGAAAAATAATTAAAATTCCATTCATAGTAAGCTGGCCAAAATTGCTATGCTGCCAAAAAATCCGCAAGTGGTCCTTTAGGGGGTAAACAAAAAAAACTCATTAAAAATCTAGATGTGAATAACACTCACAAGATATACACAATCAAAATATGAAAGTCTAGGGGAGCCTAGTGTGACCTTTTTGGTATTCTTTCAAAAAATCAGCTTTGAAATTTTGTAACTTATTTATCCCATGTCCAAATAGTGCATGCTAAAGTGCGTTGGAACCCTCTTTCACTTGCCAATTAGATTCAATACAAATAATTCATATTCCATAATAGAAAGTATTCTCAGTTGCTATGAGTGTGGAATTGTCGATTATGGGTGCACCTACCTTCTGGTAAACTGAAATTGGTGAACCAGCAATTGTGAGCAACTAACTTAACAGCTCACCTTCACCTATTTGCTACTAATAAAGCCACCTCCCAATCCCAAAGTCAAGAAACGCCTAAAGCACAGTTTCAGTAACTTATTCTGCAGCTACTCACTGGCGTCTCCCTAAGATTGGAAAGAAATTTGACAGTTGAAGGTGCCAGGTCGCTCTCTTCCCATTGGGCAAAACCCGTATCAAATCTACGTGGACGCCACCGTGGCACCCAGAGCCGCGACCGTATCTGCGCGCTCCGTCCTCCGGGGATTGAAGGCGCAGGGCTTTCGGTCTCCCCCAATCGCAAGCGCTCGTGGATTTACTGAAGCTCTTGCGCAATCCAGTGATCCCCGCACCCCCGCGCGCTTCCATCCGCCCCCACCATGTCGCCATTGCGAGATTCTTCCCCCACTGGTCCCGAATTCACCTCCAAAATCTGAGCTTGGTCACCCCAAATCTGCACTTCTGCTTCGAAATCTGCATTTGGTGAGCTTGGTTGCAGCGATGGAGTGCTCGGTGGAGTTCGTCGGCCAGCTTGGGGAGAGCTCGAGTGGTGTGGTGGGTTTGAATTCCAATCCTTCCCTTCTTGCGAGTGTCACCACATGTCCAATTCCGCGATTGGGGAGGCAGCAATGGATTGTCGGTGGTCGTTGCGCTCTTGCGGACGTGCACATGGGCACGAGCAGCACTACCAGTGGTGTGGAAGGGATGAGCTTGGCCCGTCATTTCAATGACTTGATTCGTCGACATTGCGAGAGAGTGCCGTTGGGGTGGGCGTCCATCACGGAAGCAGCAGGGGAGGAGCAGCAGCTGTGGGAAAAAGCGAAAGGACTCGGGGGGAGGCGGGAGACTCAAGGCGGAGACGACGAGACGCAGCCTTCGGGTAGAGACGAGCGCAAGCGGAAGTCGGTGTTGATTCTCATGAGCGATACGGGAGGTGGGCATCGGGCGTCTGCGGAAGCTATCAAGGAGACTTTCGAGCTAGAGTATGGAGATCAGTACAAGGTGCGCAACCAGGGAAGCGTTTAGAGGTTTAGGGTTTTGAGGTTAAGAGATGATATTCTTGAACGCCCTTTCGAAAAGAATCTAGATTATTTTCGAGGAGCATCAACGCCCTTGGGAATAGAACACAGGACTCTCATTGAACACCGTGCTTGCTCTCTCTTTCTCCAGCGAATGTTAGACCTTTTTTGAATCTGGTTTGGCTTCTATCCGGTTTGGAGAAGGCGAGTTCTTTCAAGTGCGCAAGGATTTTATGTCGTAGTGAAAGAGAAAGTTTAAAATTCAAATGTTGGGAGGGTTCGAATTTTCAGGTACATGTGGTTGATTTATGGAAGGAGCACACTCCGTGGCCTTTCAATCAAGTTCCACGAACCTACAGCTTTATGGTGAAGCACGAGTCGCTGTGGAGGTTTGCGTTTTACAGTACAGCGCCCAGATTTATCCATCAGTTGCAAATGGCTGCAACTGCTACCTTTGTCTCCAGGTAAGTTTTCTTTCCAGTTAGAATTAGCGGTCATGGCTTGAGAGTATTGGCTCTTTTTCAGTGAGCAGTTTTCCTCTAGCTTAGCACTGGGACTGTGCGTCCTTGGGTTAGAAGCACGAACATAAAATACTTTGACTTCAAATTTAAGTCAAAGTATTTTCTGTTCCTTAAATTTCAAAGAATAACACTTGTGTGACTGAACGTAGCAGTTATAAGATCTGACTATAAACAGCAACCAAAACCCCTCAAGAATCTGACATTCGCTGAGTTTTCGTTCTATGAGTGGCCCGCGTCCTCTTCTTGTCGCTATTGGTACCTCTCACTTGAGATGAACTTAAGATTGCGCATCAAAGAATCCAGATTCCGTTTGTTTGCAAGGGTGTTGATGGAGCTCCTCAAGGATGTTTTGAGTGTTTGTGATTATGCTTCTAAAACTGCTATGTTGTGGTTATCAGAGAGGTCGCGAAGGGGTTTGCCAAGTACCAGCCTGACGTCATTGTAAGCGTGCACCCACTGATGCAGCACATACCATTGAGAGTTCTACGAGCACGGCGTTTACTCGACAAAGTGCCTTTCACGACTGTCATTACAGACCTGAGCACTTGTCACCCTACATGGTAGCACATGCTCAGCTGAGTGAATGTCAGACTTTCAAGATTTGTTTTTGGATACCATCTTCAATTTTGGAGGAGGGTGAATTCTCACAAATGCTGAAGAATGTTATGTTTGTCAGGCTCTCTTGTGCTTGGTTTCTTTTTCTGCAATTGATTGATCGTGTGTGTTTCAGGTTTCACAAGCTAGTGACGGCGTGCTTTTGTCCAACAAAGGAAGTAGCACAGAGAGCTTTGAAGGCTGGCCTCCGTGAATCTCAGCTTCGAGTGCATGGACTTCCTATTCGGCCCTCCTTCTCCACCTCCACGCGTCCCAAGGTTTGGACGCTACGACCACAGCTTGCAGTTTCGCTCTAAAATGGGTTGCAATGTATGTCACAATTGAATTTAGCACAACTTCAAACAACAGACGTGCGAGTTTGTTGCGCTAGGATGAGTTGCGTAAGGAGCTGGACATGGACCGAAATCTGCCGGCTGTGCTGTTGGTGGGGGGAGGGGAGGGCATGGGTCCTGTGGAAGCTACCGCTCGTGCACTTGGGCAGTCCCTGTATGATGCCAATACTGGGAAGGCTATTGGTCAAATGGTGGTGGTCTGCGGCCGCAACAAACGCCTTGTTAAGAAGCTAGAGCAGGCGCAATGGAACATTCCCGTGAAGGTAAATCACGAAGGCTTCAAACTTCTCTTGACCTTCACATGATTTCTTCCGAGAAGGATGCTCAAGAACTTTGTGCACTGTGACCATTTTATTTAGAACTTGGTAATTGTATTACCCAGCTTACGCTTTGGGTGCTCTGTGCAGATCAATGGCTTTGTAACGAATATGTCTGAATGGATGGCAGCTAGCGACTGCATCATTACCAAGGTAATCTCTATCTCGTGGTTGAATATGGGATATCCTTGACTTGAGAGCTCTGGTTTAGGTTTGACTTCTGCATATTTAGAGGTCTAGCATCATTTTTTGATAGTTGTTTGTAAGCTGGACCTCTTTTGCTGATTTGTATCTCTTTTTCAGCTCATTACGGGTTTTGAACCAACTGAAAGTTCACGACCAACTTATAGCTTATATTATTTGCTATCTATCTAACATGAAGCATGGTTCATGACGTGCAGGCAGGGCCTGGTACCATAGCCGAGGCAATGATAAGGGAGCTGCCGATGCTTCTGTTCGACTTCATAGCTGGCCAAGTAAATGCTCTTTCTTCTACACTTTGGTTTTCTTTTCTTTTCTTTTCTTTTCTTCTACACTTTGGTTTTCTTTTCTTTTCTTTTCACTTCTAAGGTCACCACTTTTACCATTTGGGAATTCCAACTTTTTAGGGTTTGTACATGTACCTAATAGGTACATTTTCTCTTGAATACCCTTCTTCTTAGAAAAATCTCATAAACCAAAGTTTGAAGTGTAAATTACAACAAAAATTACCATCAGAATCCTTGATTTGGTGCCCTCATCCATTCATAAGAATTATATCACTAATTTGGTCATGTTGTTGAAGCGAAAAACCAAAAACATGGTTCAGCGACCAAAATATGGTCGCATGGTCTGTAAAGGGTTAAGTGAGTCAGGTGACATACATTCTACAATGAATATAGTTGAAAGAAAAATCTTGGATAGTATCAAGTACTTGTGCATGTGAATCTCTAAAAGGTGCAAGACTTTAATTTGAATAATGCAAGATTTCAATGTGAGTAGTGCAAGATTTCGATTTGTAAATTGCAAGATTTCCTTTTGAATAGTGCAGGATTTTAATTTGAATAGTATAATATTTCTTCACAAATCAACACAATTGTGTTGAAAATGTCCTAAACTAGACATCCTAATCAACCCTTTTGAGCCCATTTTCTTGTAGTGTCATATTAATCTGAGTGAATTATGTCTAATTAGTATGAAGGTGTGACATGCATTCTCCTATTGTTCTCTAAGTAGAATTAAGGTTATCCACACTTGTTCTTAGGAGTGGTATTAAGCTAAGAATAATTAGATGAATTTAGTCTAAAAATGTATCCAAATGCATCTAATTCTCCTTAGCTAATACCACTCCTAACACAAAGTGCAAACAGACCCTCACAATCATTACATTTTGCAATCTCTCAAATAGTGACTTGGTGGAGTAACCTCAAGAGTTAGGCATCCTATACACTCTCTAGTTGATAAAAACACTTGTAACTTCTCATAAGATTTTTGTCTACATGTCACATTGAACTAATTTTGAACTACACAAAGTCCAAAAATAATAATCAATGTGCAAAATATTGGGAGATCTCTTGATTTTTTGTATTTAATGTATGCACAATATTGGGAGATTTGTCAAAATCATCAAGAGTTTTGAAAAAAATATAAAAAAACATCTTAAAATCTTTAGAAAACATCAAGAGATTTGTGCAAATCATCTAAAGATCTTTGCCTCTTAGAATTGGGAGATCTCTTGATGTTCTCTACACAAGGTCCAAAATTACATGGATAGTCCAGATTTAGTAAAAAGTGGCATCTACTTGAGTCATATTCTTTAAGACAATATCTAGATATTGTAGTCCGTAGTATACTAAATTAATTTAAGTTATTGTGAACCCCCTTCGTTTTTTCCATTTGTAAATTTTCTATTAACTTGAATTAGTGCAAGTTTGTGTTTTTAATGTGTGGCACAATAAATGATATAAATTGTGTAGTAACTTCATGATAAACATGAGAGGGATCAGGTGCTTTAATCCATTTATTCACTCCAGTTTGTTAGTGTTAAGGTAGCTCGTGTCAAGATTAGATGGCAAAATTTGCTCAAAGAAAATTATTTTAGTTAACCAGTGTGTTGTAAGATTTCATTGTGAATCCAATGTTGGCCTTTCTCTCTCTTCTATAATTGATTAATCCATTAGTTTAAGTTGTAGGAGTGTCACATGTGAGACTTTGGTGGCACCAAGTTTTGGAGACGTATCTCAAACTTATGGTTCATTTTCTTGGGAACTAAATTGGTTGGTGGGTGATTGAGGTGATGCCATTGGTTACATGCTATTTGGTTCCATGGCATTTTGAAGACGAATCAATTTATGAAAATCAATTCATGGCGTTTGTCACCACTATCCACCCAATGCATACATCTTTGCTTTGTTGTAGCAAAGTGATTGAATTGTGGATGAGAACTAGCCAACTTATTTTTGAGACAATGAAGTAAGTGGACTATTTGCAAAACCTTAAGAGATTTTCCTATGCTTGAACTAAGAATTGATAGTTTAGACAAAATATTGGAAGATCTATCAATGCATTACACATAACTCCAAATCTATTTATTTTGGATTGTATTTTAAACGCTTTTGGATAGTCTATCATCAGTTTAATACCATGATTGCTTGAAAGACAAAACTAAATATTGCAACAAAGCCAAATTCTTTACATTCATGGGTATTTTGAGAGAGAACTCATTGGTTCATCTCAACATTATACCATGTTCAACTAAATCTATCTATTTATTTCCAATATGTTACAATGGGATTTCATTTGACAAAATGATGCAATTCTTAGTTGTTTGCCTCCTCAAAGCCAACTCGTATTAACTTGTGCAATATGGCACTATATTATGCCAAAAATAAATGAGTGAAAACTTAAGTCTCTATTAGTTAAATCCAGCAAGGACAAAGCCTACGACCATACATTCAAACTTCATAATCACTCACTTTGTATTTTTCATTTTTCTATTATTTGTGGATGAATTATCTTTATTTACACCTTTTGGTGTTGAACTAACATGAATCTTTGGAAGCTATTAAGGTTCCAAATCTCATAGATAAGATCTAGTATTATCATCGAGTTAAAAAAAGTGAAGAAAATTCATATCAATTCATATCAAATACAAAAATATTCTATTTTTTTAATACAAAATTAATACAATTGTACAATATAACATTGAACATCACGATGTAAGCCAAACCTTGTTATTTTACGTTAAATAAAATAAAATTTTAAGGGAATTTTCTTTTGGAATTTTCTTAGAAAAGGGCAACCACGTGCTGAAACAATTGGGCCCCAGCAAGTCGATTGACGTTGGGCTCGCGGCTCCCCGCGGCTCCCTGCGGCTTCTTGCGGCTCCTAGCGGCTCTGATGACGTGACTTTGCTTTAAATCCTTGAAGAGATACAGTGATACACGACAACGAGGATTGATTTTCGCACTTGAATGGCATTCTCGTAGCTGTGTTCCTTTGGTTCCAGAGAGATCTCAGAATGAGCTTCTAGTTGTGGGAATTAACGGAGTACTTTGTTTAGAGAAATTTTGTTTAGAGAAAGTATGATTTTAGTGTTTCGAGATTTCGGTTTTGGAGTGACGAGTTTTGCGGTTGCTGTGAACTGGTAGCGATCCTCGTTGGAAGGAGGTCGAGAATTTTCTGTATTGTGGTTCTTTTACCAGCAGTGGAACATGTATTGAGGGGGAGAGGACGAGTGAGTGAACATCTCCCTATCGGTGGAGCAGTCAGCCACGAATGGTTTCGATGGAAGGGAGAGAGGAGAGAGAGGAGAGAGTGGAGAGAGAGGAGAGAGCGGAGAGAAGAGAGAGGTATAGCAGAGGTGGGGGGAGTGTTATAGCGCTTGGGCTTGGGCTTGGGCTAGGGTTAGGATCCATTGGTTTGGCTCTAGTTTATGGATTAGGAGAGTTAGGTAGAGAAGTTAGGTTTGGACTCCGCGGTTTAGGTAGAGAAGTTAGGTTTGGACTCCGCGAGTGTGGGAGAGAGGTAGAAGGAGCTATTATTCAATTACCATTCAAGCAACAATTATCTCTTCAGGTGAAGCGTAAATCGTCCCCTCCGAGACAGTAGGTGAGGAGAGTACAATTTTGAATGGTGCTTCAATTAACGTCAACATCAACATTTCTTTTCATGCAGCCCGGCTGGCCGGCTATGGTTGACCTGGTTCTTCCCCGGAAGCAACCCTTTCCGCAAGTTTGACCACTGTCTCGCCCCGAGCTCGCAGGCCAATTTCCTTCTTCTCGCTGTCGAGGTGCTGCTGCTGCTGCTGCTGCTTCTTTGAGGAGTTGCAAGGTTCGTACAAATCAAAGAGAGCGTTTGGTGGTGGTCTCCTTCGGTTCCCCAACAGCTGATTACTTGCTGGGATGACATTTTGATGGATCGTCATGGATGGAGCTCACCAGGTACGAAGTCGGTTGCGAATTGCTGATGGCCGCATCATCCCTTATGGTTTGAATTTCGGGCGCATTGTTGACCTGTGTTGGGAATTGCGCCTAGGGTTTGTGTGGTAATGCTGTTCCGAATGGAGGTGAAGCCGGTGGTGGAAAATTGAATGCGGGCGTGGTTGTCAAGACGGTAGTAGGAAGGCGTTTGTTTCGGGATTGCTTTTTTTGGATTGGATTGGATTGGATGTGGGTCTGGGTGGAATTAGTGTTTAGGGTTGACGATTTTGCAATCTAGCTGCACCAGGTGTAACCGCAGAGACGGGCCCGTGCTTTTGCCGACAAAAGCACTTTTGAAGCTTTTGTGAGATTTGATTGATGGGGTGATGTCGAAACTGGATTGTGAATTGCCTCTGGCTCGGCCTGTGCGTTAAAATTGAGGATGTTCTAAATTGAGAGTGTATACCCTAATCGCAAGTGTGGAGAACACGCTCTGATATTGAGAATCTAGGTCAGAATCCTTTTTCAAGATTGGCGCAACATCCGAGGTTTGCACATGTAATGCTGGAAGATGGTTAGCAAGTATCGTTTTGAGCTAGCTGCCGCATCCGTAATGGAGTCTGTGTTGGGTCGGCCGTTTCTGATTGAGGACGTGGGTCGTATGTGGGTGGACGGCAGCATAAGCTTCATCCTTTGTATGACTTACATCCACAGCTGCTGCAACACCAGAGCGGTAATGAGCAGAACTATGCAACCAAAGCGGAGTCCGAGCCAGTTTCATCTTCGGTTTTTTTGGAACTATCAGATGTTTCCGGGTCCACGGCTGCTGTTGCCGTGGCACCAACTGTGCCACCCCGAGTGCCTGTCATAAACCATCGTTCGTCCATTTCATATCGAAAAATTCGCCCATCAGATTTAGAAGTATTGCAGGAGATGCATGAAGCCTTATTCCCTATCAAGTAAGTACGATGCTGTTGACAACACTCGTGTTTTTGTCATCGATTTTTTTTCTTTTGGAATACTGTGAATGTGAGTATCGATCAATTTACTTATGGTAGGATTTCTTAGGACAATTTATCGGTTGACAAATTGGAATCTCACCTCTTCTAGAATCGTCTCGTCTGCTCCACCGAATTGGATTTCTTAGGTCCACATCTTGTATAAGATTTTGCCAAAAGACATGTTGGTTTTGTTGTTTGTATATACGCAGGTCAATAAGTTTTGTCTTTTTTGTAGGTTTCTTTCTGGACTTTTTCTGATGAAGATCTTCCTCGTGCAGATATGAAATGGAGTTTTTTATGAATGTTATAGATGGGAGAGGAATTATATCATGGGCAGCTGTGGACACAAGTAGATCAGATTCACACTGTGATGAACTCATTGGATTTGTCACAGCACGAGTTATCAGTGCTTCGGAGTGTGACGTAAGTCTTCGTCTGAATCAAAAGATATTCTCTGCAGCTGTTTCTATAACCTGAACAGGGAGATCATTGTTTGAATGAGAGCTTTTGTGCTTTGGTACACCTTCTGTACTTGTGCTGGGACTATGTAAACATCATTGTGAACTTATTATTTCACTGGGGCTGTGTTCTGCAGGAACTTGATATGCTAGGCTATGAAATTTCCTCATCAGAGAGGTCACTCATCTACATTCTGACCTTGGGTGTCATTCCGCCGTATAGAAACTCGGGCATTGGTATTATATTCTGACCTCTTTGATCGATGGTGCAGTCAAAACTTGGTATTCATAGCAGTGCGGTTAAGAAGATTGTTATTCTGAATTTTGTCTACGATTTTCAATAACTAAATGAGGTAGGGAGCTTGTTATGGATCCAAGTGTTTCTTTTCAATCATTCTCTCTATCTCGTCCAATGTCAACTGGAGTGTAATCGTTTCATGCCCAGTCTCCTGAAAGCAATTTACTCGCTAAGAAGGCTAATGTGATAGCTTTTGTTTTGTTGGTTGCAGCATCGGCATTGCTATGGGAGGTGATAGAATACGCGAATCAAATGTCGTCCATCCGAGCTCTCTATCTGCATGTCATAGCCTACAATCGCCCCGCTATTATGTTCTACCAGAAGAACATGTTTCAGTGCATACGCAGGCTTCACAACTTCTATTTTATTGACGGACAACATCATGATGCTTATCTCCATGTTTACTATGTCAATGGTGGCCGCTCGCCTTGCACATCTATGTACGTGCCACCTTCTTCCCTGAGAATATGTTCATGATAGGTACTCGGAGAATAATTTGTGAACTGTGGCTATATTTTAAGAATTTATATTTGAACTTGGTGATTTTGCAGGTATTCTCTAAAAGCAGCCTATGGACATCTGAGGGGATTCTTTACGTCAATGGCGGGCAAGCTGTTTTGAAGACCAAGGTTCTTTTCCAATAATTCTCGCGTATTCTTCAGACGTGATCAATTCAGGGTGTATTTTACCAAATTACTGAGTATATTAGTCACTCATGAGGGTAGTTGCGTTTCCGTTGTGAAAGAAGTTTTCACGTGTGTTTTCTAAGATTCTTGAACATTGTCTTTAGGGTTAAGACCTACCTAGTTTTTTGTATCCCTTGTATTGTGAGAGGTATGGACCGAGTAGGAAGGGGAGGAAAGGATGACTCCTAAGGTGCTGACCTTTCCATGACTCAAACTGATTATTTACTGTATCAGTCAACCCTTTTTTTCTTTGGCATCATGGAGCCAAATTACACCATTTCAATATTCTTTTTTTTTGCCAGAAATTTCCCATTTCTATTTTAAATGTGTCTGAAGCCATCAAATTTGGATTAAAAAGTGCATGAATACAATCTTCACCCAATTTCCAGTGATTGCCATCCTGTCAATTTCTCAAAAAAGTTAAAAAATGTCCTGGTCTCAGTCTACAAATTCCTGGCCTTTTGCATTGCAACGGAATGTTATCTAGAGGCAGCAAAGAGATACTGATATCACTACATTTTTTTTTTTTCACTGGTATCTACTCTGGTACTAAGTCTATAGAAGTTCAATATGTATGAAATATGGTAATTATACCTGAAAGTGAAAGCATCCCAATAAGCATTTGACCTTGGTTCTTTTTATAAGATTGATTCAAATTTTGTTGTATCGTTGTTGGCAATTGAAAGAAAATTTCATATTCTCTTAGCATGTATTTTCGGGACATTGATAATACTAAGAATTTTCAAAGTGTTGAATATAGATACACCTAGAATTAGTTGTAGGCTCTTGTGTTTCAAGATTGTACATTATAATTGCAAGGTTTGGTTTTGAAAGGGGGTTGCAATTAGGCCAGTTTACTTTAGTTAATCATTCAATTAATAAATGAACTTTTGCTAAATGTTGTTTCAATCTTTTTCATCTATAGATATACCAAATATGTATTCAAATGAGCTTTAATTCTTCAAAATAGTGTATCACTATTATATGGATTATATGACATAATGTAGTCTATATCATTAGAATAGTGGAAGTCAAATATATTCAATAATTATTATTTTAGATTATGAAATCATCCTATTTCAATTGAATTATGGAAGAGATGGCATAATGTTTTTGTTTTTTTATCATTAGTGGTAGTCAAACTTTTGTGACCATGTAACTATATAGATGATGAAATCATTATAATCCAAAAAATCAATCAATTCTAATTAAACATTTAATTATATTTCTTAGGATTTCAATTTTATTTCAAAACAAAAATAAGAGCTTGCCAATATTGGTCGCAAAACCAAATCAATGATATGATCAATATACTTCTAAGTCCACAATATCTAGAGTACAAATAATCAAATGCAAAAACTTTGAAAATACAATTTATAGATGACAAAGTTATTTATAACATAATGAGAATTAAGAAACAATTAAAATCAAAATTATAAAATATTCATCTTTTCTAAATGATTATGTAAATTGACTCAAGAACATTATGTAATTTATCAATCTTTTGAATTCCAAGCAAAATAATATTAAAATATCTTGTCAAGTGAGTATTCATTGATTAAGACCCACTATAATCAATATTTGTAAGAAAATTAATATATACATATTGGAATAATATATTAAACACAATTTTTTTAAAAGAATCATTGATTTGATAGGCATATGAAGATTTTTTTATGGAATTAAAGATGTAGGGCCTTGTTGACCATTGTCAAAAATCTATAGTTTGCAATTTGAATCAATTCACTTCAAATGTTTTTAAGATGCATTTCATAATAAATAGTGATAATACATAAATTAATGTACATAAAGTAAGCATAAATCATACTTTCATTCCAAATTTTAGGATAAAGACATTTGTTTATGGAGTATTTAGTCTAGTAAGTTCATTAGAATTATAGGTGTAAGTTTTAATTTACAACAACTTTAATATCTTTGTCTAGTGGGTGAAATTAAGCAAAGGTACACAATGGTTTGATAGTCCACAAGTTACACATAAGAATGAACATGAGACATAGGTTGAAAAGGAATAGATGTACAATGGGACTCATCACTTAAAATAATGTACATCTTGTATCTCATAGAATCATAAGCATGAGATTATAAGAATAGTGACATGAAAGCCCTCAAGTCCTTAAACCAAATGAAATTGAGGCATATGAAAATTAAGAACTTTGCTATTATATAAACCTACAATCATGAGCCTATGAGTCTAAAAGACTATAAACCTATGTAATAGGTGTCTATAGTATAAAAACCTTCCATGATTACAGCCTTGTAATTATGCTATAGATACCTACAATATAGGTGTTTATGATATAAGCACCTTTTATGGTTGTAGGATATATCTACTTATACATATAGTCAAGGGTCACATTTCTATGTTCACACACTAGCATCATTGTGAAAATTAAAGATATAGTCTATGACATGGTACAATATAGTACAATAGAATGTTTGGGCCCATTGTTTCACAATACACCTAAAATATATCAGTTCACTTAGGGATCAATTCTATTTTACTTTATGATTTCCCAATTTGAAAACTTGCACCAAGTGGAAAACAATTATATCCACATTGTTGCAAGTAAGGTATACATATACACCATCATCACAATGTGATACTAACATTTAACCCCTAAATATTTTTTGGGCTATATTTTTACCAACTCCACTCCAAACTGTCATTTCTATAATAAATCAATCAAGTTTTAGAAAAACAAAAAATTGGACATATTTAGTATATTGGTTTGAAAAGATGTAGAAAAAATTTCAAAATTTTTCATAGTGTAGATTGCAAGATATTAGTATTTGAAGTGACAAAAATCCTTTTTTTGGCCTTGCAAACCCCTAGCAAGTGCGCTTTACAAGGTCACATTTGTATGAAAAAATGTCTAAAATGGTGGTGCTTTTTTGGATTCAATCTTCAAGGCAAGTTGGTTACATGCTTGTAAAATTTTGGAATTGTATAACATATAGGAAAAAATAGTAAGTACGTAGAAAGAAGTAGAGAATGATTTAAAATATTAAATTGTTGAAAATTTAGTTATAGAATTGAAAATGCCAATCCCAGTGGTTGCAATGTTGTAATAAACAATCTACATCATATGATTTTATTTTTTTCAAAAAGTATTGAAAACTAAATTAAATAAAAGACTTCAACGTTTATTTTAGAAAAGAGAATCCATAACTGCCTGCAAACTAAAACTCCTCATATTTTTTATCTCATTAATCATAAATGAAAAGATTAAAAGCTTTCTACGTATATACAAATCGTGAAAACCAATTTCAAATTTTTATTTTAAAAAAAGATTTGATTTAAATTTTTTTTTTTTGAGCTGCCCAAGTTTCCAAAGCTATCCGTCAAATGATGAGAATTACATATCATACAATAACTTTTTACCATGTAGTCAAAAGTTATGAAAATTGTTGGGCCTTAAAGAGAAACCTTGTCCACATGTTGTGTGAAAATTTCAAAGAAAAATAATTAAAATTCCATTCATAGTAAGCTGGCCAAAATTGCTATGCTGCCAAAAAATCCGCAAGTGGTCCTTTAGGGGGTAAACAAAAAAAACTCATTAAAAATCTAGATGTGAATAACACTCACAAGATATACACAATCAAAATATGAAAGTCTAGGGGAGCCTAGTGTGACCTTTTTGGTATTCTTTCAAAAAATCAGCTTTGAAATTTTGTAACTTATTTATCCCATGTCCAAATAGTGCATGCTAAAGTGCGTTGGAACCCTCTTTCACTTGCCAATTAGATTCAATACAAATAATTCATATTCCATAATAGAAAGTATTCTCAGTTGCTATGAGTGTGGAATTGTCGATTATGGGTGCACCTACCTTCTGGTAAACTGAAATTGGTGAACCAGCAATTGTGAGCAACTAACTTAACAGCTCACCTTCACCTATTTGCTACTAATAAAGCCACCTCCCAATCCCAAAGTCAAGAAACGCCTAAAGCACAGTTTCAGTAACTTATTCTGCAGCTACTCACTGGCGTCTCCCTAAGATTGGAAAGAAATTTGACAGTTGAAGGTGCCAGGTCGCTCTCTTCCCATTGGGCAAAACCCGTATCAAATCTACGTGGACGCCACCGTGGCACCCAGAGCCGCGACCGTATCTGCGCGCTCCGTCCTCCGGGGATTGAAGGCGCAGGGCTTTCGGTCTCCCCCAATCGCAAGCGCTCGTGGATTTACTGAAGCTCTTGCGCAATCCAGTGATCCCCGCACCCCCGCGCGCTTCCATCCGCCCCCACCATGTCGCCATTGCGAGATTCTTCCCCCACTGGTCCCGAATTCACCTCCAAAATCTGAGCTTGGTCACCCCAAATCTGCACTTCTGCTTCGAAATCTGCATTTGGTGAGCTTGGTTGCAGCGATGGAGTGCTCGGTGGAGTTCGTCGGCCAGCTTGGGGAGAGCTCGAGTGGTGTGGTGGGTTTGAATTCCAATCCTTCCCTTCTTGCGAGTGTCACCACATGTCCAATTCCGCGATTGGGGAGGCAGCAATGGATTGTCGGTGGTCGTTGCGCTCTTGCGGACGTGCACATGGGCACGAGCAGCACTACCAGTGGTGTGGAAGGGATGAGCTTGGCCCGTCATTTCAATGACTTGATTCGTCGACATTGCGAGAGAGTGCCGTTGGGGTGGGCGTCCATCACGGAAGCAGCAGGGGAGGAGCAGCAGCTGTGGGAAAAAGCGAAAGGACTCGGGGGGAGGCGGGAGACTCAAGGCGGAGACGACGAGACGCAGCCTTCGGGTAGAGACGAGCGCAAGCGGAAGTCGGTGTTGATTCTCATGAGCGATACGGGAGGTGGGCATCGGGCGTCTGCGGAAGCTATCAAGGAGACTTTCGAGCTAGAGTATGGAGATCAGTACAAGGTGCGCAACCAGGGAAGCGTTTAGAGGTTTAGGGTTTTGAGGTTAAGAGATGATATTCTTGAACGCCCTTTCGAAAAGAATCTAGATTATTTTCGAGGAGCATCAACGCCCTTGGGAATAGAACACAGGACTCTCATTGAACACCGTGCTTGCTCTCTCTTTCTCCAGCGAATGTTAGACCTTTTTTGAATCTGGTTTGGCTTCTATCCGGTTTGGAGAAGGCGAGTTCTTTCAAGTGCGCAAGGATTTTATGTCGTAGTGAAAGAGAAAGTTTAAAATTCAAATGTTGGGAGGGTTCGAATTTTCAGGTACATGTGGTTGATTTATGGAAGGAGCACACTCCGTGGCCTTTCAATCAAGTTCCACGAACCTACAGCTTTATGGTGAAGCACGAGTCGCTGTGGAGGTTTGCGTTTTACAGTACAGCGCCCAGATTTATCCATCAGTTGCAAATGGCTGCAACTGCTACCTTTGTCTCCAGGTAAGTTTTCTTTCCAGTTAGAATTAGCGGTCATGGCTTGAGAGTATTGGCTCTTTTTCAGTGAGCAGTTTTCCTCTAGCTTAGCACTGGGACTGTGCGTCCTTGGGTTAGAAGCACGAACATAAAATACTTTGACTTCAAATTTAAGTCAAAGTATTTTCTGTTCCTTAAATTTCAAAGAATAACACTTGTGTGACTGAACGTAGCAGTTATAAGATCTGACTATAAACAGCAACCAAAACCCCTCAAGAATCTGACATTCGCTGAGTTTTCGTTCTATGAGTGGCCCGCGTCCTCTTCTTGTCGCTATTGGTACCTCTCACTTGAGATGAACTTAAGATTGCGCATCAAAGAATCCAGATTCCGTTTGTTTGCAAGGGTGTTGATGGAGCTCCTCAAGGATGTTTTGAGTGTTTGTGATTATGCTTCTAAAACTGCTATGTTGTGGTTATCAGAGAGGTCGCGAAGGGGTTTGCCAAGTACCAGCCTGACGTCATTGTAAGCGTGCACCCACTGATGCAGCACATACCATTGAGAGTTCTACGAGCACGGCGTTTACTCGACAAAGTGCCTTTCACGACTGTCATTACAGACCTGAGCACTTGTCACCCTACATGGTAGCACATGCTCAGCTGAGTGAATGTCAGACTTTCAAGATTTGTTTTTGGATACCATCTTCAATTTTGGAGGAGGGTGAATTCTCACAAATGCTGAAGAATGTTATGTTTGTCAGGCTCTCTTGTGCTTGGTTTCTTTTTCTGCAATTGATTGATCGTGTGTGTTTCAGGTTTCACAAGCTAGTGACGGCGTGCTTTTGTCCAACAAAGGAAGTAGCACAGAGAGCTTTGAAGGCTGGCCTCCGTGAATCTCAGCTTCGAGTGCATGGACTTCCTATTCGGCCCTCCTTCTCCACCTCCACGCGTCCCAAGGTTTGGACGCTACGACCACAGCTTGCAGTTTCGCTCTAAAATGGGTTGCAATGTATGTCACAATTGAATTTAGCACAACTTCAAACAACAGACGTGCGAGTTTGTTGCGCTAGGATGAGTTGCGTAAGGAGCTGGACATGGACCGAAATCTGCCGGCTGTGCTGTTGGTGGGGGGAGGGGAGGGCATGGGTCCTGTGGAAGCTACCGCTCGTGCACTTGGGCAGTCCCTGTATGATGCCAATACTGGGAAGGCTATTGGTCAAATGGTGGTGGTCTGCGGCCGCAACAAACGCCTTGTTAAGAAGCTAGAGCAGGCGCAATGGAACATTCCCGTGAAGGTAAATCACGAAGGCTTCAAACTTCTCTTGACCTTCACATGATTTCTTCCGAGAAGGATGCTCAAGAACTTTGTGCACTGTGACCATTTTATTTAGAACTTGGTAATTGTATTACCCAGCTTACGCTTTGGGTGCTCTGTGCAGATCAATGGCTTTGTAACGAATATGTCTGAATGGATGGCAGCTAGCGACTGCATCATTACCAAGGTAATCTCTATCTCGTGGTTGAATATGGGATATCCTTGACTTGAGAGCTCTGGTTTAGGTTTGACTTCTGCATATTTAGAGGTCTAGCATCATTTTTTGATAGTTGTTTGTAAGCTGGACCTCTTTTGCTGATTTGTATCTCTTTTTCAGCTCATTACGGGTTTTGAACCAACTGAAAGTTCACGACCAACTTATAGCTTATATTATTTGCTATCTATCTAACATGAAGCATGGTTCATGACGTGCAGGCAGGGCCTGGTACCATAGCCGAGGCAATGATAAGGGAGCTGCCGATGCTTCTGTTCGACTTCATAGCTGGCCAAGTAAATGCTCTTTCTTCTACACTTTGGTTTTCTTTTCTTTTCTTTTCTTTTCTTCTACACTTTGGTTTTCTTTTCTTTTCTTTTCACTTCTAAGGTCACCACTTTTACCATTTGGGAATTCCAACTTTTTAGGGTTTGTACATGTACCTAATAGGTACATTTTCTCTTGAATACCCTTCTTCTTAGAAAAATCTCATAAACCAAAGTTTGAAGTGTAAATTACAACAAAAATTACCATCAGAATCCTTGATTTGGTGCCCTCATCCATTCATAAGAATTATATCACTAATTTGGTCATGTTGTTGAAGCGAAAAACCAAAAACATGGTTCAGCGACCAAAATATGGTCGCATGGTCTGTAAAGGGTTAAGTGAGTCAGGTGACATACATTCTACAATGAATATAGTTGAAAGAAAAATCTTGGATAGTATCAAGTACTTGTGCATGTGAATCTCTAAAAGGTGCAAGACTTTAATTTGAATAATGCAAGATTTCAATGTGAGTAGTGCAAGATTTCGATTTGTAAATTGCAAGATTTCCTTTTGAATAGTGCAGGATTTTAATTTGAATAGTATAATATTTCTTCACAAATCAACACAATTGTGTTGAAAATGTCCTAAACTAGACATCCTAATCAACCCTTTTGAGCCCATTTTCTTGTAGTGTCATATTAATCTGAGTGAATTATGTCTAATTAGTATGAAGGTGTGACATGCATTCTCCTATTGTTCTCTAAGTAGAATTAAGGTTATCCACACTTGTTCTTAGGAGTGGTATTAAGCTAAGAATAATTAGATGAATTTAGTCTAAAAATGTATCCAAATGCATCTAATTCTCCTTAGCTAATACCACTCCTAACACAAAGTGCAAACAGACCCTCACAATCATTACATTTTGCAATCTCTCAAATAGTGACTTGGTGGAGTAACCTCAAGAGTTAGGCATCCTATACACTCTCTAGTTGATAAAAACACTTGTAACTTCTCATAAGATTTTTGTCTACATGTCACATTGAACTAATTTTGAACTACACAAAGTCCAAAAATAATAATCAATGTGCAAAATATTGGGAGATCTCTTGATTTTTTGTATTTAATGTATGCACAATATTGGGAGATTTGTCAAAATCATCAAGAGTTTTGAAAAAAATATAAAAAAACATCTTAAAATCTTTAGAAAACATCAAGAGATTTGTGCAAATCATCTAAAGATCTTTGCCTCTTAGAATTGGGAGATCTCTTGATGTTCTCTACACAAGGTCCAAAATTACATGGATAGTCCAGATTTAGTAAAAAGTGGCATCTACTTGAGTCATATTCTTTAAGACAATATCTAGATATTGTAGTCCGTAGTATACTAAATTAATTTAAGTTATTGTGAACCCCCTTCGTTTTTTCCATTTGTAAATTTTCTATTAACTTGAATTAGTGCAAGTTTGTGTTTTTAATGTGTGGCACAATAAATGATATAAATTGTGTAGTAACTTCATGATAAACATGAGAGGGATCAGGTGCTTTAATCCATTTATTCACTCCAGTTTGTTAGTGTTAAGGTAGCTCGTGTCAAGATTAGATGGCAAAATTTGCTCAAAGAAAATTATTTTAGTTAACCAGTGTGTTGTAAGATTTCATTGTGAATCCAATGTTGGCCTTTCTCTCTCTTCTATAATTGATTAATCCATTAGTTTAAGTTGTAGGAGTGTCACATGTGAGACTTTGGTGGCACCAAGTTTTGGAGACGTATCTCAAACTTATGGTTCATTTTCTTGGGAACTAAATTGGTTGGTGGGTGATTGAGGTGATGCCATTGGTTACATGCTATTTGGTTCCATGGCATTTTGAAGACGAATCAATTTATGAAAATCAATTCATGGCGTTTGTCACCACTATCCACCCAATGCATACATCTTTGCTTTGTTGTAGCAAAGTGATTGAATTGTGGATGAGAACTAGCCAACTTATTTTTGAGACAATGAAGTAAGTGGACTATTTGCAAAACCTTAAGAGATTTTCCTATGCTTGAACTAAGAATTGATAGTTTAGACAAAATATTGGAAGATCTATCAATGCATTACACATAACTCCAAATCTATTTATTTTGGATTGTATTTTAAACGCTTTTGGATAGTCTATCATCAGTTTAATACCATGATTGCTTGAAAGACAAAACTAAATATTGCAACAAAGCCAAATTCTTTACATTCATGGGTATTTTGAGAGAGAACTCATTGGTTCATCTCAACATTATACCATGTTCAACTAAATCTATCTATTTATTTCCAATATGTTACAATGGGATTTCATTTGACAAAATGATGCAATTCTTAGTTGTTTGCCTCCTCAAAGCCAACTCGTATTAACTTGTGCAATATGGCACTATATTATGCCAAAAATAAATGAGTGAAAACTTAAGTCTCTATTAGTTAAATCCAGCAAGGACAAAGCCTACGACCATACATTCAAACTTCATAATCACTCACTTTGTATTTTTCATTTTTCTATTATTTGTGGATGAATTATCTTTATTTACACCTTTTGGTGTTGAACTAACATGAATCTTTGGAAGCTATTAAGGTTCCAAATCTCATAGATAAGATCTAGTATTATCATCGAGTTAAAAAAAGTGAAGAAAATTCATATCAATTCATATCAAATACAAAAATATTCTATTTTTTTAATACAAAATTAATACAATTGTACAATATAACATTGAACATCACGATGTAAGCCAAACCTTGTTATTTTACGTTAAATAAAATAAAATTTTAAGGGAATTTTCTTTTGGAATTTTCTTAGAAAAGGGCAACCACGTGCTGAAACAATTGGGCCCCAGCAAGTCGATTGACGTTGGGCTCGCGGCTCCCCGCGGCTCCCTGCGGCTTCTTGCGGCTCCTAGCGGCTCTGATGACGTGACTTTGCTTTAAATCCTTGAAGAGATACAGTGATACACGACAACGAGGATTGATTTTCGCACTTGAATGGCATTCTCGTAGCTGTGTTCCTTTGGTTCCAGAGAGATCTCAGAATGAGCTTCTAGTTGTGGGAATTAACGGAGTACTTTGTTTAGAGAAATTTTGTTTAGAGAAAGTATGATTTTAGTGTTTCGAGATTTCGGTTTTGGAGTGACGAGTTTTGCGGTTGTTGTGAACTGGTAGCGATCCTCGTTGGAAGGAGGTCGAGAATTTTCTGTATTGTGGTTCTTTTACCAGCAGTGGAACATGTATTGAGGGGGAGAGGACGAGTGAGTGAACATCTCCCTATCGGTGGAGCAGTCAGCCGCGAATGGTTTCGATGGAAGGGAGAGAGGAGAGAGAGGAGAGAGTGGAGAGAGAGGAGAGAGCGGAGAGAAGAGAGAGGTATAGCAGAGGTGGGGGGAGTGTTATAGCGCTTGGGCTTGGGCTTGGGCTAGGGTTAGGATCCATTGGTTTGGCTCTAGTTTATGGATTAGGAGAGTTAGGTAGAGAAGTTAGGTTTGGACTCCGCGGTTTAGGTAGAGAAGTTAGGTTTGGACTCCGCGAGTGTGGGAGAGAGGTAGAAGGAGCTATTATTCAATTACCATTCAAGCAACAATTATCTCTTCAGGTGAAGCGTAAATCGTCCCCTCCGAGACAGTAGGTGAGGAGAGTACAATTTTGAATGGTGCTTCAATTAACGTCAACATCAACATTTCTTTTCATGCAGCCCGGCTGGCCGGCTATGGTTGACCTGGTTCTTCCCCGGAAGCAACCCTTTCCGCAAGTTTGACCACTGTCTCGCCCCGAGCTCGCAGGCCAATTTCCTTCTTCTCGCTGTCGAGGTGCTGCTGCTGCTGCTGCTGCTTCTTTGAGGAGTTGCAAGGTTCGTACAAATCAAAGAGAGCGTTTGGTGGTGGTCTCCTTCGGTTCCCCAACAGCTGATTACTTGCTGGGATGACATTTTGATGGATCGTCATGGATGGAGCTCACCAGGTACGAAGTCGGTTGCGAATTGCTGATGGCCGCATCATCCCTTATGGTTTGAATTTCGGGCGCATTGTTGACCTGTGTTGGGAATTGCGCCTAGGGTTTGTGTGGTAATGCTGTTCCGAATGGAGGTGAAGCCGGTGGTGGAAAATTGAATGCGGGCGTGGTTGTCAAGACGGTAGTAGGAAGGCGTTTGTTTCGGGATTGCTTTTTTTGGATTGGATTGGATTGGATGTGGGTCTGGGTGGAATTAGTGTTTAGGGTTGACGATTTTGCAATCTAGCTGCACCAGGTGTAACCGCAGAGACGGGCCCGTGCTTTTGCCGACAAAAGCACTTTTGAAGCTTTTGTGAGATTTGATTGATGGGGTGATGTCGAAACTGGATTGTGAATTGCCTCTGGCTCGGCCTGTGCGTTAAAATTGAGGATGTTCTAAATTGAGAGTGTATACCCTAATCGCAAGTGTGGAGAACACGCTCTGATATTGAGAATCTAGGTCAGAATCCTTTTTCAAGATTGGCGCAACATCCGAGGTTTGCACATGTAATGCTGGAAGATGGTTAGCAAGTATCGTTTTGAGCTAGCTGCCGCATCCGTAATGGAGTCTGTGTTGGGTCGGCCGTTTCTGATTGAGGACGTGGGTCGTATGTGGGTGGACGGCAGCATAAGCTTCATCCTTTGTATGACTTACATCCACAGCTGCTGCAACACCAGAGCGGTAATGAGCAGAACTATGCAACCAAAGCGGAGTCCGAGCCAGTTTCATCTTCGGTTTTTTTGGAACTATCAGATGTTTCCGGGTCCACGGCTGCTGTTGCCGTGGCACCAACTGTGCCACCCCGAGTGCCTGTCATAAACCATCGTTCGTCCATTTCATATCGAAAAATTCGCCCATCAGATTTAGAAGTATTGCAGGAGATGCATGAAGCCTTATTCCCTATCAAGTAAGTACGATGCTGTTGACAACACTCGTGTTTTTGTCATCGATTTTTTTTCTTTTGGAATACTGTGAATGTGAGTATCGATCAATTTACTTATGGTAGGATTTCTTAGGACAATTTATCGGTTGACAAATTGGAATCTCACCTCTTCTAGAATCGTCTCGTCTGCTCCACCGAATTGGATTTCTTAGGTCCACATCTTGTATAAGATTTTGCCAAAAGACATGTTGGTTTTGTTGTTTGTATATACGCAGGTCAATAAGTTTTGTCTTTTTTGTAGGTTTCTTTCTGGACTTTTTCTGATGAAGATCTTCCTCGTGCAGATATGAAATGGAGTTTTTTATGAATGTTATAGATGGGAGAGGAATTATATCATGGGCAGCTGTGGACACAAGTAGATCAGATTCACACTGTGATGAACTCATTGGATTTGTCACAGCACGAGTTATCAGTGCTTCGGAGTGTGACGTAAGTCTTCGTCTGAATCAAAAGATATTCTCTGCAGCTGTTTCTATAACCTGAACAGGGAGATCATTGTTTGAATGAGAGCTTTTGTGCTTTGGTACACCTTCTGTACTTGTGCTGGGACTATGTAAACATCATTGTGAACTTATTATTTCACTGGGGCTGTGTTCTGCAGGAACTTGATATGCTAGGCTATGAAATTTCCTCATCAGAGAGGTCACTCATCTACATTCTGACCTTGGGTGTCATTCCGCCGTATAGAAACTCGGGCATTGGTATTATATTCTGACCTCTTTGATCGATGGTGCAGTCAAAACTTGGTATTCATAGCAGTGCGGTTAAGAAGATTGTTATTCTGAATTTTGTCTACGATTTTCAATAACTAAATGAGGTAGGGAGCTTGTTATGGATCCAAGTGTTTCTTTTCAATCATTCTCTCTATCTCGTCCAATGTCAACTGGAGTGTAATCGTTTCATGCCCAGTCTCCTGAAAGCAATTTACTCGCTAAGAAGGCTAATGTGATAGCTTTTGTTTTGTTGGTTGCAGCATCGGCATTGCTATGGGAGGTGATAGAATACGCGAATCAAATGTCGTCCATCCGAGCTCTCTATCTGCATGTCATAGCCTACAATCGCCCCGCTATTATGTTCTACCAGAAGAACATGTTTCAGTGCATACGCAGGCTTCACAACTTCTATTTTATTGACGGACAACATCATGATGCTTATCTCCATGTTTACTATGTCAATGGTGGCCGCTCGCCTTGCACATCTATGTACGTGCCACCTTCTTCCCTGAGAATATGTTCATGATAGGTACTCGGAGAATAATTTGTGAACTGTGGCTATATTTTAAGAATTTATATTTGAACTTGGTGATTTTGCAGGTATTCTCTAAAAGCAGCCTATGGACATCTGAGGGGATTCTTTACGTCAATGGCGGGCAAGCTGTTTTGAAGACCAAGGTTCTTTTCCAATAATTCTCGCGTATTCTTCAGACGTGATCAATTCAGGGTGTATTTTACCAAATTACTGAGTATATTAGTCACTCATGAGGGTAGTTGCGTTTCCGTTGTGAAAGAAGTTTTCACGTGTGTTTTCTAAGATTCTTGAACATTGTCTTTAGGGTTAAGACCTACCTAGTTTTTTGTATCCCTTGTATTGTGAGAGGTATGGACCGAGTAGGAAGGGGAGGAAAGGATGACTCCTAAGGTGCTGACCTTTCCATGACTCAAACTGATTATTTACTGTATCAGTCAACCCTTTTTTTCTTTGGCATCATGGAGCCAAATTACACCATTTCAATATTCTTTTTTTTTGCCAGAAATTTCCCATTTCTATTTTAAATGTGTCTGAAGCCATCAAATTTGGATTAAAAAGTGCATGAATACAATCTTCACCCAATTTCCAGTGATTGCCATCCTGTCAATTTCTCAAAAAAGTTAAAAAATGTCCTGGTCTCAGTCTACAAATTCCTGGCCTTTTGCATTGCAACGGAATGTTATCTAGAGGCAGCAAAGAGATACTGATATCACTACATTTTTTTTTTTTCACTGGTATCTACTCTGGTACTAAGTCTATAGAAGTTCAATATGTATGAAATATGGTAATTATACCTGAAAGTGAAAGCATCCCAATAAGCATTTGACCTTGGTTCTTTTTATAAGATTGATTCAAATTTTGTTGTATCGTTGTTGGCAATTGAAAGAAAATTTCATATTCTCTTAGCATGTATTTTCGGGACATTGATAATACTAAGAATTTTCAAAGTGTTGAATATAGATACACCTAGAATTAGTTGTAGGCTCTTGTGTTTCAAGATTGTACATTATAATTGCAAGGTTTGGTTTTGAAAGGGGGTTGCAATTAGGCCAGTTTACTTTAGTTAATCATTCAATTAATAAATGAACTTTTGCTAAATGTTGTTTCAATCTTTTTCATCTATAGATATACCAAATATGTATTCAAATGAGCTTTAATTCTTCAAAATAGTGTATCACTATTATATGGATTATATGACATAATGTAGTCTATATCATTAGAATAGTGGAAGTCAAATATATTCAATAATTATTATTTTAGATTATGAAATCATCCTATTTCAATTGAATTATGGAAGAGATGGCATAATGTTTTTGTTTTTTTATCATTAGTGGTAGTCAAACTTTTGTGACCATGTAACTATATAGATGATGAAATCATTATAATCCAAAAAATCAATCAATTCTAATTAAACATTTAATTATATTTCTTAGGATTTCAATTTTATTTCAAAACAAAAATAAGAGCTTGCCAATATTGGTCGCAAAACCAAATCAATGATATGATCAATATACTTCTAAGTCCACAATATCTAGAGTACAAATAATCAAATGCAAAAACTTTGAAAATACAATTTATAGATGACAAAGTTATTTATAACATAATGAGAATTAAGAAACAATTAAAATCAAAATTATAAAATATTCATCTTTTCTAAATGATTATGTAAATTGACTCAAGAACATTATGTAATTTATCAATCTTTTGAATTCCAAGCAAAATAATATTAAAATATCTTGTCAAGTGAGTATTCATTGATTAAGACCCACTATAATCAATATTTGTAAGAAAATTAATATATACATATTGGAATAATATATTAAACACAATTTTTTTAAAAGAATCATTGATTTGATAGGCATATGAAGATTTTTTTATGGAATTAAAGATGTAGGGCCTTGTTGACCATTGTCAAAAATCTATAGTTTGCAATTTGAATCAATTCACTTCAAATGTTTTTAAGATGCATTTCATAATAAATAGTGATAATACATAAATTAATGTACATAAAGTAAGCATAAATCATACTTTCATTCCAAATTTTAGGATAAAGACATTTGTTTATGGAGTATTTAGTCTAGTAAGTTCATTAGAATTATAGGTGTAAGTTTTAATTTACAACAACTTTAATATCTTTGTCTAGTGGGTGAAATTAAGCAAAGGTACACAATGGTTTGATAGTCCACAAGTTACACATAAGAATGAACATGAGACATAGGTTGAAAAGGAATAGATGTACAATGGGACTCATCACTTAAAATAATGTACATCTTGTATCTCATAGAATCATAAGCATGAGATTATAAGAATAGTGACATGAAAGCCCTCAAGTCCTTAAACCAAATGAAATTGAGGCATATGAAAATTAAGAACTTTGCTATTATATAAACCTACAATCATGAGCCTATGAGTCTAAAAGACTATAAACCTATGTAATAGGTGTCTATAGTATAAAAACCTTCCATGATTACAGCCTTGTAATTATGCTATAGATACCTACAATATAGGTGTTTATGATATAAGCACCTTTTATGGTTGTAGGATATATCTACTTATACATATAGTCAAGGGTCACATTTCTATGTTCACACACTAGCATCATTGTGAAAATTAAAGATATAGTCTATGACATGGTACAATATAGTACAATAGAATGTTTGGGCCCATTGTTTCACAATACACCTAAAATATATCAGTTCACTTAGGGATCAATTCTATTTTACTTTATGATTTCCCAATTTGAAAACTTGCACCAAGTGGAAAACAATTATATCCACATTGTTGCAAGTAAGGTATACATATACACCATCATCACAATGTGATACTAACATTTAACCCCTAAATATTTTTTGGGCTATATTTTTACCAACTCCACTCCAAACTATCATTTCTATAATAAATCAATCAAGTTTTAGAAAAACAAAAAATTGGACATATTTAGTATATTGGTTTGAAAAGATGTAGAAAAAATTTCAAAATTTTTCATAGTGTAGATTGCAAGATATTAGTATTTGAAGTGACAAAAATCCTTTTTTTGGCCTTGCAAACCCCTAGCAAGTGCGCTTTACAAGGTCACATTTGTATGAAAAAATGTCTAAAATGGTGGTGCTTTTTTGGATTCAATCTTCAAGGCAAGTTGGTTACATGCTTGTAAAATTTTGGAATTGTATAACATATAGGAAAAAATAGTAAGTACGTAGAAAGAAGTAGAGAATGATTTAAAATATTAAATTGTTGAAAATTTAGTTATAGAATTGAAAATGCCAATCCCAGTGGTTGCAATGTTGTAATAAACAATCTACATCATATGATTTTATTTTTTTCAAAAAGTATTGAAAACTAAATTAAATAAAAGACTTCAACGTTTATTTTAGAAAAGAGAATCCATAACTGCCTGCAAACTAAAACTCCTCATATTTTTTATCTCATTAATCATAAATGAAAAGATTAAAAGCTTTCTACGTATATACAAATCGTGAAAACCAATTTCAAATTTTTATTTTAAAAAAAGATTTGATTTAAATTTTTTTTTTTTGAGCTGCCCAAGTTTCCAAAGCTATCCGTCAAATGATGAGAATTACATATCATACAATAACTTTTTACCATGTAGTCAAAAGTTATGAAAATTGTTGGGCCTTAAAGAGAAACCTTGTC
This sequence comes from Antitrichia curtipendula, assembly GCA_951230915.1. Classification (NCBI taxonomy): domain Eukaryota; kingdom Viridiplantae; phylum Streptophyta; class Bryopsida; order Hypnales; family Leucodontaceae; genus Antitrichia; species Antitrichia curtipendula. The sequence goes on along the minus strand of OX579634.1, from coordinate 26,463,523 downwards.
CACATGTTGTGTGAAAATTTCAAAGAAAAATAATTAAAATTCCATTCATAGTAAGCTGGCCAAAATTGCTATGCTGCCAAAAAATCCGCAAGTGGTCCTTTAGGGGGTAAACAAAAAAAACTCATTAAAAATCTAGATGTGAATAACACTCACAAGATATACACAATCAAAATATGAAAGTCTAGGGGAGCCTAGTGTGACCTTTTTGGTATTCTTTCAAAAAATCAGCTTTGAAATTTTGTAACTTATTTATCCCATGTCCAAATAGTGCATGCTAAAGTGCGTTGGAACCCTCTTTCACTTGCCAATTAGATTCAATACAAATAATTCATATTCCATAATAGAAAGTATTCTCAGTTGCTATGAGTGTGGAATTGTCGATTATGGGTGCACCTACCTTCTGGTAAACTGAAATTGGTGAACCAGCAATTGTGAGCAACTAACTTAACAGCTCACCTTCACCTATTTGCTACTAATAAAGCCACCTCCCAATCCCAAAGTCAAGAAACGCCTAAAGCACAGTTTCAGTAACTTATTCTGCAGCTACTCACTGGCGTCTCCCTAAGATTGGAAAGAAATTTGACAGTTGAAGGTGCCAGGTCGCTCTCTTCCCATTGGGCAAAACCCGTATCAAATCTACGTGGACGCCACCGTGGCACCCAGAGCCGCGACCGTATCTGCGCGCTCCGTCCTCCGGGGATTGAAGGCGCAGGGCTTTCGGTCTCCCCCAATCGCAAGCGCTCGTGGATTTACTGAAGCTCTTGCGCAATCCAGTGATCCCCGCACCCCCGCGCGCTTCCATCCGCCCCCACCATGTCGCCATTGCGAGATTCTTCCCCCACTGGTCCCGAATTCACCTCCAAAATCTGAGCTTGGTCACCCCAAATCTGCACTTCTGCTTCGAAATCTGCATTTGGTGAGCTTGGTTGCAGCGATGGAGTGCTCGGTGGAGTTCGTCGGCCAGCTTGGGGAGAGCTCGAGTGGTGTGGTGGGTTTGAATTCCAATCCTTCCCTTCTTGCGAGTGTCACCACATGTCCAATTCCGCGATTGGGGAGGCAGCAATGGATTGTCGGTGGTCGTTGCGCTCTTGCGGACGTGCACATGGGCACGAGCAGCACTACCAGTGGTGTGGAAGGGATGAGCTTGGCCCGTCATTTCAATGACTTGATTCGTCGACATTGCGAGAGAGTGCCGTTGGGGTGGGCGTCCATCACGGAAGCAGCAGGGGAGGAGCAGCAGCTGTGGGAAAAAGCGAAAGGACTCGGGGGGAGGCGGGAGACTCAAGGCGGAGACGACGAGACGCAGCCTTCGGGTAGAGACGAGCGCAAGCGGAAGTCGGTGTTGATTCTCATGAGCGATACGGGAGGTGGGCATCGGGCGTCTGCGGAAGCTATCAAGGAGACTTTCGAGCTAGAGTATGGAGATCAGTACAAGGTGCGCAACCAGGGAAGCGTTTAGAGGTTTAGGGTTTTGAGGTTAAGAGATGATATTCTTGAACGCCCTTTCGAAAAGAATCTAGATTATTTTCGAGGAGCATCAACGCCCTTGGGAATAGAACACAGGACTCTCATTGAACACCGTGCTTGCTCTCTCTTTCTCCAGCGAATGTTAGACCTTTTTTGAATCTGGTTTGGCTTCTATCCGGTTTGGAGAAGGCGAGTTCTTTCAAGTGCGCAAGGATTTTATGTCGTAGTGAAAGAGAAAGTTTAAAATTCAAATGTTGGGAGGGTTCGAATTTTCAGGTACATGTGGTTGATTTATGGAAGGAGCACACTCCGTGGCCTTTCAATCAAGTTCCACGAACCTACAGCTTTATGGTGAAGCACGAGTCGCTGTGGAGGTTTGCGTTTTACAGTACAGCGCCCAGATTTATCCATCAGTTGCAAATGGCTGCAACTGCTACCTTTGTCTCCAGGTAAGTTTTCTTTCCAGTTAGAATTAGCGGTCATGGCTTGAGAGTATTGGCTCTTTTTCAGTGAGCAGTTTTCCTCTAGCTTAGCACTGGGACTGTGCGTCCTTGGGTTAGAAGCACGAACATAAAATACTTTGACTTCAAATTTAAGTCAAAGTATTTTCTGTTCCTTAAATTTCAAAGAATAACACTTGTGTGACTGAACGTAGCAGTTATAAGATCTGACTATAAACAGCAACCAAAACCCCTCAAGAATCTGACATTCGCTGAGTTTTCGTTCTATGAGTGGCCCGCGTCCTCTTCTTGTCGCTATTGGTACCTCTCACTTGAGATGAACTTAAGATTGCGCATCAAAGAATCCAGATTCCGTTTGTTTGCAAGGGTGTTGATGGAGCTCCTCAAGGATGTTTTGAGTGTTTGTGATTATGCTTCTAAAACTGCTATGTTGTGGTTATCAGAGAGGTCGCGAAGGGGTTTGCCAAGTACCAGCCTGACGTCATTGTAAGCGTGCACCCACTGATGCAGCACATACCATTGAGAGTTCTACGAGCACGGCGTTTACTCGACAAAGTGCCTTTCACGACTGTCATTACAGACCTGAGCACTTGTCACCCTACATGGTAGCACATGCTCAGCTGAGTGAATGTCAGACTTTCAAGATTTGTTTTTGGATACCATCTTCAATTTTGGAGGAGGGTGAATTCTCACAAATGCTGAAGAATGTTATGTTTGTCAGGCTCTCTTGTGCTTGGTTTCTTTTTCTGCAATTGATTGATCGTGTGTGTTTCAGGTTTCACAAGCTAGTGACGGCGTGCTTTTGTCCAACAAAGGAAGTAGCACAGAGAGCTTTGAAGGCTGGCCTCCGTGAATCTCAGCTTCGAGTGCATGGACTTCCTATTCGGCCCTCCTTCTCCACCTCCACGCGTCCCAAGGTTTGGACGCTACGACCACAGCTTGCAGTTTCGCTCTAAAATGGGTTGCAATGTATGTCACAATTGAATTTAGCACAACTTCAAACAACAGACGTGCGAGTTTGTTGCGCTAGGATGAGTTGCGTAAGGAGCTGGACATGGACCGAAATCTGCCGGCTGTGCTGTTGGTGGGGGGAGGGGAGGGCATGGGTCCTGTGGAAGCTACCGCTCGTGCACTTGGGCAGTCCCTGTATGATGCCAATACTGGGAAGGCTATTGGTCAAATGGTGGTGGTCTGCGGCCGCAACAAACGCCTTGTTAAGAAGCTAGAGCAGGCGCAATGGAACATTCCCGTGAAGGTAAATCACGAAGGCTTCAAACTTCTCTTGACCTTCACATGATTTCTTCCGAGAAGGATGCTCAAGAACTTTGTGCACTGTGACCATTTTATTTAGAACTTGGTAATTGTATTACCCAGCTTACGCTTTGGGTGCTCTGTGCAGATCAATGGCTTTGTAACGAATATGTCTGAATGGATGGCAGCTAGCGACTGCATCATTACCAAGGTAATCTCTATCTCGTGGTTGAATATGGGATATCCTTGACTTGAGAGCTCTGGTTTAGGTTTGACTTCTGCATATTTAGAGGTCTAGCATCATTTTTTGATAGTTGTTTGTAAGCTGGACCTCTTTTGCTGATTTGTATCTCTTTTTCAGCTCATTACGGGTTTTGAACCAACTGAAAGTTCACGACCAACTTATAGCTTATATTATTTGCTATCTATCTAACATGAAGCATGGTTCATGACGTGCAGGCAGGGCCTGGTACCATAGCCGAGGCAATGATAAGGGAGCTGCCGATGCTTCTGTTCGACTTCATAGCTGGCCAAGTAAATGCTCTTTCTTCTACACTTTGGTTTTCTTTTCTTTTCTTTTCTTTTCTTCTACACTTTGGTTTTCTTTTCTTTTCTTTTCACTTCTAAGGTCACCACTTTTACCATTTGGGAATTCCAACTTTTTAGGGTTTGTACATGTACCTAATAGGTACATTTTCTCTTGAATACCCTTCTTCTTAGAAAAATCTCATAAACCAAAGTTTGAAGTGTAAATTACAACAAAAATTACCATCAGAATCCTTGATTTGGTGCCCTCATCCATTCATAAGAATTATATCACTAATTTGGTCATGTTGTTGAAGCGAAAAACCAAAAACATGGTTCAGCGACCAAAATATGGTCGCATGGTCTGTAAAGGGTTAAGTGAGTCAGGTGACATACATTCTACAATGAATATAGTTGAAAGAAAAATCTTGGATAGTATCAAGTACTTGTGCATGTGAATCTCTAAAAGGTGCAAGACTTTAATTTGAATAATGCAAGATTTCAATGTGAGTAGTGCAAGATTTCGATTTGTAAATTGCAAGATTTCCTTTTGAATAGTGCAGGATTTTAATTTGAATAGTATAATATTTCTTCACAAATCAACACAATTGTGTTGAAAATGTCCTAAACTAGACATCCTAATCAACCCTTTTGAGCCCATTTTCTTGTAGTGTCATATTAATCTGAGTGAATTATGTCTAATTAGTATGAAGGTGTGACATGCATTCTCCTATTGTTCTCTAAGTAGAATTAAGGTTATCCACACTTGTTCTTAGGAGTGGTATTAAGCTAAGAATAATTAGATGAATTTAGTCTAAAAATGTATCCAAATGCATCTAATTCTCCTTAGCTAATACCACTCCTAACACAAAGTGCAAACAGACCCTCACAATCATTACATTTTGCAATCTCTCAAATAGTGACTTGGTGGAGTAACCTCAAGAGTTAGGCATCCTATACACTCTCTAGTTGATAAAAACACTTGTAACTTCTCATAAGATTTTTGTCTACATGTCACATTGAACTAATTTTGAACTACACAAAGTCCAAAAATAATAATCAATGTGCAAAATATTGGGAGATCTCTTGATTTTTTGTATTTAATGTATGCACAATATTGGGAGATTTGTCAAAATCATCAAGAGTTTTGAAAAAAATATAAAAAAACATCTTAAAATCTTTAGAAAACATCAAGAGATTTGTGCAAATCATCTAAAGATCTTTGCCTCTTAGAATTGGGAGATCTCTTGATGTTCTCTACACAAGGTCCAAAATTACATGGATAGTCCAGATTTAGTAAAAAGTGGCATCTACTTGAGTCATATTCTTTAAGACAATATCTAGATATTGTAGTCCGTAGTATACTAAATTAATTTAAGTTATTGTGAACCCCCTTCGTTTTTTCCATTTGTAAATTTTCTATTAACTTGAATTAGTGCAAGTTTGTGTTTTTAATGTGTGGCACAATAAATGATATAAATTGTGTAGTAACTTCATGATAAACATGAGAGGGATCAGGTGCTTTAATCCATTTATTCACTCCAGTTTGTTAGTGTTAAGGTAGCTCGTGTCAAGATTAGATGGCAAAATTTGCTCAAAGAAAATTATTTTAGTTAACCAGTGTGTTGTAAGATTTCATTGTGAATCCAATGTTGGCCTTTCTCTCTCTTCTATAATTGATTAATCCATTAGTTTAAGTTGTAGGAGTGTCACATGTGAGACTTTGGTGGCACCAAGTTTTGGAGACGTATCTCAAACTTATGGTTCATTTTCTTGGGAACTAAATTGGTTGGTGGGTGATTGAGGTGATGCCATTGGTTACATGCTATTTGGTTCCATGGCATTTTGAAGACGAATCAATTTATGAAAATCAATTCATGGCGTTTGTCACCACTATCCACCCAATGCATACATCTTTGCTTTGTTGTAGCAAAGTGATTGAATTGTGGATGAGAACTAGCCAACTTATTTTTGAGACAATGAAGTAAGTGGACTATTTGCAAAACCTTAAGAGATTTTCCTATGCTTGAACTAAGAATTGATAGTTTAGACAAAATATTGGAAGATCTATCAATGCATTACACATAACTCCAAATCTATTTATTTTGGATTGTATTTTAAACGCTTTTGGATAGTCTATCATCAGTTTAATACCATGATTGCTTGAAAGACAAAACTAAATATTGCAACAAAGCCAAATTCTTTACATTCATGGGTATTTTGAGAGAGAACTCATTGGTTCATCTCAACATTATACCATGTTCAACTAAATCTATCTATTTATTTCCAATATGTTACAATGGGATTTCATTTGACAAAATGATGCAATTCTTAGTTGTTTGCCTCCTCAAAGCCAACTCGTATTAACTTGTGCAATATGGCACTATATTATGCCAAAAATAAATGAGTGAAAACTTAAGTCTCTATTAGTTAAATCCAGCAAGGACAAAGCCTACGACCATACATTCAAACTTCATAATCACTCACTTTGTATTTTTCATTTTTCTATTATTTGTGGATGAATTATCTTTATTTACACCTTTTGGTGTTGAACTAACATGAATCTTTGGAAGCTATTAAGGTTCCAAATCTCATAGATAAGATCTAGTATTATCATCGAGTTAAAAAAAGTGAAGAAAATTCATATCAATTCATATCAAATACAAAAATATTCTATTTTTTTAATACAAAATTAATACAATTGTACAATATAACATTGAACATCACGATGTAAGCCAAACCTTGTTATTTTACGTTAAATAAAATAAAATTTTAAGGGAATTTTCTTTTGGAATTTTCTTAGAAAAGGGCAACCACGTGCTGAAACAATTGGGCCCCAGCAAGTCGATTGACGTTGGGCTCGCGGCTCCCCGCGGCTCCCTGCGGCTTCTTGCGGCTCCTAGCGGCTCTGATGACGTGACTTTGCTTTAAATCCTTGAAGAGATACAGTGATACACGACAACGAGGATTGATTTTCGCACTTGAATGGCATTCTCGTAGCTGTGTTCCTTTGGTTCCAGAGAGATCTCAGAATGAGCTTCTAGTTGTGGGAATTAACGGAGTACTTTGTTTAGAGAAATTTTGTTTAGAGAAAGTATGATTTTAGTGTTTCGAGATTTCGGTTTTGGAGTGACGAGTTTTGCGGTTGCTGTGAACTGGTAGCGATCCTCGTTGGAAGGAGGTCGAGAATTTTCTGTATTGTGGTTCTTTTACCAGCAGTGGAACATGTATTGAGGGGGAGAGGACGAGTGAGTGAACATCTCCCTATCGGTGGAGCAGTCAGCCGCGAATGGTTTCGATGGAAGGGAGAGAGGAGAGAGAGGAGAGAGTGGAGAGAGAGGAGAGAGCGGAGAGAAGAGAGAGGTATAGCAGAGGTGGGGGGAGTGTTATAGCGCTTGGGCTTGGGCTTGGGCTAGGGTTAGGATCCATTGGTTTGGCTCTAGTTTATGGATTAGGAGAGTTAGGTAGAGAAGTTAGGTTTGGACTCCGCGGTTTAGGTAGAGAAGTTAGGTTTGGACTCCGCGAGTGTGGGAGAGAGGTAGAAGGAGCTATTATTCAATTACCATTCAAGCAACAATTATCTCTTCAGGTGAAGCGTAAATCGTCCCCTCCGAGACAGTAGGTGAGGAGAGTACAATTTTGAATGGTGCTTCAATTAACGTCAACATCAACATTTCTTTTCATGCAGCCCGGCTGGCCGGCTATGGTTGACCTGGTTCTTCCCCGGAAGCAACCCTTTCCGCAAGTTTGACCACTGTCTCGCCCCGAGCTCGCAGGCCAATTTCCTTCTTCTCGCTGTCGAGGTGCTGCTGCTGCTGCTGCTGCTTCTTTGAGGAGTTGCAAGGTTCGTACAAATCAAAGAGAGCGTTTGGTGGTGGTCTCCTTCGGTTCCCCAACAGCTGATTACTTGCTGGGATGACATTTTGATGGATCGTCATGGATGGAGCTCACCAGGTACGAAGTCGGTTGCGAATTGCTGATGGCCGCATCATCCCTTATGGTTTGAATTTCGGGCGCATTGTTGACCTGTGTTGGGAATTGCGCCTAGGGTTTGTGTGGTAATGCTGTTCCGAATGGAGGTGAAGCCGGTGGTGGAAAATTGAATGCGGGCGTGGTTGTCAAGACGGTAGTAGGAAGGCGTTTGTTTCGGGATTGCTTTTTTTGGATTGGATTGGATTGGATGTGGGTCTGGGTGGAATTAGTGTTTAGGGTTGACGATTTTGCAATCTAGCTGCACCAGGTGTAACCGCAGAGACGGGCCCGTGCTTTTGCCGACAAAAGCACTTTTGAAGCTTTTGTGAGATTTGATTGATGGGGTGATGTCGAAACTGGATTGTGAATTGCCTCTGGCTCGGCCTGTGCGTTAAAATTGAGGATGTTCTAAATTGAGAGTGTATACCCTAATCGCAAGTGTGGAGAACACGCTCTGATATTGAGAATCTAGGTCAGAATCCTTTTTCAAGATTGGCGCAACATCCGAGGTTTGCACATGTAATGCTGGAAGATGGTTAGCAAGTATCGTTTTGAGCTAGCTGCCGCATCCGTAATGGAGTCTGTGTTGGGTCGGCCGTTTCTGATTGAGGACGTGGGTCGTATGTGGGTGGACGGCAGCATAAGCTTCATCCTTTGTATGACTTACATCCACAGCTGCTGCAACACCAGAGCGGTAATGAGCAGAACTATGCAACCAAAGCGGAGTCCGAGCCAGTTTCATCTTCGGTTTTTTTGGAACTATCAGATGTTTCCGGGTCCACGGCTGCTGTTGCCGTGGCACCAACTGTGCCACCCCGAGTGCCTGTCATAAACCATCGTTCGTCCATTTCATATCGAAAAATTCGCCCATCAGATTTAGAAGTATTGCAGGAGATGCATGAAGCCTTATTCCCTATCAAGTAAGTACGATGCTGTTGACAACACTCGTGTTTTTGTCATCGATTTTTTTTCTTTTGGAATACTGTGAATGTGAGTATCGATCAATTTACTTATGGTAGGATTTCTTAGGACAATTTATCGGTTGACAAATTGGAATCTCACCTCTTCTAGAATCGTCTCGTCTGCTCCACCGAATTGGATTTCTTAGGTCCACATCTTGTATAAGATTTTGCCAAAAGACATGTTGGTTTTGTTGTTTGTATATACGCAGGTCAATAAGTTTTGTCTTTTTTGTAGGTTTCTTTCTGGACTTTTTCTGATGAAGATCTTCCTCGTGCAGATATGAAATGGAGTTTTTTATGAATGTTATAGATGGGAGAGGAATTATATCATGGGCAGCTGTGGACACAAGTAGATCAGATTCACACTGTGATGAACTCATTGGATTTGTCACAGCACGAGTTATCAGTGCTTCGGAGTGTGACGTAAGTCTTCGTCTGAATCAAAAGATATTCTCTGCAGCTGTTTCTATAACCTGAACAGGGAGATCATTGTTTGAATGAGAGCTTTTGTGCTTTGGTACACCTTCTGTACTTGTGCTGGGACTATGTAAACATCATTGTGAACTTATTATTTCACTGGGGCTGTGTTCTGCAGGAACTTGATATGCTAGGCTATGAAATTTCCTCATCAGAGAGGTCACTCATCTACATTCTGACCTTGGGTGTCATTCCGCCGTATAGAAACTCGGGCATTGGTATTATATTCTGACCTCTTTGATCGATGGTGCAGTCAAAACTTGGTATTCATAGCAGTGCGGTTAAGAAGATTGTTATTCTGAATTTTGTCTACGATTTTCAATAACTAAATGAGGTAGGGAGCTTGTTATGGATCCAAGTGTTTCTTTTCAATCATTCTCTCTATCTCGTCCAATGTCAACTGGAGTGTAATCGTTTCATGCCCAGTCTCCTGAAAGCAATTTACTCGCTAAGAAGGCTAATGTGATAGCTTTTGTTTTGTTGGTTGCAGCATCGGCATTGCTATGGGAGGTGATAGAATACGCGAATCAAATGTCGTCCATCCGAGCTCTCTATCTGCATGTCATAGCCTACAATCGCCCCGCTATTATGTTCTACCAGAAGAACATGTTTCAGTGCATACGCAGGCTTCACAACTTCTATTTTATTGACGGACAACATCATGATGCTTATCTCCATGTTTACTATGTCAATGGTGGCCGCTCGCCTTGCACATCTATGTACGTGCCACCTTCTTCCCTGAGAATATGTTCATGATAGGTACTCGGAGAATAATTTGTGAACTGTGGCTATATTTTAAGAATTTATATTTGAACTTGGTGATTTTGCAGGTATTCTCTAAAAGCAGCCTATGGACATCTGAGGGGATTCTTTACGTCAATGGCGGGCAAGCTGTTTTGAAGACCAAGGTTCTTTTCCAATAATTCTCGCGTATTCTTCAGACGTGATCAATTCAGGGTGTATTTTACCAAATTACTGAGTATATTAGTCACTCATGAGGGTAGTTGCGTTTCCGTTGTGAAAGAAGTTTTCACGTGTGTTTTCTAAGATTCTTGAACATTGTCTTTAGGGTTAAGACCTACCTAGTTTTTTGTATCCCTTGTATTGTGAGAGGTATGGACCGAGTAGGAAGGGGAGGAAAGGATGACTCCTAAGGTGCTGACCTTTCCATGACTCAAACTGATTATTTACTGTATCAGTCAACCCTTTTTTTCTTTGGCATCATGGAGCCAAATTACACCATTTCAATATTCTTTTTTTTTGCCAGAAATTTCCCATTTCTATTTTAAATGTGTCTGAAGCCATCAAATTTGGATTAAAAAGTGCATGAATACAATCTTCACCCAATTTCCAGTGATTGCCATCCTGTCAATTTCTCAAAAAAGTTAAAAAATGTCCTGGTCTCAGTCTACAAATTCCTGGCCTTTTGCATTGCAACGGAATGTTATCTAGAGGCAGCAAAGAGATACTGATATCACTACATTTTTTTTTTTTCACTGGTATCTACTCTGGTACTAAGTCTATAGAAGTTCAATATGTATGAAATATGGTAATTATACCTGAAAGTGAAAGCATCCCAATAAGCATTTGACCTTGGTTCTTTTTATAAGATTGATTCAAATTTTGTTGTATCGTTGTTGGCAATTGAAAGAAAATTTCATATTCTCTTAGCATGTATTTTCGGGACATTGATAATACTAAGAATTTTCAAAGTGTTGAATATAGATACACCTAGAATTAGTTGTAGGCTCTTGTGTTTCAAGATTGTACATTATAATTGCAAGGTTTGGTTTTGAAAGGGGGTTGCAATTAGGCCAGTTTACTTTAGTTAATCATTCAATTAATAAATGAACTTTTGCTAAATGTTGTTTCAATCTTTTTCATCTATAGATATACCAAATATGTATTCAAATGAGCTTTAATTCTTCAAAATAGTGTATCACTATTATATGGATTATATGACATAATGTAGTCTATATCATTAGAATAGTGGAAGTCAAATATATTCAATAATTATTATTTTAGATTATGAAATCATCCTATTTCAATTGAATTATGGAAGAGATGGCATAATGTTTTTGTTTTTTTATCATTAGTGGTAGTCAAACTTTTGTGACCATGTAACTATATAGATGATGAAATCATTATAATCCAAAAAATCAATCAATTCTAATTAAACATTTAATTATATTTCTTAGGATTTCAATTTTATTTCAAAACAAAAATAAGAGCTTGCCAATATTGGTCGCAAAACCAAATCAATGATATGATCAATATACTTCTAAGTCCACAATATCTAGAGTACAAATAATCAAATGCAAAAACTTTGAAAATACAATTTATAGATGACAAAGTTATTTATAACATAATGAGAATTAAGAAACAATTAAAATCAAAATTATAAAATATTCATCTTTTCTAAATGATTATGTAAATTGACTCAAGAACATTATGTAATTTATCAATCTTTTGAATTCCAAGCAAAATAATATTAAAATATCTTGTCAAGTGAGTATTCATTGATTAAGACCCACTATAATCAATATTTGTAAGAAAATTAATATATACATATTGGAATAATATATTAAACACAATTTTTTTAAAAGAATCATTGATTTGATAGGCATATGAAGATTTTTTTATGGAATTAAAGATGTAGGGCCTTGTTGACCATTGTCAAAAATCTATAGTTTGCAATTTGAATCAATTCACTTCAAATGTTTTTAAGATGCATTTCATAATAAATAGTGATAATACATAAATTAATGTACATAAAGTAAGCATAAATCATACTTTCATTCCAAATTTTAGGATAAAGACATTTGTTTATGGAGTATTTAGTCTAGTAAGTTCATTAGAATTATAGGTGTAAGTTTTAATTTACAACAACTTTAATATCTTTGTCTAGTGGGTGAAATTAAGCAAAGGTACACAATGGTTTGATAGTCCACAAGTTACACATAAGAATGAACATGAGACATAGGTTGAAAAGGAATAGATGTACAATGGGACTCATCACTTAAAATAATGTACATCTTGTATCTCATAGAATCATAAGCATGAGATTATAAGAATAGTGACATGAAAGCCCTCAAGTCCTTAAACCAAATGAAATTGAGGCATATGAAAATTAAGAACTTTGCTATTATATAAACCTACAATCATGAGCCTATGAGTCTAAAAGACTATAAACCTATGTAATAGGTGTCTATAGTATAAAAACCTTCCATGATTACAGCCTTGTAATTATGCTATAGATACCTACAATATAGGTGTTTATGATATAAGCACCTTTTATGGTTGTAGGATATATCTACTTATACATATAGTCAAGGGTCACATTTCTATGTTCACACACTAGCATCATTGTGAAAATTAAAGATATAGTCTATGACATGGTACAATATAGTACAATAGAATGTTTGGGCCCATTGTTTCACAATACACCTAAAATATATCAGTTCACTTAGGGATCAATTCTATTTTACTTTATGATTTCCCAATTTGAAAACTTGCACCAAGTGGAAAACAATTATATCCACATTGTTGCAAGTAAGGTATACATATACACCATCATCACAATGTGATACTAACATTTAACCCCTAAATATTTTTTGGGCTATATTTTTACCAACTCCACTCCAAACTGTCATTTCTATAATAAATCAATCAAGTTTTAGAAAAACAAAAAATTGGACATATTTAGTATATTGGTTTGAAAAGATGTAGAAAAAATTTCAAAATTTTTCATAGTGTAGATTGCAAGATATTAGTATTTGAAGTGACAAAAATCCTTTTTTTGGCCTTGCAAACCCCTAGCAAGTGCGCTTTACAAGGTCACATTTGTATGAAAAAATGTCTAAAATGGTGGTGCTTTTTTGGATTCAATCTTCAAGGCAAGTTGGTTACATGCTTGTAAAATTTTGGAATTGTATAACATATAGGAAAAAATAGTAAGTACGTAGAAAGAAGTAGAGAATGATTTAAAATATTAAATTGTTGAAAATTTAGTTATAGAATTGAAAATGCCAATCCCAGTGGTTGCAATGTTGTAATAAACAATCTACATCATATGATTTTATTTTTTTCAAAAAGTATTGAAAACTAAATTAAATAAAAGACTTCAACGTTTATTTTAGAAAAGAGAATCCATAACTGCCTGCAAACTAAAACTCCTCATATTTTTTATCTCATTAATCATAAATGAAAAGATTAAAAGCTTTCTACGTATATACAAATCGTGAAAACCAATTTCAAATTTTTATTTTAAAAAAAGATTTGATTTAAATTTTTTTTTTTTGAGCTGCCCAAGTTTCCAAAGCTATCCGTCAAATGATGAGAATTACATATCATACAATAACTTTTTACCATGTAGTCAAAAGTTATGAAAATTGTTGGGCCTTAAAGAGAAACCTTGTCCACATGTTGTGTGAAAATTTCAAAGAAAAATAATTAAAATTCCATTCATAGTAAGCTGGCCAAAATTGCTATGCTGCCAAAAAATCCGCAAGTGGTCCTTTAGGGGGTAAACAAAAAAAACTCATTAAAAATCTAGATGTGAATAACACTCACAAGATATACACAATCAAAATATGAAAGTCTAGGGGAGCCTAGTGTGACCTTTTTGGTATTCTTTCAAAAAATCAGCTTTGAAATTTTGTAACTTATTTATCCCATGTCCAAATAGTGCATGCTAAAGTGCGTTGGAACCCTCTTTCACTTGCCAATTAGATTCAATACAAATAATTCATATTCCATAATAGAAAGTATTCTCAGTTGCTATGAGTGTGGAATTGTCGATTATGGGTGCACCTACCTTCTGGTAAACTGAAATTGGTGAACCAGCAATTGTGAGCAACTAACTTAACAGCTCACCTTCACCTATTTGCTACTAATAAAGCCACCTCCCAATCCCAAAGTCAAGAAACGCCTAAAGCACAGTTTCAGTAACTTATTCTGCAGCTACTCACTGGCGTCTCCCTAAGATTGGAAAGAAATTTGACAGTTGAAGGTGCCAGGTCGCTCTCTTCCCATTGGGCAAAACCCGTATCAAATCTACGTGGACGCCACCGTGGCACCCAGAGCCGCGACCGTATCTGCGCGCTCCGTCCTCCGGGGATTGAAGGCGCAGGGCTTTCGGTCTCCCCCAATCGCAAGCGCTCGTGGATTTACTGAAGCTCTTGCGCAATCCAGTGATCCCCGCACCCCCGCGCGCTTCCATCCGCCCCCACCATGTCGCCATTGCGAGATTCTTCCCCCACTGGTCCCGAATTCACCTCCAAAATCTGAGCTTGGTCACCCCAAATCTGCACTTCTGCTTCGAAATCTGCATTTGGTGAGCTTGGTTGCAGCGATGGAGTGCTCGGTGGAGTTCGTCGGCCAGCTTGGGGAGAGCTCGAGTGGTGTGGTGGGTTTGAATTCCAATCCTTCCCTTCTTGCGAGTGTCACCACATGTCCAATTCCGCGATTGGGGAGGCAGCAATGGATTGTCGGTGGTCGTTGCGCTCTTGCGGACGTGCACATGGGCACGAGCAGCACTACCAGTGGTGTGGAAGGGATGAGCTTGGCCCGTCATTTCAATGACTTGATTCGTCGACATTGCGAGAGAGTGCCGTTGGGGTGGGCGTCCATCACGGAAGCAGCAGGGGAGGAGCAGCAGCTGTGGGAAAAAGCGAAAGGACTCGGGGGGAGGCGGGAGACTCAAGGCGGAGACGACGAGACGCAGCCTTCGGGTAGAGACGAGCGCAAGCGGAAGTCGGTGTTGATTCTCATGAGCGATACGGGAGGTGGGCATCGGGCGTCTGCGGAAGCTATCAAGGAGACTTTCGAGCTAGAGTATGGAGATCAGTACAAGGTGCGCAACCAGGGAAGCGTTTAGAGGTTTAGGGTTTTGAGGTTAAGAGATGATATTCTTGAACGCCCTTTCGAAAAGAATCTAGATTATTTTCGAGGAGCATCAACGCCCTTGGGAATAGAACACAGGACTCTCATTGAACACCGTGCTTGCTCTCTCTTTCTCCAGCGAATGTTAGACCTTTTTTGAATCTGGTTTGGCTTCTATCCGGTTTGGAGAAGGCGAGTTCTTTCAAGTGCGCAAGGATTTTATGTCGTAGTGAAAGAGAAAGTTTAAAATTCAAATGTTGGGAGGGTTCGAATTTTCAGGTACATGTGGTTGATTTATGGAAGGAGCACACTCCGTGGCCTTTCAATCAAGTTCCACGAACCTACAGCTTTATGGTGAAGCACGAGTCGCTGTGGAGGTTTGCGTTTTACAGTACAGCGCCCAGATTTATCCATCAGTTGCAAATGGCTGCAACTGCTACCTTTGTCTCCAGGTAAGTTTTCTTTCCAGTTAGAATTAGCGGTCATGGCTTGAGAGTATTGGCTCTTTTTCAGTGAGCAGTTTTCCTCTAGCTTAGCACTGGGACTGTGCGTCCTTGGGTTAGAAGCACGAACATAAAATACTTTGACTTCAAATTTAAGTCAAAGTATTTTCTGTTCCTTAAATTTCAAAGAATAACACTTGTGTGACTGAACGTAGCAGTTATAAGATCTGACTATAAACAGCAACCAAAACCCCTCAAGAATCTGACATTCGCTGAGTTTTCGTTCTATGAGTGGCCCGCGTCCTCTTCTTGTCGCTATTGGTACCTCTCACTTGAGATGAACTTAAGATTGCGCATCAAAGAATCCAGATTCCGTTTGTTTGCAAGGGTGTTGATGGAGCTCCTCAAGGATGTTTTGAGTGTTTGTGATTATGCTTCTAAAACTGCTATGTTGTGGTTATCAGAGAGGTCGCGAAGGGGTTTGCCAAGTACCAGCCTGACGTCATTGTAAGCGTGCACCCACTGATGCAGCACATACCATTGAGAGTTCTACGAGCACGGCGTTTACTCGACAAAGTGCCTTTCACGACTGTCATTACAGACCTGAGCACTTGTCACCCTACATGGTAGCACATGCTCAGCTGAGTGAATGTCAGACTTTCAAGATTTGTTTTTGGATACCATCTTCAATTTTGGAGGAGGGTGAATTCTCACAAATGCTGAAGAATGTTATGTTTGTCAGGCTCTCTTGTGCTTGGTTTCTTTTTCTGCAATTGATTGATCGTGTGTGTTTCAGGTTTCACAAGCTAGTGACGGCGTGCTTTTGTCCAACAAAGGAAGTAGCACAGAGAGCTTTGAAGGCTGGCCTCCGTGAATCTCAGCTTCGAGTGCATGGACTTCCTATTCGGCCCTCCTTCTCCACCTCCACGCGTCCCAAGGTTTGGACGCTACGACCACAGCTTGCAGTTTCGCTCTAAAATGGGTTGCAATGTATGTCACAATTGAATTTAGCACAACTTCAAACAACAGACGTGCGAGTTTGTTGCGCTAGGATGAGTTGCGTAAGGAGCTGGACATGGACCGAAATCTGCCGGCTGTGCTGTTGGTGGGGGGAGGGGAGGGCATGGGTCCTGTGGAAGCTACCGCTCGTGCACTTGGGCAGTCCCTGTATGATGCCAATACTGGGAAGGCTATTGGTCAAATGGTGGTGGTCTGCGGCCGCAACAAACGCCTTGTTAAGAAGCTAGAGCAGGCGCAATGGAACATTCCCGTGAAGGTAAATCACGAAGGCTTCAAACTTCTCTTGACCTTCACATGATTTCTTCCGAGAAGGATGCTCAAGAACTTTGTGCACTGTGACCATTTTATTTAGAACTTGGTAATTGTATTACCCAGCTTACGCTTTGGGTGCTCTGTGCAGATCAATGGCTTTGTAACGAATATGTCTGAATGGATGGCAGCTAGCGACTGCATCATTACCAAGGTAATCTCTATCTCGTGGTTGAATATGGGATATCCTTGACTTGAGA
This sequence comes from Antitrichia curtipendula, assembly GCA_951230915.1. Taxonomy (NCBI): domain Eukaryota; kingdom Viridiplantae; phylum Streptophyta; class Bryopsida; order Hypnales; family Leucodontaceae; genus Antitrichia; species Antitrichia curtipendula. The sequence continues at coordinate 26,446,553 of OX579634.1, read as the reverse complement.
GCTCTGGTTTAGGTTTGACTTCTGCATATTTAGAGGTCTAGCATCATTTTTTGATAGTTGTTTGTAAGCTGGACCTCTTTTGCTGATTTGTATCTCTTTTTCAGCTCATTACGGGTTTTGAACCAACTGAAAGTTCACGACCAACTTATAGCTTATATTATTTGCTATCTATCTAACATGAAGCATGGTTCATGACGTGCAGGCAGGGCCTGGTACCATAGCCGAGGCAATGATAAGGGAGCTGCCGATGCTTCTGTTCGACTTCATAGCTGGCCAAGTAAATGCTCTTTCTTCTACACTTTGGTTTTCTTTTCTTTTCTTTTGTATCCTTTCTTCGTGGTTTCTGAAACCTTGGTGACGTAAAAGTCAAGATTTTTACATGTCGAATTAATGGTTTCAACTGCGCTGTTTGAACCCAAGGGACTTCAGCTACACAGTGGGTTTCAAAGTTGTCGTCCGTTTCCTGCAGGAAGTGGGCAACGTATCATTTGTTGTGGACAACGGCGCCGGTGCGTTCTGTGAGGAGCCGATAGCCATTGCGAGGACGATTGCAGACTGGTTTGGTGTCAAAGCTGGGGAGCTTCGGCAGATGGCCGAGAATTGTAAGAGGTTGGCCCAGCCCGATGCTGTTTTCAAAATAGTGCATGATCTGGATGACATGGTGCGGAATAAGCACAAGTACCTGGGGCATTTGAGTTTTAAGTACCGCGGCTTGATTTAAGGGACGGAGTTTTGCTTTTGGATTCATCCGATTTGCCGATATTGAATGAAGAGCCTTTGGATTTGTAAATGGTGGACCTGTTATTTCTGCCACCTGTTATTCCTCAGAGATTAGGAGATTGAGCCTTTCCCTCAGAAAATGTCTGCTTCTGTATGTTTAGTTGAAAGGAAGCATCAATTTGTGCATCTTTGAGGAAGAAAGCAAAATATACCTTCAGAAAGAAGAAACCATGCTCTACGAGTTTAACCCCGGAGTGCGTAAATGGTAAAAAATGGTTTGGAATTGAATTGAATCACTTGGGAAACCTCAAGGAAGATACCCAACTTTGCAGATAAAGAAAAGAAACCTTCTCTTGCATTTCTAAATTCCCCGAAAAATGTCTTTCAAGTTACTTTATTTGGATATGAGAAGTTATTTGGGCAAAATAATGTCTAACGAGCACACTATCTTGAATGACTTTGGAATGTTTAGGGATTAAGCCCTCAACTTTGAATTTCTAATGATTATTGCATATTTCTCAAGTATTATCAATTTGATGTTGTATGTCTTACCATATTTTAGTACATAATACATATTCTAGGACTCAAATCCAATAATAAACATACAATTTTTCAAGGGTTAAGAACCAAATCAAATAACCTCCATACAATTTCTTTAACCTCTAAATGCTCAAGGCCTTTTATGAGCTTCTAGGAATTTGTTCTAAATTGAACAAGAAGTCAACATTTTGATAAGTTTTATCAATTTTTTTTAATTGTAACCATACAAATTCAAACTAGACATTTTAGAGATCACATAAGAAAATAAAATACAACAGTATTACTTATGGATTGACAAATTATGGTGTTTGATCATGAGGGTGTTAAAACTAAAAAAAAAGATTTGAAGTCTTTCAATCCTCTTTTTACATGTCAAATCTAAAAAGATGGTCACCAAAAAAATATGAGGATAAAGGACCTAACACTAAAAGGAAAACATGTCCGCCACAATCGACAACAATGCAACTATGTGTCCTATACAACTGTTATGCAACTGTAGCCCTCTATATTTGCACCAGATTTGACGTGAACAAAGTTATACGTTGTAGTCACAAAATAGTAGCAAAGTGAAGTTTAGGATTACAGGGATGTATCAAAAGAATTGATGTGAGGTATTCTACGTCCAATATTCCTTACAATTGTTGATGTGGACAACTTTATGTTCTATAGAATCTAGTGAGTCAAACTACAGTTGCATAGAATCCAAATTCAATTGCAATTCAACTAGACTGCAACTTGAAAGCAACTAGAGTTCAATTAGAAAACAATTACAATTGTCCCATAACAATTGTCAAGAGTACCATTAGGTTGGACATATAAGAATTGTAAATTATAGCATTCGTATGTAATGAATTTTAATTATGGAATTCCAATATTTTTACATTTTATAGATTTCTACAGCTTGTAGATTTTTGAAGTTTATAGAAATCATCAAATATTTAAAGTCTAAGAAATTTTAGAACTTGTGAAATCGTAAAGTTTTGTACATTGGTGAAATCTATTTAATATTGATATGTGGATTTGATCATCTAGAAAAGAAGTTAGATTTGAAATCATAGAGATTAAAACTTCAAAATCTACAAATCATAGACAAGTCATAAATTAGTTGTAAACAAGCTGCAAATAAATTGCAAACAAGTTGCATACAAGCAAGTTCCACATCAACAACCGTGTTAGAAGACTTCACCAATGAACTTCCACATAGACTATCAAATGAGATCAAACTTGCAACTATTTTGCAATTAGTACAACTTGTCCACTGCAACTGCGGTCTCTAAATTATCACCTAGTTGCAAATTGTAGTTGCTAAATTCCTCATTTTCTTCTAGTGCAATATGCATAATCCTAATCAAATTTATGACTTCTCAAAATCTACTCTACAATTTTTTTAAATGAATTTCTAATGTGATTTTTTCTCCAAGATCTAGTGTATTTGAGGTTCACTTTCAAGAGCCCTCAACACTATGGAAAGTCAAGACTGCAATGGATACCCTTGCACAAATTCTTGAATAGAAAAATTATAATCAATCATTTTCAAAATCAGAGTTTTGATGCTAAAATTAGACTTCAAATAGAATTTTCCAAAAATATAAACTACTAAAAATAACAACTTGGTTAGGTTTATTTAACTCCAAAGTATTGTCACCAAAATTTCGTGCTTCGGACATTTAGGGATTAAGCATCAAATCTACTAGCATCTCATTCAAAACATTGTAGAAGTTTTGTATTTGAGTTCTACATTAACCTTTAAACAATGACAATGACATTTGGCATCTGCTGGATGATAGATAATCCTATCAATAGAACAAAAGTATAACTACTCATCTTCAAAATTTTATTGTAAAAAGGAGAAGTCTCCTACAATAATTTGACTTCCAATGAGTGCTTTTGCAAATTGGTAAGCAAATGATTCACACGGTAACTAAAGGGATGATTTTCTTAGTCACTAGTCCGTCATATAAAGGTTAAGATTCTTAAAAATTTGATAATGTGAATAGCCTACAAAAATTCTAAAGTTATACCACCACCTTATAATAATCAACCATTATCAGTCCTAATTAGTACATTGAATTACAATGAATTTTGCACAAATAGGTTGTAGAAGAGTAGAATCTATTTCAAAGGACAAAGTTTGCAACATAAGATTATCCAACAATGAACCTTCCGCATTAGCAAGGTGTTTGGCCAAACTTGGGTGGAGTTAAAAGGATGATTTTAGTAATAGAGGTAGTTTGTCATTCCAAAATGCCCAACAAATTAAAATAATTATAAAAAATATATATAAAATAACATATAAATAAAAAAATTAAATCACGTAATTTAAATATACATTTTCACATCTACGACTCCACTTCGCACTTCAACTTCAAATTGGTCCTCCATCACGAATTTATGATACATCTGGAGAATTAGCTTGTACCCTGAGAAGTAATCCAATCCCATCGTTCCAACAATGCCTTTTGATTTCACAAAAAAAATTAAACCTACCCTAAAGAGAATGGAAATGCTAATGCATTCCTATATGTATGGCACACTCACGCAGCCTCATCATCACTGGTGCCTTGCAACGGAGAAGCAGGTTGCAAGGGAGGAGCAGGTTGCATGAGTGTCGAGAGTCCGAAAGATCTCCATAGCCGGGACTGGAAGGAAATCTCCTCCTCCGAAGCAGCTTCCTTTGCCAGCAGCTCCACTGGAACAGCAGCTGCTAAATCCATTCTCATTAATCTAACCGTGCCCAGAATCTGCTCCGGGAGTTCACTCTCCGTTTGTGACTCGAGAAGGAAGGCCAGGTCGACGGTGAGCGTTGTTATGTAGCCAATTGCGAGGTGCACAATGGCATTTGCAATAATCGAGGACCCAATGTCCACGTCAACCTCTATGAAATTCACTCCTTGCATGTACCTGCAATATCCCATAATAAAGATACCAAGGGTTCCTTGCCTTAGAACGATCCGAAGCAGTCAAAAAAAGGAAACTATATTTGAAAGCGTAAGAGAGTGCAGAGGCGAAGTTACAAAAGTTGTGGAGACGAGTATTAATGACATACTTAAAGATTGGCCTCCTATTAAGAGAAGCAAGTCAAAAGAACTTAAGAATTCACCAGATCCCATGAGTCGGTTAAGTAAGTAACCTCTACCAAGGAAGCTCTAATCGGGAACAAATCAAACAGAAGAAAACACATGATTAACGCCACGTGAGATCAACAGGGCGTACAAACCATAACAACGAAAACTTCCTGTTCAAGTCTGAGGGATATGAGGGTGACCTGCAAGTGAGAGATCTGCCAAGAATGCAAATGGCCTGCTCTCCAACAGCTTTCTTGACAATCCACGGCCCCTCCGATATGTTGGCAATAAGCTTCAAGCGAGTGTTCTTCAATGCATCGTCTCCTTTCAAAAATAGGTCCTCCACAGATCCCTCCTCAAATCTTTTATAGGATACAAAATAACAAATTGCACTGTAGTGCTCCTTGCTTGGGACCTGTTACAACAAGCTATCGGTTTAAGGACGCCAATCTAAAAGATTCTATGTAACCCCAACCTCAAAATTTCAACCAGAAGCCCCAAAGAGTGGATTGTGAAAGTGCAGCCTCACGGTATTTCTATTTGATTCTGAATTGAGACCCCAGATTTAGCAGGAAAACCACATCCAAATATTTTGAATCTCAACGTATTCAGTTCTTGTAAGGGTTCTCGTTTCCGAAGCCTCTCAAAAGGACCACGGGAGAATCTCACTTGAGAAAGTTTCTGCCTCGGGTCCTCAGGGTAAGAAAAACAAAATCAAATGACCAGTGGATTAAAATGATTTCCAAATAGAATCATAAGTGATAGAATCCGGATGTTTCTAAGTGCCAACCAAAGACGAAGGGGAAAATACTGACCTGCAAATTAAAGGCCCAAACAAAAGGGTCCTCTGCGCCGGCCTTCTTTGCTTGATCTAAAGCTGACATGACTCTGTTGTTGGGAAGCTTTAGAACATTATCGATTCTGGAATTGCTCTTCAACCAATCTAATGCGAGAGGCTGAAGTAGAGACTCTCCACCAGGAATTTTTACTCGGTCAATCAAATATTGAGGGCCCCTTACATTGAAGGAGTCCCCTGGAATCGAAGTCCATCCAGTACTAGTATCACTAACATCAATGTAAGACAACGATCCCCCATTCTTGAGTTCCCCCGTCCAATCTGGTTCAGTTGCACTTCCGTCAACTTGAGCTTTGCATTCGTTCTGCTCCATATTTCGGCTCCTCCTATAGATCGGGAATTGGTGACAAAATGTTTCTTGCAGATTTGAAGGTCTTAAAAAAGTGAACCACGCCAACTTAGTCGCCTTTCTTGAGTCCACTGCGTCGCAAACTATGTCCCGACAGAGGCAAGACACGATGCTTTACGCAATCTGCAAAGTGAATCTGCTTTGACAAGAACGCTAGAAAGCAGACAACCAAATTCACCTGCAGATTTGGAATATCCACAAAAGCACTCACTTAAGGAATGTGCACTCTGAGCATGGTTTCTATTGTAAGGCTGAATCTATTAATGCCGTTGGATCTTGTTGGCAAGTACAAGACCATTCCCTGACATTTAGCATGTATCTTACGAATACCGCATGAATAAACTATGGATTCCCTTCGAGTTAATTTTGAGTTAATTACAGGTGTACCCAAAATCGACACTAGATTCTCATCGTGTACAATTTAAACAAGAATCTAGAAGGGTCACTTTCGGGTAAGGGTCGCAATTAGGTGTAGTTCCCTTACCGGATCTTTCACGGTCGCCCTAAAGTCTCGTGCAATAAGCATCACAGTCCAAGCATGAAATGGAAAAATACCTGAAGGGTCTTCTCTCTCAATTTAAATCCCTATCTGCAAAAGTTGTCCCCATTCGCAAAACTGTCCAATCTTCAATCCCTGCCAAGAGAAAAGGATCAAGGGAACAAACCTCAGAAAAAATATTAGCAGAACTTTCACGATGGATAAAAAATCTTAACACCAATTTGCTGAAATCCTAAAAGTTTCTCAATGCGACAGTCCCTCAGAACAGTAAATCATGTATTGGACATCTAATTTGGAGAAAGGAATCCATCAGAGGCACAACAAACTAGAATGTCACCCTAATTCAATTACACAAACCCTATACAACGATTCAAATATTTTCAGCAGACCGTTGTTCCTTGCTTGCCCCGAGCCTTCCTCCGAAATTCTCCACTCATTGACAGAACGCAATTCTCATTCCTCGCTGCACACTTTTTCACTCATCCTCCTACTAGGGTTTCCTTACAGACCCAAATTGGCGAGCATAGCTCCCCACACCTTATTTGTCAAATCTCACCCCACAAGTTCTCGGACTCACTTGTTATAGTGATTTTTAGTGTCAGCTCAAGTGTAGAATCACCATAGCCACATCAGAACGACGATCGTGCACACGAGCGAAAATTCATACGACATTTTCCACGATTACGTGCCAGAGCATCCAACCTCGTACCATTCAAAAAGAGTTCGAAATTAAAAATTCTCCGGATCCAAGATGCTTACAACTTTGGTGTCGTTGGAAGAAGAGACTCTGAAGAAGAAAAAAATCGGGGTTACCGTGAAAAGAGACAGCAGAAATTCGCCCACCCCTCCATCACCATCTCCGAGGTTCCAATTGCCAAAACCCTAGATGTATCGTGTGGAAATTGCTTTGATGCAGCTCCGTTTTTCATCCATTCATATTCATTTCATCCATTTTCTCAACAAACGTTCGCATGATACGTCCCGCAGATATCTGGAAAACAAGCAGTGACACTCATTTTGGAAGTGGAACTCATTTTGCACCCTCACTAATAGGATAAATCACAGTAGTTTTGTGAGGAACTTTCAATGGTCTTGAATAATGTTCATAACAATGTTTACAAGGTTAATTCCTTCCCCCTTAGTCCAAGGATAATTCTTTTGTGAATACCAAGGAAGAAACTTAGTCTAAATGGAGATTGTATTATTGGCACTTTACGATTACAGTGCTTACAAAAGGGAAGCTAGCTAGTGGTTGCATGCATAGAGTCAACAATGTGATGCAAGAAATTGCTACTTGGCAACTCCAAGTTGGTTTTAGCAATTGGCTGCAACATTGGGGGGCTCCGCAATTTGGAGGGAACAGAAAGGACCCACCCACCTCACCCACCCACATTATTTAACAATGTTATGTTAAGTCATTTACTCAGGGAGGTCACTTAGAATGTCCATTAGAAACCACGTGCGATCAAAACTTTGGACCCCCTATTTACTTTTTGAATTTTAAATAAAACAAAATTAAAAAAATATGAATAGATTTTCCTACTTTGAAAGTTTATGTTTTGAATTATTGATATTTTTATTTGTTAATGATAATTAGTTACAAATTTTTGAAGTAAAAAGATACACTATAGAACTGAAAAATAACTTTCACACCCCTATATTATATAGGAAAAAATCGTCTAAAAATTGAACAAAAAATTCCTAAAAACAACTCTCTATTGAAAGCTCATTTTGAGTTGAATATTGATTCAATGGTCATCTAAATGTGTTCTCTATAATTTTTTTAGTTGAAAAACATGCCATTTTAGTTCATTTTCAACCTCTTCTAGAAATCATTTCATATTTTATTTGAGTTTGAAAATTTGGCAATAGAAACCTATAGTCATTATTAAACAATGCTCAAAATTTTAGGTTGAAATTATAGTTTATTAGAAACCACTTGCTCGCACGTGGTTTATTGTAGTAGAGCTAAGTGACCTCCCCGAGGTCATTTATTACTGAGGTGCTATTATTTTTGCTAGAAGCTATCCTAACAAATTTTGAGCAGCTACCTTATTTAAAAAGGAAGCTAGTGCTAATAGAAAGGTGGGGATATGTAGTTGTGGGTGCCCAATGCAAAAGGTGCCCCCTATTTTGGCGATGTATAGACCATAGGTATCCCACAGCCAATCACCTAAGTGTATCACTGTAGTATACACTTGTGGAAGATTGTCTCTTCAGTCCTATATTTTGGGATAAATTAACACAATATATATGATGTTTCATCCCGCAATAATTTAAAACTATATGAAATTTAAAAAATTAGTTCATATGCACTAATAGGATAAATCAATATAGAACAGTTGACCTAATTCTTTGAAAACTATTTTTATCATTAATACTTTGATAAAAAGTATTACAAAAAATAATAATAATAGATTATTTTTCTTGCAAAATTAACAATATTACATGTATATACTCATACAAGTTTACTCAATTGCTAAGAACACATAAATTTTTGTTGGAATTGCCAAATTACAGCTTACAATTGCCTCCAATGATTTTTCAACTATTCTTTGCATCATCAAGAAAATTTGTAAGTTTTTCTTTTCTCATAAAGGACTTCAAATTATCATTGTAGTGAATCTACTTGTTTTGGTTTCTCACATTGCATGTCTTTGAATTTGTCGTGTACTAATGTGGGTACACCATTAGTTAGCAATTTTTGTTGCTCAATGCTTGATGTATTGCCATCATCCATTGTAAAGAAATCTTTATCTTGTAGTCACACCCATTGGATCCAATTAGGAAACCTCAAGTAGCTTAATCCCATGTTGCTCCACAAAATACATGATGCTATCATTTTTGTTTATTTCCTCTATACTTTGGACTACCTTTGAACATCAAATAATAAAGATGGATGGAAAGAAAGTGTTGCACCAAATTTTAGGAGGATGGGAAAGCAAATGAGAAAAAAGGTAGGCCATGGGAACAACATTGGAAGAAATTAGAGCACTAAGGTGCACCTTGTTAGGGATGAGTGGTCAATTGAATTGGCTCATTTATTTGTTTCCTATTCATTACACCATCTATCTATGGCTATCTAAAACCAAAACATTTTTTGAACTAGTGTCATCACTATTCATTTTAGTAGAAAAGTTCATATCTCACTAGAAAATAAAATACTATATAATAATATTATCAAAAACTTGGCAAATATGCAATTTTTTTGTACTAGAGAGAATCATTTGGTAAATCCTAACATTTACTATGCACTTTTAAACCAACAAAAATTGTTGGCTTTTTATTTGCCATACAAGTGAAGATACATTTAGGGATTAAATCATCATTTTGTAGATGAATATTGTCCTTAAAGATATTATTTTGTCCAAATAGCTTCTCATTCATTCAAAATAGTATGTAATCTTTGAAAGATAAACTTTATGTATGTTCAATTTGATTGAATTGTGATAAATGGCCTTATAAAGCAAAAATGCTCATAATTTCAAAATAGATTCAAGCATTAACCCTAAATGGACTCAGACAAAAAAATTGGATGAAATAATATTTTTTCCATCCTTAAGACCTCTTTCAAATAGTCATCATCCAAAGAATACAAAGCATCCTCTAGATTGTTTCAGAGCTAAAAATTTAGAATACTTTACTGTAGTAGAAGTACATGATTTTATTTACTCTTCATTTCTATCAACTAGGTATCACCAATATGACCTTAAACCATTCATTTTGAATGTTTCTATTTTACAAATGGTGCTCCATGGTTGTAAAGTAACAAGATTTTTAATGAATGGTTTTGGTTTTTTCTCAAGGTGCTTCAAACATGCACTTATTGAATACTTTGAAAACTCATAGAAAATACAAAAATTCTTCAAATTTATTTTATTTTTAATTTGTCATTTGTTTATAGGACAAAAATAACAACAAATTGTGATTTTGACTCCATCTATACACATTAGCTTAATCCTTGAAAGACTATACAATCACAATCACAATGTCATTTTGATGATTTCATATGAGCAAAATATGATGAAGAATTGCATTCTTTTCATCCAATTTTTAAAGATTTTATTGGATGTGGTTGAACATGATGTTGGTCGAAATTCCTTCATTGAGATGTTATTGACTTCTATACAAAAGAAGATGCTAAAAAATGGAATCACAAAAGAGTGGGGGTTTTTTTTTTGTATCTTGGCAATTTGTAAAAGTAATGATCTTTATTGAATATGAGTTCCACTAATGAAATGAAGTTAACTAAGTCTACTTTTTACTCCAACTCAAAGTTTTGTAAACTTTTATAAAATTAAATTAGTACAACTATTTAAGCTTTGGATCTATAACCATGGTATAGTATATTGGTTTTCTAATTCTAAAATAATACAAAAATTTGGATTATACCATGATGTTCCACACTATAATTTACACCTACAATGAAAAAACTTCAAAATTTTCAAGCATATATTGTACTCTTTAATATGAATTTTCTTCATTCTTATTTGAAAAATCACAGGGATTTTTGAGTTTCACAAACAAATTTGAAAATTTTGTAACCAATAGAAAATATGTGAATTTATCTCTGAAAAACAAAACAACCTTGGGGGGTGCACTTGGTTCTACTACAACAAATAAAAATATCAATAATTCAAAACATAAACTTTCAAAGTAGAAAAATCTATTTATATTTTATTTATTTATTTTTAATTTAAAATTCAAAAAATACATAGGGGGTCCAAAGTTTTGTTCACACGTGGTTTTTAATGGATACTCTAAGTGCCCCCCCGCCCCCCCAAGACAACAATATAAAATAATTTACACCCATACTTAGTGGTAAGATAGAGCATACAAAGCAAGGAATATAGTAGAACTTCTACAAAGCAAACTTTTGTAAGTCAATAACTTCTCTAAAGTGATATTATTCTTTTGATCCCAACTTGGACGCACTGAAGATGTACTAAATAAGTAAAAAAAAAGAAAAAAAAAAAGGCAACAACTGTCATTGAATTGGGAGTCCAAATGTCGCTCTAATGAACGTGAATTCAATCCAAGAGCATCATGACATTGCAACCCCACTAAAAAAATCTTCAAACATCACCAATGCATTAGCCCCTATCCAAATCAATAACCTCTCTAATGTAATAATCTCCTCTTGTCCCAGAGCTATTACCTTATTGACGTTTTGTTGTATTAACCCCTAAAGTCCCAAGGCCATTTTTCCATCAAAAAACACTCAAAACTGCCATTTCTAGAGCAAAGAGCTAAAAAACAAATTTAATGTTTATTTTGCATATTTAACCGTAGGATCTTGTACTAGACTAGTGTAAGAATGTGTGGAAAAAATTTCAGAAATTTTGACCATGTAGATTGCAAGATATTTGCATTTAAAGTGAAGGAATCTAGTTTTTTTGTACCTTGCTCAACTACATTTTTTGGCTTCGAACCTTTTTAACTTAAAATTTTTGCTCTAATGATTTTGAAATTCTAATTTTTTATAATGAAGAATTGAGTTGAGAATCTAGAAAAAATAAATTTAAGAAGAAACACTTAGTTTTCACTCATTAAAAAATTGTTAAGTAGAAGTAGGTTCAAGATTGAAGGAAAAACTAAATCATTAATAGCTCTAAGATAGAATTGAAATATACTAATCTCAACGGTGAGATTGTTCTAGCAAGAAATCTTGACCTTCTGAATTTTTATTTTTTTTAAATTGTTAAAATTGAGTTCAGAAATGAGTCCTACAAGTTATTTTTTCTAAAAGATGCTCTAACTGCCCAAAAAATAAGATTGACCATAACTTTTGCATAACAAATCCAAATGGAATGAATCAAAGCTTCCCATTTAAATAAAAATAAAATCTATATGAAACAAATTTAAAAAAAATTTAATTTAAAGTTTTTCTGAGGAATTTTTTCTGCCCGCCGAACTAAAATTTGGGTTTTTGTGCCATAACTTTTGCTCCCGGGCACCGATTGAAATAAAAATTACATTTCCGGAAAGCTAATGTGATTCTCTATCTTCGCAAAAAAATTCAGAAAATCACAAAAAATATTGAGACCGTAAGAGCCTGCCCGAAATCCATTTTGTCCCCTGAGGGGACAGTTGGGACTTTAGGGGTTAAGGTTGTTCACACAGTCATAGGCGTTGTCTTGCAAGGGTCTTAAAAGGATGCCGTGGACATTTAAGTATCCTATGGATGTCAACGAATCCTAGAGAATCCTTCTATGTAGGACAGAAGTGCAAATGTTCATCCTTGAAATTTTGTGAAAAAAGAGAAGGTCTCGCACAAGAGTTTGACCTCCAATAGTGTTCTTTGGGGGTTGTTTTTCAAGCAAATGATTCACACAATACCCCAAAGTCTGGTTTCCACAGTGACCAGCCTGTCACTTCTAGAGTTTCGTTATCCACCTTCGACCAAAACAACATTGGTATGACCAGTCCAGGGAGGCTGCGCAGCTTTGGTGACCTCACCCCTGCACATCCAAATGCCGCCTTCTGGGCAGTCATTGATGGCATTCAACCTACAAGGCCTACGGGTAAGCCTACTCACTGTGACAAAGAGCAGCGTGAAGCAATGGGCAAGCATTGGGAAGAAACCCATGGCTGCCGCAGATTCTCAGCATATCCTCCTACACCTCTCACGGATGCCATAAGCTCGTACATCAGCATTACACTATTCATGCGCCGACTCCCAGGGTTTTCGGTGATTTCACGTAGACATTGTTTACACAGTGAGGCCGAGGTCCCTTTTGCATCCTTGGAAAGGGAACCCTACATTTGAATAAAATTGTCTTATATGGTTGGGCAGGTCAGCCAACCTTAGTCCTTGAATTAACTAAAAAGTCACTCCTAGGCATCTAGCAAAGCATAATGCCTTCCTTCCGAGCACGGGGAGGACCAGTGCTTGGTTATGCAATGTTATGTAAGGTAGGAGGTCCATAAACCGCTCATCTAAGAGCTGAAGCTGACTTTTGGAGAGGTAGAACTTCTTAAAATATTTTTCAGTAAATTTTCCTTGAAAGGCAAGAGAAATTGGCATCTAACCCCAAGTTGTTTCATATTTTTTTGAAGCTTTGTGGAATTAGTTATGAATTTCTGAAGTTGCAGAAAAGTGCATTTTTGTGGGCTCTAAAACCGACCACCTCCTCAAATGCACACCACTTGTACATTGGAAAGTGCAAAATGTACCTTTAGAGCTTGATTGGTTTTAGAATCCGCTCCATTTTAGGACCTCCTACCTTAGTGATGTTTTTGGAAGATAGAGTGAAGGATTTGTGTGAGTGAAAGATGATTCAAATGTTAATCTTTTAGAGACAAGGGCGCCCCGTAGCCCTTCCCTCCTTTAGTGCCGCTCTACAGTTTTTTCTCAAGATCTTATGACCCTAACTCACTCAGGTTTTCTTCTTGTAGGGTCAATACTCATTCAAAATCATTGTTCATGGGCTTGTCAAGTGTTCAATTTTTGTGCACCCCCCCCCCCCCCCCTCTATTTTATGTAGACCTCAATTCCCGATGGGTTATTAGCTTAAAAATTATTTCTAAAATTCAAATTTAATCAACCAAAACACGCAAGCTCAACCCTAAAGAGTTAAGGATGAAGGAGAACGCTTTCTAGCTTTATGTTGGCTTTTTAGCAATTTTGAAGTATTAACATGGAGATTTCTATTTGTTCAAATATAAATAAAATTGAGCCAATTCGCTTTAGCACACATTCACAATAGAAGGAAACACAAAAGAACATAGACTACCTCAACAATCAACATGATTATGAATACATACATCAAATGCCATATTTTCTTTACAAAGATGATTGACCCTCCCTAGAATGTACACCATATAAAGGAACCATTTGTTTTCTAAAATCATATGTAGAAAAACAAGACATGGATTTAATTGCTCACTCAACAATTTTCCAACATTATCTAATGGAACAATCATTCTAATATCAACAAAGTTCTTTTAAATAAATTCTAGCTAGACAACTTCCATCATATGTGACGCTCAAATCACATACCTCCTCAAATTTAGATATGGACAATATATGGGCCATGTCTAAAATCATATTTTGGGCTACACAGTATCCAGGTAGTTGCAAGAAAAGGTGCTTGATTTTGTAGTATCTTGGCATTTTTCAGTGTTTTATGAAGGGCTAAAATTTAAAAAAATTTAATTAAAAAATTTAATATATGGCCAATGTATACACTTTAAAAAAGAAGGTACTCCAAAAAAGAAAACACAATTTTTTTTATCTAAATAGGAAATCTAGAGAAGTTCAAAATCTCTAGAAAATAGGTACTTTGATGTTTTAATTTATAAAAAATAGGAAAACCAATTTGCAAAGAAACTAAAAATTGTAGATTTGAAAGAAGTTCATGGTGAAGAAATTCTTGAAACTATCTTCAATGTTTGAAAGTGTGCATGTCATATAATCCTATTTGCACGAACATGAAGTACATAAAATTATATATTTTTAGATGCCTTTTTGTAGGAATATGCATGCCTAATGTGGAAATAGATCAAAGAAATTTTAGTTCTAATTCATTAATTTTGGGAGCTTCAATAGTACTCAAAAATCCTAATCCAAAGTGTGATAAATTAGCAAAATTGATTTTAAATAAAAATCATTTTTGAATTTTTTGAAAAATAAAGAATTTGATAACTATCAAAACATCCATCTTCAATATATAAAAATTCAAGCTCATAGATTTCATACTTCAAAATTATAGCAAAAGACAAATCCGTCAAGCTACGTGGGACATAAAAATCAACCACCAATTTTTGCAACCATTCTTTGCCCCTTTTGCAATCTACAACAACTAGACACTTGGCTCTTTATCCTACTATGGTATGCACACCCACAAATAAAAACACTCCGCATTAAAAGACACAAAGTAGTTTAAAAATAAAATAACTCCTCTTATTACACACAACCACAAGATGCTACCTCCTCATAAATGCATGCAATTTTGAAAACAACCTCTTTAACACACGGGTCCTAGATGGATGTACTTTTGCACATGCCCAACCTTCAATAAACACATTCATGAGGCCAAACTATGTCTAGACATTTTATGTACTCTCACAACTTTGTATAAGCAAACAACTCCTACATCACCATTTCTATACTCCAAAATACAATTAATTAAATTCACTCAATACTCAGTGATAGATTCTTTTGTGACTTGGTCAACTTAAAAATTAACAAATACTAAACCCTCATCTACAAAACTAAAACCTATGAATGGAACACACAAACTCTTATCATCCTAATTGTTGGGTGAGTTGTTGGGCCAAGAAAAACAACATATACGCTATCTTTCAATACACTTCACCAATAGCTTAAACTTTTCAAAGAAGCCACCACTGCCACTTACTAATATCAACAACATTGTAATCAAATATGTTACCTATATTTTATTGTTCAAATAGAAATTGCAAAACATTCAAACATTGCTCTTTTATAGAACTCCAATAAAAATATCCCTTCAAATTCATCTTATACTTCCACTCTCCTATACACATTCTATCATATCCTTCACCTTCCAAAACAAACCTCTCTAGTTTTCATTAACAAGAACCTCTTCAAAGTCCCTAAGTAGAATAGAGTCTCTCTACCAATGAAGATATGTAATTTAAGTGTTACTTGTATTGTCTCTTTGGAGTCACTCGTGGAACCTTAAATGAACAAATTTTTAATGCACGCCAATCATAATATATAGTTGGAATTAATATCTCTTTCTAGAATAGGGATACCACTAAATTCAAGTTGTCCTTTGCTATGATCTTGGTATGAACAAGTGTTGTTGAGGTATGAGATATTTCTACATGAAAATCCTAGATTATTGTTCATTTAAGATATTAGATTGATATTTACCACCTCTCAATCTATCCTTGATTTTCTATGTTGATGCATCCGCAACATACTTTGTCACAATGTTGGTTTGTACCAATCCTATGCTAAGGTATGTGCACCCATTATCATCATTGAAAAAATGTAACTCCTACATTTGAACTCAAAAGCAATATTGAAACCTAGATATTAATAATCCAGGATATACACAATTAAAATATGAGAGCCTATGAGAGCCTATTGTCACTTTTTAATACACCTATTCACAATACTTTGAAATTTCATAACTCATACATATAGTGTCCAAGTAATGTATGCGAAAGTAAATTGGAATCTTATTTCACTAGCCAATAGAATTGAATAACAATAATTTATTTTCTATAGTAAAAAGTATGTCCAATTGCAATTATCAAATGTGAAGGTCAGATTTGGCAATTGACTACCGAATACTTTACATTCAAATGTTGAATGGTTTTTTGTAAGATGAAAATCACATTCTACAATTTTGTCTACCACAACTCTTCTTCTTTGAGTTGGAGCAACTTTTCCTATTTTCTTATTTGATTTATTTTTAATTGCCATGTCTTTTCTTAGTTGCTTTGTCTTTTCAAATTATTGAGAATCATTGAATAAATGGTTTTACATTGGAAAATGTTATTCTTTTAAATTTCTTACAAAATTTTAAAACATTCCAAACATTAGGCTAATATAGAAGAATTTTTTTTGCAATATTTCAAACAAGTCGCCTATAGTATTTTAGAACTTCAAACATTTCAAAAATTTCTTACTATATATTTGAATTTGACTTTCACGTAGGATAATATCGATAATGGGTGCACATAAGATAGATCAACCTATAACCACCCACATTTGCTATCTAGGTACCTTGGAGAAGCTATTTGTCAACACACGTCTTTTCTAGAGATTCAAAAGTTTGAGAAAAGTCATTTGCAAGTAGAATGAAGTCATTCCGACCAAAAGTGATTTTTCTATGATTTTTCAAAATTTGTTGAGACTAAATTGGTAAAGCGTGAAAGAACCATATTAAACCGCACTCTGATGTGTCCCCTCCCAAAGTGCATTGTCACGAAGATTGTGGTAACGGACTAATAATGGGTGGGTGGCTGATAGGGGGGTACAACAGATGTCACAATTGAGTGAGTGACGCAAATGGGAGGGTCCAGTAGAAGTCAAAATTGGGTGATTGACAGCATTGGGTTGTTCTACGTTTAGAAGAAACGAGTCGGGACTTGGCTTCGGTCCGTCTGCTTCCGTGTATCATTGCGTATGGGCGGGTGGGGCTGCGGGTATAAGGAATGTACCGGGCATATGATAGTGCGGTGCCAAGCGCATCCCATGACGTATGATATCCTCTTTGAATTGCGCTTTGCTTGACTGGAGCCTCCCATTCAATTGCAGCAGCAGCTGCATCACTCCGTCCGCCTTCTCTCTCTCATTCTCTATTGTCGTCGTCGTTTCTTTTCAGCTTAAAAGACAACGATTGCACGACCTTCTTCTCTACAACGTGTAGTAACTAAGTTTAGAGCCTCCTTCACTGGCAATTGAATTGTGGAGGCAAGCCGTAATCTCCTCGCACGCCGAGAATTTTGCTGTCGTCCAGTCTCCGTAGCTTTTTGGCCGCCTTGTTTCTAATCAATCGTAATCGTCCTTTCTTGCTGACGGCAAACTTTCTCTTGCATTTGACTTTTTTGCATAGTTGTAGTAACGTCTTCTTTTTGGTTCTTTCTGTTCCGCTATTTTGCTTTCGCACGGTTGTCGGGGACCTCTGCTTTTATAGGTTTGGCTGGTGAAAGTGGGAGTGTGAATATTGCTGCGGAGGTTGTTGCGAGGAGATTGATGCAGTGAGCGTAAGGTGAGGCTTGGAGATTTGGAGCCATGGCTGGAATGACGAATGTGGCGATGTCGACCAGCATTCCGAGCTCGTTTTCGAGCTTGAAGAAGATGGACTCCTTGT
Source organism: Antitrichia curtipendula (assembly GCA_951230915.1). Taxonomy (NCBI): domain Eukaryota; kingdom Viridiplantae; phylum Streptophyta; class Bryopsida; order Hypnales; family Leucodontaceae; genus Antitrichia; species Antitrichia curtipendula. The sequence continues at coordinate 26,428,711 of OX579634.1, read as the reverse complement.
CCGGAAGTTTGCAGCCAGGTGGAGTGGTGGAATTGAAAGGGGCGGCGAAGGCGCAGGGGAGGCGGAGACAGAGGGTGCGGGTGGCTGGCGTGCGCAATATGGCGCCTGAATTGGTGGAGATGGAGCCCGCGTCTCAAGGCAGCCTGCTTTTAGGTGATAATTTGTGTCTTTTTATTGTGTGTTATTACATGTGCATTCCGCACGTTGTTCTGTGAAGTATATTAGAAATTTATGACTGCGTCTTTCGATGTTGCTGGTAGTAATATCGCTGAATTAGTCCTGTCTCTTTTCTTCCTGCACTCTTTTTCGACTTCGTCCGACCCTGGCAAATGTGCCCTGGCTTTTCGTGGTCGAATTGGAAGAAAATTCTCGCCATTTTTTGTCTCTGGAATGCAACTGTTCTGAATCTCGATGAGGGAGCTTACGAATCTGCATTGGATGGGGACAGTGATTGCGCAATCCGCATCCGAATGCTGCTTATGAAATGATGAGGCTAGTTATGTTGAAAATGTCCTTAGGGTATACGCTTTTACTTGATTAGGACAGGAAAGCAGTTTTGCTACACGTGGAGAGTGAAGGCATGTTCTGAATTCCTGGAAGAGCATTGAGAACCTCGGTAACTTTCATGATACTAAGGCGAGGAGATGTAGGAACCCTGTCACGCAAGGCTGGCTTTTAGTCTCTCTGTTGCATTTACTTGAACCGCTTGTGATGACATTGTCGTGTGTAAGCAGTGCCTCGGCAGAGGTATTGCGAAGCAATTCACAAGCCTGTGAGGAGGAAGACGAGGACCGTGAACGTTGGTGGGGTAACCGTGGGCAGTGAGCACCCCATCCGAGTGCAAACCATGACCACCACAGACACAAAGGACGTCAAGGGCACTGTGGAGCAGGTATGTCCGTCTGAACGTTATTCAGTAAATGTCAACTAGAAACATGCAGATTGGCAAGCAGTTCTAGGTTCGCCACGTACCCTAACGTGACAACCTGTTTGGTCTTGAGCCTCCCAGGTAATGAGGATTGCGGACAAAGGATGTGATATTGTACGGATTACGGTTCAAGGGAGGAAAGAGGCGAATGCTTGTTATGATATCAAGAATACTCTTGTGCAGAAAGGGTACTGCCTAACTATCTTTTCCTCTATCATCGAAGTGACTCATAAATTCTTCCTCTATATCTTCAAATCATTATATCTGATGATGATCCTGTACCGAGGCATTTTCTTGTAATGCATTTATTAGTTAGACATTGGGAAGATCGAGCGACTTTATTAGCCCACAGCCATGCTCGGAACCTACAAATATGTTTGTGACGTGACATTGACCTTGTTGAGAGTTACAGGTACGATATACCTCTCGTTGCCGATATTCATTTTGCGCCCCCAATTGCAATGACTGTTGCCGAGTGCTTTGACAAGATTCGTATCAACCCTGGCAACTTTGGTGAGCACATATGCCGGTGAATTGACTTTCTATTGTTTGCACGCCAAGCATGTTCTTTTATGCTCGATGCTGCCTATCATTTCTTAGTAATCAGTATGATAAAGGTCAGATTGGGACGGCTTGATAGTCAAAGATCTTCCTGAGGTCTACACAAGAAATACGAAGCTCCTAATACTGAAACCTAAAGTTGGTAAGGTCCGTTGGTATGTCATTTTGTTTAGCTTAGCTTAGCGAAACTAATTCATAATTGCTCTCAATTACTTAGTCCTGCCAATGCACATTGTTACTGAGGCAAACTCTCGCTGTCTCGCAGCTGATCGGCGTGCGCAGTTTGAGAAATTGGTGTACACAGAAGCTGACTATGCGGAGGAACTACGGCATATCGAAGAGGTATGTAAGGATCGACAGTGCCGGTGATGAGTAAATCTTCTGTCTCGTATGTGAGGAGGTATGAATGCTATATTGCTGAGGTGGTGGCTAATCACCTTGATTGGGGTTTCTCTGCATCAGGTGTTTACCCCTCTAGTAGAAAAGTGTAAGAAGTATGGAAGGGCTATGCGCATAGGGACCAACCATGGAAGTCTGTCTGATCGTATTATGAGCTACTACGGAGACTCTCCAAGAGGCATGGTCAGTTTCGCAGACCTGTTTTTATTGGATTCTGTTTTTGATATGATCCACATTGAGGATAGTTTTTATTGGTCTAGTAACCTATTGATTTCCTTTTATGAATAAGGTATCTGGGTATTTCTCCATTTCAGTCAGTTTTTGTTGGAAGTTGAATTACATCATTCTAAATAACGTGTCAAATATGGCTTCCGCAGGTCGAGTCTGCCTTTGAGTTTGCGCGAATTTGCCGCAAACATGATTATCATAACTTCGTGTTTTCCATGAAAGCAAGCAACCCGGTCATAATGGTTTCAGCATATCGTCTTCTCGTGTCAGAGATGTATTTGAACAACTGGGACTACCCATTACATCTAGGTGTCACTGAGGCTGGTGAGGGAGAAGATGGTCGTATGAAATCAGCGATCGGCATTGGTGCCTTACTTCAGGTTCGACTCTCCTTTTTATGATTATACTTTTGGTCGTCTGTGTTGAACTAATGTAGATTCAATCCTATACAGATTCAAACTGTGCTGAACTCCCGAGTTTGTGTCAGCTCTTCTGCACCATGTGTTGGAAGTGCTTCTCTACTGTAGTTGCTGACATATGTTTGTCCTGCAGGATGGTCTTGGTGACACTATTCGTGTTTCCTTGACGGAAGCTCCTGAGCAGGAAATCGATCCTTGCACAAAGCTTGCAAACCTTGGCATGAAGATATCTGCAGAGCAGAAAGGAGTGGTGAGTCTGCACCAGATGTATTGGAGTCACGTGTCTGAGAAGTTGGATGCAATGAAGTTCTCTGGGACTTTCCAATCCCTGTTCTTTAAGTCCGCATTGCCAAGCTTAAATTTTTTCAACTATTCAAAGTCGGTCATCAATTTTTTGCATTTTAACCTGGATGTAAAGTTTCCCTTCTGACGCTGACGGTCGCATCCTGAAAGTTGAACTGTCAATGTATTTTCGCATTCTTATGGAACCTAGAATACTCTAGATTGCGAATGTCTGGTGAATTTAGCTAAATGGCAATGTGTATTATTTGAGGCTGAATTTAGTTGAATGGCAATGTGTATTATTTTCAGACTGAATTTCAAGAGCAGTACCGGCGATACTTCGACTTTCAACGGAGAACTGGTCAACTTCCACTGCAGAAGGAGGTAAGTCAAAACCTTTTGCGCGGATGTGCCAATTCAGCTGTGAATGTCTTTTCAGCGCCGCCCTAGCATGTCGATGGGATTTTGCTTAATTATGGTCTCAAAAGGTTTTCGTCTCATATATTGCGATATTTGTTTTGTTTTATTTTATTTTATTTTATCTTTGCAGAGGGTAAATTTGCCACTCAAGAGTGGCAAATCGTGAGTTTTAATGCCTTACCATCTAGAATGCGTATTTTTTTGGACTTGTACATCTGTTTTTAAGCAATCTGATGGTTTGGCTCTGGACAGGGGGATTTGGTAGACTACAGGAACGTGCTGCACCGTGATGGCTCTGTTCTGATGTCAGTTGCATTGGATCAGTTGAAGGTATGCTATCTCGGCTTGTCATCGTCTCGTTTATTGTCGGGAGCATCTGTATCTGCTGCGATGTAGATCATTACTGATTTGCTGTTCAACATGAAGTCTGGCAGTGATATGGAGGAAGAAACATGGAGATTTTCTATTGAATTTAGGTCTTCTGGATTTGATTGGGTTCATGCACGTCTTATCTGTTTTCAATGACTTATTCGAGATGTGAATCTTTTTGTTCCTCATTTTAGTGGTTGTTCTCCTGCGCAGAGTCCAGAAACCCTATACAGAAACTTGGCTACGAAGTTGATCATCGGCATGCCTTACAAGGTGTGCCGCTTTTCACATTGTCAGTCTTAGCAGATGCTTATTGTAGTGGTCCTAGGTTTAACGTCAAATTTTACAACTTATTTCGATTCCGCAAAGTTTCCATAAAATATTGCCTTGTTGTCTTGTACAATCGGTATATGAAAGTGTAGCGCTTCACTCACACGTAAGTGCTCCTTTTGTCAGTGTTCGATGATTATCAGGGAGAATGTTTACAATTTACAGTTCAATTGTGCATGCATAGATGTGTTCGACCTGTTTGGTTTTAAGGGGTCTTACACTCTGCCGACCTCTTGGATGAAGTTGCACTGCAATTCTGAACGTCCTCTTTGATATCACCATACGAAGCTATATTCAAGCAGTTTGTGACCCCTGTTCATTAGTTTGATGCAGAGAGTTTAGGAGTTGTTGGGTTTCTCTACCACCACCGGTATGAGTTAGGATATTTGGTCTTGAAACATTTTTGTCTTTGAATGCAGGATTTGGCTACCGTGGACACGATACTTTTGAATAAACTGCCAGCTGCTGAAGACAAAGCATCGGTAAGTGAAGTAACTCTTCATTATGATCTTCAGACTAGTGTGCTGTCAAAGAGCTGTTAATGATTTGTTGACAATGCCACCGTGTAATGGGATCCTCTCTCACTCGCTCGATCTGCTCGTGATGCAGAGACTTGCAGTAAAGAGATTGACAGACGTTGGTATAGGAGTTCTGACTCCTTTAACTGAGCAGCTTGCTAATCCTCTTGAGCATGCTATGGCTCTTGCTACTCTTGATGAAATTTCTTCTGGAGCTCACAAGGAACTGCCCACAGGTACTCCAATAAGCTTTATTTAGTCACTTTTAGTGTCATGAGATGAACCTGGTGATCACAGTTGTGATGTGTTTACCCTATGCCGCATCTTCTTGCAAGTAATATTTCGACCACGTCAATCTGTGTCACGTGATCAATATCAATACCAAGCAGAGGTTTTTGACGTCCAAATACTAAAGTTCAGTCTTAGCAATTGGCATGTTCCGTTGCTAAAGTATATTTTATGTTTTCAGGCACTCGTCTTGCAGTGACTCTTCGTGGAGATGAACCTGAAGAGAAACTTGAATTGCTGAAGAATTTGGATCTTATCATGTTGTTGCAATATCTTCCTGAAGGTGATGAGAAGTCAAGCCGTGTACACGCTTCACGGAGGTTGGTCTTATTTCCATATTTATCTCTGAAACATGTTTCACTGTCCTTGTGCTTACTAATCAAATTTTGTTAGTGATTTTCAGTGTTATGAATCGGATCGTAATTGGAGATGCTGGCAGTGGTTTGGTAGAGAACATATTAGTCTGGATTCGCCCAGCACTTGACTGACGCATTTACCATCAATTTTATCTGGAACTTTGGCAGGTTGTTTGAATATTTGCAGACCAATGAGCTGAACTTTCCCGTGATTCATCATCTTAAATTCCCTGCAGCCAGCGACAGGTATTCCAGATACTTTATTTGAGGGATTTTTAACTACACCAAGAATTGTAATTACCTTGGGTACTATCAATTACGAAAATGTTGCTTTACACTACAACAGAATATCTTCGGATGTGGAAGAATTCTTTGTATTTTGAAGATTTTTAAACCATTGTGTATTTGTGGCCCAGTAATCTCGATATTGGACTTGAGTGCTAATTTTGCATCAATGGATCTTCTATCAATTTTGAGATAAATCTTACGGAAGATTACAACAGTTTTTTAAATATTCCTACATTCTGCAGAGACGCATTGGTCATCAAGGCCGGCAGTGAAGCCGGCGCTATGCTCGTGGATGGCCTAGGAGATGGCGTTTTATTGGAGGCTGCTGATCAGGACTTCGATTTCATTAGAAACACATCATTTGGCATGCTTCAGGGATGCCGAATGCGGAATACAAAGACAGTAAGTTCCTCAAACCTTTTATTTTCATCAGACCCCTAAACCTGATGACTGCATTCTATTGCAATTCACGAAACCTGCTTAACTTATATAATATTCACATTATCTGGTAATTCTAGGTGCTCAGTTGTTCAGTCCTACTGTCAACCTAGATATTGATGAAGCTCTGTAGGATATGGATTTAAACACGAGTCTTTCTTGATACTGGATCTGCGGATTATAAAAACTAATTTCACTCGTAGATTAATGGTGCTGTGTTCTCAGCAATCTGTAACTTATGCGATTTTCCGTTGGAATCAGGAATACGTCTCGTGCCCATCTTGCGGAAGGACACTTTTCGATCTTCAGGAGATTAGCGCAGAAATCAGGGAAAGGACTGACCACTTGCCTGGTGTCTCGGTACGTGGATTCCGACAGCACTCAATATTTTCATTTTTATTTTGGCGAATTTTCATACCTGCTCATCATAATCTGGGGATCCATCCTTGCCAGTCTTTTTCTCGCAAACATTGAGTTTCTTGCAATCCCAACGACATGGAAAGTTCGTTATATTCTTTACAGTTGTAACGTTTCCCTTTCGCAGATTGCTATCATGGGCTGCATTGTGAACGGTCCTGGAGAAATGGCTGATGCTGATTTTGGATACGTGGGGGGTGCTCCGGGAAAAATTGACCTCTATGTTGGCAAAGTATGATCCTTAACCTCTCCAATTGCAATCTCGTTGGGACAAATGGTCTTGTAAATGCACTCTGGCATGTGTTTCTAACCTGGCATGTGGACCTTGTCCAATCAGATTTACACAGCATGAGAGATTATTGGGATAGACATGGAATGTGCAATTACAGAGTGCGCAATCAGAGAGGGTGGAGTGTATTTCGATTTTGATTGCGCACTTGCTTACGTTCATCACTTGACTTGGGTCGAGCTCTCAACTGGTGAATGTTTCTAATTTGCAGGAAGTGGTTAGGAGGGGAATCGCCATGGAGAAAGCTACCAACGAGCTGATTTCCCTCATCAAGGAGCACGGTCGCTGGGTGGATCCAGAGCCAACACAGAACTAAGTGAAACGATCGACTCTAATGTTAAAGTGGAGTTATTAATCTCCATACAATGCGTTCAGAAGCAAACACGAAGCAAATTTTTTTGCTACGATTACGTTCCAAGGACACCTTGGACGAAGAACTTACGAATTCCTTTTACATTCAATATTTTTTGCATGTTGTCAAATTCTGAAATTTACGGATAGAAAGTGCTTCTCTGCAGGACTCTAAGTCAACTCAGTTAGACGGGAGCTAAACTCCTGCTTGTACACAATACCCCCACTGTTTTTCCATGTTTGGACTATTTTCAGAATAACATGATTATAGAATCAGCTTAGTTGGTCATTTTTCGTGATGATTGGGCCCATTATGGTATTGCAGAGGTTTAGGATATTATGATTGGGTTCATTATGATATTGACATATAATTGCCCTTGTCGATTGTGTCGCCAAGAAAGGGTGACTCTGAAAGGGAATGGTTTGTGGTATAGTTTTTTTTAATTTAACCTAATGCTTGGGAATTGTTTTGATACTGTGAAAACTTTTTTGCGGTGCACACCAGTTAGATGTTAGTTTCACTTGAGAAATTCATTAATACCTTATTGTTCCTCCTAAAATTGTGCAATTGCTTTGAGATTGCTTCTTATGGATCTTGAAATGCACAAGGACAATTTAAGATATACTTACCTTAAGATATACTTACCTAAGATATAGCCTCTAATAGAAACTTCAAATCATGTTATCTTAATGGCCTCTATTTTTTGAACGCAAGTCTTGAATTTTGAAGTAGTCAATAGAATATTTTTGCCAAGGGTGAAGTAGAGGGGTATAATATTTGGTTAACCTCCTATTTTGGGTTTAGGATTTATGGACTAGGTATTAATAAAGTAAATCAAAGGTTATGAAAAATGATTGCTTAACTTGATTGTTTAGGAGTTAGGCACTTAATGATGAATAAAATTTGCTTTGCCATTATCAAACATAATTTTAATGCAAATGAATTATATGAAATAAAAACTTTGTCTATACCAAACATTTTGTTTGTAGTTTGTTGACTTTGTCGTTTGTCCATTGACGTTGGTTTCTAAATCCTACATACAACTGCATTCACATTGTACAACGTAGTTAGGATTTAGTTGGAGTAGAAATGTGGGATCCAAATTATTGACTTTGGTTTCTGTAGATGTGCTATTTGGCAGTAAAGTTTTTGATTTTTGAGGATTAATTGGGTGTATTTTGATTCTTTTGTTATGTGAATTTGATGTTTGTGTTCCAATTTGATAGGTTGTGTAAAGAAATTCACTACAAGAGAAATGGGTGTTTTAAGTATAGTCCTAGAGATAAGATTTTAAGTAATGACCTTTTTAGGAGACTTTTAGTAAAAAATTATTCGAAACACGTGTCTTTTTAGTGAAATTTCACTAAAAAGACACGTGTTTCGAATAATTTTTTACTAAAAGTCTCCTAAAAAGGTCATTACTTAAAATCTTATCTCTAGGACTATACTTAAAACACCCATTTCTCTTGTAGTGATTGTCAAACTGAGAGGACGGTGGTCCTAGTTGGATTGTGTGTGCGTTCAATTTGGTGATTGTTTATGTATGTGTGTGAGTCCAAGTCGGAGAGTCAAGCCTGTCAGCATGGATGCTTGGGTTGTCGGTTCCGAGTCAGAAAGTTTGTGCAGAGCAAGTGCAGGTGATAATTTGGGAAAAATCGATTTTCCTAATCGGAGTGTATGAAGGATGGTGAAGTTGCTGTAAGGAGCAGATTGTCTATTTGGAAAAGTGCAGTGATAGTTGCAAATTGATTAGTAATGGAAATTGGATTCAATTCAGGAAGCTGAAGAATGCAATTTGGAGTTATAGAGTGAAGTCAATTTGGAAGGAAGCAGTAATTGGAGTTGAAGGATTTTAGATTCCAATTAGAGTTAATGTTGATAACGATAAATCTATAAACGGTGGTTTGTCACCAATTTGGATTAATAAAATGAAAGTGTATTAGCAAATTGGTGGCATGTGTGTGAGTCAAACAACTTGGGAGTAATTGTTGTATGATTGATGTCCAGTCGGTTAACAATGGTTTACGGAGATGTGAGTATGTCTGAATGGGAGATATTTTGATGAAATATAACTTGGGTTGATTTAATTCGGAATTCAATTTGGAAGTTCTGTATGACTTTGCAGTGAATTGCAATTTCTTTCCAAGTTGGGTATGTATGGAGTCTTTGATTTATAACAGTCCGAATTGAAATTTGAATAAATTCTGAATGTTGTCAATAGAATTTCCAATTGGATTTGTTTGTGAATGCATGTCATTGTCAAATCAGAATGATGCATGTATATAAGGGAACAATTTGGTTCTAGTGTACTGATTGAGAAAAAAAGGATAAATATCAATTTGGTGGAGTTATGCTGAAAATCCCAGTAGGAGACAAGATGGTGATGCCCAGTCAGAGCGATTCGGGAAGTTTTGGAGTATTGGCCGAGCTTGATTCATGAGAAGTCCCAGTTGGAGTTAAAGACTTGGCTGAAGGCTGTACTAGTGCGTTCCAATTGGAGCAAAGAGCAAAAAGACCTCATTAGCTGTGAAGTGAAGATCAATATACAATATGGGGTGATACTTAACTTGGTGTTTTTAAGAGTGGAGTGAATAATTAATTTAGTAATTATTATAGAAATTGCAAGGAATTAGATTAATGCTAGTTGGAAGTGTGCCTTTTTTGTTGTTTTATTCCCTAATTAGTTCTTATTGTTGTTGTAGAAGTAAGCCTATTTAATAGACCTCCCTAGGAACAAACTTTACTATTGATTTAGGAATTTCCAAATAGGATCTAAATCTATCTACAGTTTCCCTCCATGGATTCTCAACTCAATTTCTTTTTATTTGTAGAAGATGAATTTTTTCTTAAAACATCTCAAAGTTGAAACCTAACCTTTTGGAAGGATTGGAGAAAGTTCTTTGTACAACTTTAAACATTATGATCCTAGAGATATTTTAAAAAGTAGGCTCTAAAAATTGATGAAAAAATAGACATATATTTATATAATCCTAATGGATAGAGTTACAAAAGAGATTAAAAAAATTGTTCACTCCATCTTATTTTCAACATATGTTGTTTGGTATTACAAGTTGGTCAAAAATAATAAAAATAAAGGAAGGGTTAATATTGCTAACTATCAAAATTGAGCAAATCTTCATTTAGTCTTAATTCTTGCTTGTCAATCCTAAAATGCTTAGAATGGACCTTATTTTTATTGAAAATGGATAGAAATGTAGATTTCAAGAATAAGATTGATATAAGTATTAATGGAGGAGTGATTACCATATATCTATAAAGAAATTTATTTTTGATATGAAGCATTGTAGAGCAAAAAAGATGGACAATAGAAATGTTTGTAACAAGTGCTAATTTTATATTTACTTTAATTTTGATATGAATCATTGTAGAGTAAAAAAGATGGACAATGGAGATGTTTGTAACAAGTGCTAATTTTATAATTAGTAGGGAATTAATAATGTCAATGGAAGGATTCTAATGTATACATTTTTTGAATCTTTATATATATAGAGAGAGAGAGAGAGAAATATTTAATGATTTTTAGAACTTATTAAATTACATATTTTGAATTCAATATTATTTTCTATAGTTTGCCCAAAATGGACTTTGAATTTAAAAGTGCTTCCAAAGTTTGCAAGAAACTGTATAAAGATGAAAATGTGAAAATTCAAATGGATGAAATTGTGAAATGACTTGTGCCACTATGCACGTAATATAACAATTAGCATATCATCATATTAGCATATTTCATATATCCAAGGGAGGTTGTAAAAAAAGTACCTTATGAGGGGTTTGGGAGACGATAATTTAAATATTTGGATGGCAAGCATGTTGTCTCTTTTAAGAGATAGTTGCTCTATACATCACCACTAAATATAAGGTGGGCATCCCAATACTACCACTTTTTGCTCTTGTACTTAGATAGTATTCTTTTAAACTAGTCAAATTTTCATATTTTCTTGTTGGCAAGTGAAAAGATGAATATAAAGTAGGCACCCCCCCCAATATTTTCACTTTTTGGTTAGACCGTGACATTTGGATGTTGTATGCAAAAGTTATGAAAAGGTCAAAGCTTTTTTGGTAGAGGTTCTAGAATAGTTTCTTCAACATAGATACGTATTGATTTTGAAGATGTACCTAAGTGAAGGCACCCATTTCCAACCAATGACCCATACCCAACCTATCTAGCATTCTAGCTTGTAGGGTCTAGCTATTTCCAACCAAATCTGGAACAAATTTCCAACCGGTGCTTAGAATGGTTTTGTTTTCTCCTTTTCAAGGTCTGAACTAATAATTTCATGACACATGTCCCAAAGTAGTGAGCAAGAAAATAAGAAGTAATGAACGGAAAAGCAGTTTTTGAATGATCACATTTGGAAGAGTCTAGACATTGGCTATGGGTCCAGCGCACTTTTTGCCTCCCAAAATTCATAGTAATTTCAATTTAAGCAATAAAAGTACCACATTTTTTACAATCCCCAACATTTCTAACTTTGCACACCAAAAATATTTGTTTTGCCTTATACTACTCCAAATCATGTCCAGAATTGTTTATTTGATTAGTTACAGGTCCTCCACTTCATAGCGATGATGGGAGTTTTAAGACTGGCACATTTGGGTGTGCCCACCTTGCAATGATATTTGGCAATCACTTACACTAACCGGTTGGTTTGTCGAGAAATGCTTTACCAAAAAGAGTTGGCATAGTGAGAGTAATCCTCATTATGTTCACCCCAAAGCAAGGGTGGAGGTTGCATGACTTCTGTAGCAAGCTACCACTACGAAGCCTGCCACGAAGGGCTCAACGTCAACTTGCCTATGCCATTGGATAGGCATTGTCCAACGGCTCTTCCCTTCCGGGATGGCATCTCTGCTAAATAGAGGCCCGGGGACTTCCACCCAGGATTTCCTAGATCACTAATATTTATTCTCCAAATTGAAATTGTTGTAAATTTTGGGAGGCAAAAAATACTCTTGACCTATAGCTAATGTCTAGAGTTTTTCAATTCCGATCATTCAAGAACTACTTTCATGCTCACTACTTTCTACTTTCTTGCTCACTACTTCGGGACATATGTTATATTCTTATTAGTTCCAACCTTTATAAGGACAAAAAAAAACATTCTAAATTTGAATTCCAACCTAAAGTTGGATATATTGCACTCTATAGGTTGGATAGAAGGCGAGGTAGAGGGCATGGTTGATAATTGGTGCTTCTACCATAGAAACAATACTATTTTAAAATTAAACTACATAGTCATAAAGCGGTCCGTTCAAGTTTATGTTAAACCATCATATTTGTATAATAATTCAATTGAGACTATTTGTGCCACAAGGTCATATTCATTAAAATGAGAGAAAGTTGAGTCTCAATTTAATTATAAAACTAAATTTAGTATGCAAAAGGATTCATTATTTTGAGATTCTTCAATAAAATGAGATTATACTATGCCGAAAGGACTAAATTTTTTTGTACAAACAAGAAGTTGCACCAACCTATATCACTTTGCACACTACACATTTCATTCACTACAAGAGAAAGGGGTGTTTTAAGTGTGTTTTTAAGTATAGTCCTAGAGATAAGATATTAAGTAATGACCTTTATGGAGATATTTAGTAAAATTTTACTAGATACACATGTATTTCTAGTAAATTTTTACTGAAAATCTCCATAAAGGTCATTACTTAATATCTTATCTCTAGGACTATACTTAAAAACACACTTAAAACACCCCTTTCTCTTGTAGTGATTACTCATGTTCGTTTATGTGTCCATTACAAAGATCACATGTTTTTTTGGATCTCTTCGAATAGACTCCATTGGCACTTTTTGTAGGAAAAGGGTGTTCCAAGGATTTCCATGACATTTGAACAAAGATCATCAATGACAAACAATTAACTATTTAAGATCTTTTGTACAACATTTAAATACACATAGGAACCAGAATTCATAATTTTTCATCATAAATCACCTTTTAAGTGCATCTATCTTTAGAAATAAACAAACATGAACATTGAAAATACAATTAATAAGCGAGAAAATGCACAAAATATAATATTGCAAATAATAATACAAATTTATTATATTATGCAAAATCTAAAACAAATTTTCTTGGAACAATTGCAAAATAAACTCACATATGACCTTCCTACCTAATTCAATATAATTCTTGCATAATTATCATTAAAAAATATCCTATCAACTTCTAGAACTCCTCACAATCCCTTTTTTCTTTTCTAATTTTTTTCCTTTAATATATATTTATATACCTATATATCTATACATATGTACTGATATTTTAGCTATTTAAAAGACTAAACTACAAAGTAACTCTTAACACTCCTAATGGCTCCTATGCCTACAACCTATTCATCTCTGCACCTAGGATGCATTGTTTCCTTCAACAACAACAACATTGGCATCCACGGACTCTTTGATGATGCAAATTTGCGTTTTGGGGATTTTGATGCGTGGATCTGAGGTAGCCGCTCTCACACGGGGCTTCCAAGCTATCATTAGAGTATCCGTATGATTCCAGCTCGTGGAGACCTCCTTGTCTTCACACCATAAATTTCCTTGTTTCGTGTCCCATCCAACATATGTATTCTCGTGAATGTGCTCAAATGACGCAGGCGTCTAGTACTGCAAGTGAATGGAATCGACATGGCCCGGATCTGGACTAGGATTTGTTAGTGCCCTCGCAAGCCAAAACGGACGGAGGTCACCATCGGCAGGACGCACTGCAACAAAGTAACCGGCATACACATCATGGCCTACATGAAACGAAGAACAAGGACGATCACGCCTTTTTCCAGCAAAGGGTGCATCCTCCGCGAACTCCTCATGCACAGTGCCGTTGTCTTCATATTGGTTTGCTACTTCACCGGCGACTATTGAATTTGGCCAACATCCATCACGCAATATATCACAAGCCACCAGTGGTTCATGCAGAGCACTTCTCACACCTTCCCAGTACTTCATCACTACCGCATGTTTCCTCCGGAACTCCCTAGACAAGTCCCGATTAGCCATTGTACCCCACAAAGCAATGTATCCGTCTAACCCCTTACAAACGTCATCAAAGCAACGCATCAATTGCGGTGCCAAAGGTAATGGACTACCCCGAGGAACTATGGGTCGCCCATCGACTATCTTCTTCCACAAACGAATCCCCCCCCTTCTTTTGGCAACCAATCCACGTCCGTATAAAGAATTTTGTACTGCATTAAGGGCCACCTATTCAAATCTTTACAGAACTTAAACTATTGGGCTTGGGAATGGCCCTGCAGAGAATCATCGCCTGTATGCAAGCATCCTTCCACGTACTGTTTGAAATCAGGGACCTCTTCGATGAGATGCGGAATTACGCATTGTGCTTCACAATCCATGAACAACTTCATGAGCCTTGGAACTGTGAGGTAGTCATTTGTCTTCAACGTGCTGCTCCAACGACCAAACAGAGCATCGATGTCCTTGTGAGTGTGCCCAACAATAAGAAAATTGATGTATACCTCATGGAAAACGGCTCTGTATGCAAGGAGAGAGCAGAATGCAAAAACCCATCGATTTTTGTTGTCTCCTGCGACATTGTCAAGCTGTAGAACCAATGTTGGAGGAAGACACTGGGATTGTACCACATGTTGAGGACGAGAGGGAAGGGATTCCACACAAATCTCTAAGCCTTCCAACAGGGCTTTTGACAATGGATGAATCAGATCATCAAGGGGAAACAACTGACGCGAGGAAAATTTTGGTTCAGACTCAAGATCTCGCAGCAATTTTGCAATGGAGCCGACTGTGTGGTTGAAGTTTGTCGGGAAGATGTCTAAGCCATAGTGCGCATATCTCACGTCTCCATGACCATGAGCAATCATGCCAGCGATAGTGATGGGCAACTTCATGAACGAGTCGGTGCCCTTGTTCTTGTGAGAATAGTGGGGACAAGCCGTCTTCAAATGATCCATCTTGTCGTGAATTACACTACAAGAGAAAGGGGTGTTTTAAGTATAGTCCTAGAGATAAGTTTTTAAGTAATGACCTTTTTAGGAGACTTTTAGTAAAAATTTATTCAAAACACGTGTCTTTTTTGTAAAATTTTACTAAAAAGACACGTGTTTTGAATAAATTTTTACTAAAAGTCTCCTAAAAAGGCCATTACTTAAAAACTTATCTCTAGGACTATACTTAAAACACTCCTTTCTCTTGTAGTGTTATGGTCAGAATCTTCTCCAGATATTTGTCTGACATCATACGATTTCCATAATATAGCTCCATGTGTGCCTCTTGCCCAGCGAAATGGACTTTTAACTTTGTAGTCCAAACTTCTTGCGCACGTGAACGTGGAGTGCAAGCAGCCCTCAGTTGCTTAAGTTTATCACATGTTGCACATCGAGCAAAATTGTCACCACGTGCTTTGGGAGCGTATTCTGAAAAAGAAGCTTTCCAAATGTTGCTCAACCGGCTCAATGAAAGTGGTCGCAACTGAAACGCTGAATTGACGTTGTTAATCTCCGGCAAATGGGCCCTCCATTGAAATGACGAAGGCAGGACCATGGATGGAACTTTCTCCCCGGACTGAAGAGTTCTAGATTTGTGAGGCATCGGGTCTGATTCCCTCTTGACAATCAATCGAAGTATGGCCACTGCTTGTAATGTATGAGTCCGTGGCTTCTTCAAGCCAAGATTACCATGGTGCAACGGCTGCTTATCGTCTTTCGACATCTCTTTGTACCTATAGAATGTAGCCCGCGATATTCCATGGATTTTATACCAAGCAGTGGGACAAACTTCATGATGTGACAAAGTGATCATGTCCATTTCATTAGCATCAAGGTGAATTTGCTTGTACGCGTCAAGGAAACGCGATTTTCGTAATTCCACCCCGCCATCCACATGAATGAGGGATTGAATGGCTTGAATCTGCCTACGGAAAAACGATTGCAAGCAGTTTTTTGGGCAACAATATATGGTAGACATCTCAGTGATCGCTTGCAGGGTGAAGATGGCTTCTTTTTTGGGAGGACTACTTAGTTCTTTCCTCTCTCGAGAACTCTCATAAGATCAAACTCCAGACCGAATACGCCGCGTTGATGCATTCACGGCGGCCTTGTACAGAAATGTTTGATCATGGTCATACAAGCTGACACCATTTAGATATGTCCTTGAAATGGGCCAGGAGTGCATTGACCACATCCACTGAGACGGAACATCAACTTTGCAAAGGGATTCCGCAATTTGAACTACAACCTGGTCGTCTCCAAGCGGATTCCCATCTATATCAATGATGAGGCTTGCATCAACGCTATGGCAAATTCCCCTCGCCACTTCCTTTCCAACTTCATTTCTGAGTGTCACACCCTTGGTATACCATGAAGCCCGAGGGATTCCCTCGCAAGGCACAACACCCTCCGGTAAAGATGGCACTGGATCTGCAAACTCGTTTGCAAAAAGATTGTCCATTCTGCACAAGACATCAAACAATTAGTAAATCATGAGAGAGACTCGAAGAGAAACTGATGAAATACTTTCCCTACAGTCTGATCATTTTATCTTAGACACGAAGATAATCCAGTTGGAATTTGTTAGTACATCCCGACTATTTTATCTTAGACTCGACGATAAACAAGTGGGACACATTCTTAAAGTATGATTATTTTATCTTGGACATGAAGACAAACAGATGAAATACGTCCCGACAGTCTGACTATTTTATTGTAGACTCAAAGATAATCCACATACGATCTGTTCGTACATTTCAATCATTTTATCATAGACTCGACAATAAACAAGTGGGATACATTCTTAAAGTATAATTATATTATCTTAGACTCGAAGATAAACTGATGAAATATGTTCTTACAATCTGACTATTTTATCTTAGACACGGAAATAAACTGATGAAATACGTTCTTACAGTCTGACTATTTTATCCTAGATTCGAAGATAAACTAATGAAAAGCGTTCTTAAAGTGTGACTATTTTATCCTAGACTTGAAGATAATCCACATACAATTTGTTCGTACATTTCGATCATTTTATCATAGACTCGACAATAAACAAGTAGGATACATTCTTAAAGTATAATTATGTTATCTTAGGCTCGAGGATAAACTGATGAAATACGTTACTGCAGTCTGACTATTTTATCTTAGACACGAAGATAAACCAGTGGGATACATTCATAAGGTTTGACTATTTTATCTTAGAGTCAAGGATAAATTGATGGAATACGTTCCTACAATCTCAATATTTTATCTTAGACACGAAGATAAGTTACAGGAAGAAATTACATCCGTGCCTTGGGAGTATGTAGAGATAATATCATTACTGGGATAGTATTCAAGATTCGACAAGAGGTGTAATCTCAAGCCCATGTATGAAGTACTCTGTAAAGTTTATCCTCGACTCAAAGATAATTTAGCCTCTCTATCGACGGGATACTAGGAAATGCTACAAGTATTGTCTGAAGAATTCTCATTTCGTTTAAATAGATACATTTATCTTTGAGTCGAAGATAATCTACACTTTGCTTCTGGGTGTTCATTGTTCTTGTGGTCATGATCCTATATTATGAAACATAGGTGAATGACAATTATTCCTCTCGTTATTAGATTAGTCATTATTTAGAGAGTTAGGATTATCTTCGAGTCGAAGATAAGTGCGATGTCGACTCTACTGTATGAAGATCCTTGATCCAAGGATAATCTGTATTTCGTATCTCCGAATGAGAAGACATTCATTCCGCTATTTGCGGCGTACATTTCGGTGACTACTACCTACGTAAAAATGAACATACAAGTGTACAATTGCACCCTCTCCAAAAACAACAGTGAAGACAATCTCATCAAAATCAAGGACATTGAACGCAGCATAGAATGCAAATGCAGCTCTGCGGAGCCAGAGCATTGGCCCTCTGGAATATTCAACGCGAAACAAAGCTAATTGAACAACATGCCAAACAATGCGCTTACGAGAATGAGTGCACACAAAGGGTACTAGTTCCGCAAATACTAACAGAAATAGCGAAGAATAAATTCCTAGTCCTTGCCGGAGCGATGTTTGCCAGGGCAATGCAAGAGCAAAATGAAGAAGAATTAGATTGAGGAATGATGAGGCTCGCGGGAAGAGAGACAATGCTGGATGGCGGGAAAATATCAGGGGGAAGCAATGGAATTCAAACCGTTGAAAACTTTCCGGGCTTAGGGGGGAAGTACCTCCTCGGTTCAGGGTGCGTTGACACTGAAAACTTCCACGAAAAGGTAAGCGGCGGGACTAACAATGTACTTTTCTATATTTAAATGGCAATCTTCCATGTTGCCGGCCTTTTGTAGATAGGGGGAATTTTACTTTACACGAATAGGGGGGATAAATAGGGGAATTTCACTTTAAAACTCTTTTGGCAGCCACATTCTCTTCGAGAATGTCGGAAATAAATGTTGGGAATGTCGGCTACTCCCTGACTTGGCACTTGTCCAACTCCAGAGTTGATAGTGGTCCTCTGCCTTGGACCCTTTGCATTAATAGATTTCTTTCTTAAGACTGGTCTAAAGTCTTTGTTTGCGGGAAGTGGCAGCTCAAATTACTCACATCATGCGGCTAATGTACAGCGGCCAACAATGGAGTATTTTTATTTAATCTTTTTATAGGGTTGGGTGTTTTTAGGACTTAGGGTTTAGGGTTCACGGTTTCTAGGGTTCAGGGTTGAAGGTTTAGAGGGTTTAGGGCTTTAGGGTTTAAGGAATCAAGCTTAAAGGTCTTAAGCATGTTATTAAAAATCCAGATTATATTTAAACAAGAATGCAATTCATGATTTGTTTGAAGATATGTATATAAAATGAATGATTATGGTTTCCTAATTCAAGATCTTGTGCAGAGGTACCCACTGCAATCTCCAATTCTTGTACTATTAACCCCTAAAGGACCAAGTGTTTGTTCAATGTACGCAAATTTGACTACACAGTCATGGGCTCCGTCTTTTAGGGGTTAAGGGCTATTGAATATGTGCCTCAACTACAATAGATCTTGAAGAAAAATTCACATTAGAAATTCATTTAATGAAATTGTATAGTAGATTGAGATAAGTCAAAAATTGTTTCATGTCATACTTGTTAGGCATGTGAACGTCAACTTTTTGTGGTCTTCAATTCTTTAAATGTGACATACGAAAAGATAGCTTGAAGATTTTTTTAGTTTTCACCTCATTTACGTATTGTAATTATCCAATCCTAAAATGATATTTTTGTGTTTTCTTTTTGTTTGCATTTTTATACATTTATAGTTTGAATTTGTACGATTACAATTAAAGAAAAAAAAATTGAACTTACCAAAATGTTAGCTTCTTGTTTATTTAGAGAGAAAAATGAATTGAGCTTATCAAAGTAAAAGCCCTTCAATGGGAGTTTAGGAGTTCAGATTAGTTTACTTTGACCTTTAAAATACAGAATTTAGAAAGTAAGAATAGTGATCAATTATGTCTTTTTGTTATACCTCACAATTACGACAACATGCATTACTAATAGGTGTTTTGTTTTTCTTTAATATGGCTACATCCATTTGTAGATGTAGGTTCATTAAGATATGAATATCAAAGATTGAATGTATTATAGATTTGAAGCGCATTACGTTTTTTCATTTTCATTTTAAATCAATCAATTTATTTTCAATATATGTCTTTTTTGAATTTGGTTTTAATGTATAATAATTTATGAGAGACATTCAAATTTTAAAATTTTGGTTGAAAGGAAGAATTACAAAATAGTACTATCTTCACTTCACTCCTAACATTATTTACAAATCAAAATTATTTAGTCTATGCACCATAATGAAATTATCGAAGTTATTGTATGATCATGTATTTTTGTTTGCATCGATGTAGAGCTCATCAGTCATTGTTGCTTAGAGTGATTATAATTGCCATTAAAAAGGATTTCATAAATCAAATGATGTTTGTCCTCATTCCTTTAGATGCTATGAAGTTGTCATCATGACTTTTTCAGAGTGTTTGCTTGGTATTCAAAGATCCTATGTATAATTATGAAGAAAAAAATTCTATAAATGAATATAGAATTATAAAAACTCAATGTATATTGAAAACACTTGAAGCTATGAGCACTAAAGGCCTTCAATGGTATGTTGTACAATCCCTCTTCTAAATTCAATAATGAAAGAAGTTCCTATTTTACCTATTCAAAAAATATTATTGATTCAAATTAAAAAATTAAAAATTAACAAGAAAAAAAGGAATTAAAATAAGTCATGCCATGTAGTTTGTGGAATTCAATCCCAAATCTCATACATTTAATTAATGACAACTGAAGAAAGAAAAAACCCTGCAAGTTCTACAAATTAATGCCCAGGCACCCTAAAGTAGAATTTGAAATTTGAAATTGTTTCCAAAATATATATACAGAGGGAAAGCTTTTTTTATCATTCCATTTTAATTGTAAATACAAAAGTTAATATGACAATTTCAAGTTTTGGATAGTTTGCAGGAATCTCTATTCTAAAATAAACTTTGAATCTGTTTTTTTAATTCAATTTCCAATACCTTTGGAAAAAAATAAATACATAAAGTGTACACTGATTATCTGAACATTACAACCATTGAGAATCTTGGAATTTTTCCATTGCATGATTACATTGTTAGCAATTTAGTATTTCTAATCATTTTCAGCTTCTTTCTACGTACTATAGTAATATGATTTTCCTGTATGTTGTACAATTTCCAGAAACTGTTTCTTATTCTAGAAATGGTAGTTCTAGAGTGTTCATGGTGAAAACATAGTCAAATTAAATCTGTAGAGGTTAAGGTTGACAATGGTATTTATTAGAACCATTAATATCCTTCAAATCAACAATGACATGATTTTGTATTTAACCTACCTAATATTCTTGATCTACATTAACCTAATTGAAGATGATGTAATTTCACTTCATACCTATGTTTATAAATAATGACTTATATTGTACTTTTGTTACTTCAGATATTCTTGTAAAAAATGTAGTTTTTACACTTACAAATAATTAAGAGAATAAATGCTTTTCCGGAATAATATATTAATATTCAATCTTTACAAATGAGCTGAAACAAACGTGCTTTTATTACTTGTAACACAAAAAGGCAAGATTTGAATAATTGATGAAGATGCTTAGAAGAAAATGTGAAATAATTGTTCAAAGAAAACAATTCTTTATAGTTATAAAAGAATCCCAAATCATTATTAGTGGAATTCTGTCTTTTTAGTTTTTATAACTTACCTTCATTCCTAAAAAGTTGGTTAATTGGATAAATAAATCTAAACAACTAAAAGTAATAGATGAGATGGATTTTGTGATAAAAAAATAAAAAAATACACTTTTGTGAAGAGGTCTATTATTCTAAGTTCTAGATAAGATTTTTCAATTAAAGAGAAAGAGCAACTTCAATAGTAGACCATTTAATCCCTAGGAAATGTACAAAGTTCCTCCCAATTATAGTTTCAGGTACCTACTACATCTTTTATTGAAAGAATTATCGTTTATAAAATAATGTCTGCAGTTAGTAAAATAATGACTATTCTATATATAATTCATTTGGTATGATCAATTACCTTTTCTTCCATATTCAATTTTGTGTAAGAGCAAGGGTTCTAATTTTTTTCTTAAAACATTTAAAATAAAATAAAATGAATTTACTTTAGTATTCATAAAGTAAATCAAGCTCCTCGTTGTTTACACCAAAAAATACTCCTCATTATTCACACCAAATGAAGCTCCTCATTCAATGAATGGAAAATGGAAAATGATTAGATATTAAGTTCATGTGAATTCTGTTCTACATTTTTCATAATTCACTAAATTAGTAGTACTATAAAGAGTACAAGAAAATTCATTTTTTAAAACAATACCAAATTTCCAGAGTTTTATAAAGCTCAAACCCAATTTTATAGAAAATAAAGCATTCTATGAAGTATCAAAATATCAATAGTTCAGAAGTGAATTAAAATAGAATCCAAAGAAATTAAGTACCCTAATAGTCCAAAAAATGAAATGAAAATAGGAAGTAGAATTTATATATGTATAATTTTATGAAAGTGCAAATTTTTGAATCATTCATTATTTTTTAATATTCAGAAGGAACTAATCAGAAGATCTATTACAGGTTATTTCTAGAAAATCCTTGATTGACCTTCATTTTTCATATTTTTGGAATTAAAGAAAAAAAAGGTACATATAGTTTTTTACAACATTACAATCCTTGGGATTCAGCATTTCCTATTTCAAAACCTACATTCTTGACAATTTTGTAATATTGGATCATTTTCCAATCTCCACTATCTGAAACCACCCACCCATTCACCCCAAAAACTACCAATTGCTATAAACCCTAATTTCCGCAAAATTCACATTTAGAATACAAATGCATCAAAAATTCACTCATTCACTCCCGATTCCAAACTTTAAACCCATTTTTTTCATCATTAAGGTAGCCACATTCCCAATGATATAAATCTCACTCACTCATAGTTCCACTTCCTCTCCATTTTTCTATCATTAAGGTTTGTTACATTTCCAATGATATAAATGTCACTTTCTCACTCCCGGTTGCACTCCCTTCCTATTTTTTTTATCATTAAAGTCAGCCACATTCCCAATGAAAAAAATGATTTTTCCCAAGACAAAAATTTAAAAATCACATATATATATATAATAAGCTTTAACCCTAAACCCTATGTTTAGTAGTTTATATTTTTAGAAAGTTCTTTTTGACATCTAGTTTTAGCACCAAAAATTCGATCTTTAAAATAAATGATAGTGACTTTTCTATTCAAGAAAAAAAAACATTCAAAATTCATTTAAAAAAATTGTAAAGTAGATTTTAAGAAGCCATAAATTGATTAGAGTTATACAAGTTAGGCCCTTTAACCTCATAATTTTTTTTTCACCAACTTTTTAGACTTGATTTGTGTAAAGAAGATTGAAAGATTTTTGTAGTTTTAGCACACTCATGGTCAAACATTATAATCTTTCACTCCACAAGTGATATTGTTGTGTTTTCTTTTCCTATGAGATCTCTAACATGTCTAGTTCGAATTTGTTTGGTTACAATTAAAAGAATTTGATAAAACTTATCAAAATGTTGGCATTTTGTTCAATTCAGAGCAAATTCTAGGAAGCCAAAGGTAGGCCTTGGGCATTTAGGGGTTAAACTACCAAGCCTAGTTCCAAAGCCACGTACTTTCCAAACCTGATGCTGAACCTGATTCCTAGCCTGATCTCGAACCTCAGTGGCGGCTCGGCACAGGTATGGCTGGTCATCTTCCTCCCCACGTTGCGGCCATTCTCTCGTCGTTTTTGTGTGGGATCAATTCATTTGTGTGTGCACCGGCTCGTTTTCTTGTTGCACCGGCTTGTTTTCTGTGTGCTCCAGGGTTTCACGCTTCCGGTCAGGAGTGCGATAGGAGGAGGGAGGCGCCTTTTTTAATTCCCGCTTGGGAGGAACGAGATGCAGCTCAATCCAAGTTGCGGTGCTGCGAGTGGGTGTCCTTGACTGACCTTGATTCGAATGATTGGGGTGCCCAATGTGCTACAAGTGAGTCGAATTCAAGAGTTGTGGGTCAGGCTAGTCGGTGTTTGCGTCCTGGAGGTTGCGCACTCCTCGGTGGTTGCTGCTGGTCGGTGGTTGCTGCGAGTGGGTGTCCGGAGTAGGGGCAGCAAGTGCTTGCTGTTCCGTGTGCGTGGGGGGGTGATTTCGTTTGACAAATCTTAGGAAAACAGAAATTTGCATTCATATTTTAGGTATTTTCGGTTTGATTTTGTAATTGTGTTTCTTCATTTTCTGATTTGCTAGTCTGTGTTTCTTCAATTACTGCGAACTTTCATTTCCAGCATTTTCGGTCGTCATTGCATTCATTCTTCATTTTCAGATTGTAGGGTACCTTGCAATTAAGAGTAAGGTTTTGGATTTAGATTGCCAGTTGGATGCACTTGCGGAGTTTAGGATTTAGGATTTATCACAAATAATATTCATAGTTTGTGTAAGTGACTATCTCCAATTTGCTAGGGTTCAGGTTGGGTTTAGGGTCCAAATTTGTGTTTTTTATAATAA
This sequence comes from Antitrichia curtipendula, assembly GCA_951230915.1. NCBI lineage: Eukaryota > Viridiplantae > Streptophyta > Bryopsida > Hypnales > Leucodontaceae > Antitrichia > Antitrichia curtipendula. The sequence goes on along the minus strand of OX579634.1, from coordinate 26,404,742 downwards.
TGCGTTATTTTTTTGACCCACAACTCTTGAATTCGACATATGTCTTAGAGTTTGTACTTTGTGTACACGGTCTCTAGTAAAAATCAAGGTTTTAGCCTACATTTTTTCCAAAATGTTGAGCTCAGCGCCCGTATTTATCTTTGACACAAAGATATACATAGACGCTGAACTCAACATTTTGGAAGAAAATGTTGACATAGGGTCCTTGTTTATCTTTGAGTCAAAGATAAATACAGACGTTGAATCTCATTTACTGGAAAGTAGAACACAGCCTCTCTATTTATCTTCAAGTCGAAGATAAACAAGAACCCTACGTCAATACTCAATAAAACTATTAGAAAGCTGCACAAATTTATCTTTGACTCAAAGATAAATATTCCAGCAGAGTACCAGAAGCCTTCACAAATAATCACAACGTCCCTAATCAACATTGTGTCAAAGATAAACACGGGAAAACCGTAAAACTCTGTATGTATAAAAAGGACCATCAACACCAAAAGCGCACTTATCTTCGACCCGAAGATAAGTACAGACATAGAGCCTCAATCATCAAGTAACGTTAAGCTCAGCATCTGCACTTATCTTCAGGTCGAAGATAGATACGGACACACAGAATTCCCAATTATGTTAAACGACAAGAAATTACAACCGCGACATCTCGAACACATGAGAATAACAGAGCACAAACCGACAGCTACGCTAAAGTGACCACCCACACAAAGCAATTTATCTTTGAATTGAAGATAAACAACAGGGAGAAAGAAGTAGATATATCAAATGTGAAACACATCTCCCCAGATAGAATACAAACCGGAAAACTAGCGGCAAAAGAGCCCAAACGAGAGTACCACAGTTTCCGAGAGAAATCTACTTCCACCGGAAAATATCCACAGCTCAAACTCATAGGAGAAGCAACAGACTCCAGTAGCGTAGTTAGTTATCTTTGACCCAAAGATAAATTAGAAAATTGTAATAAGATCCACAGTAGAAAAACATCATAATAAATAGCAAGACTAGCAAAATCTTCTCAGACAATCCAAATATCCTGGCACCAAGGGTATTACAGAGACAATCATATCTGATATTTCAGTCAAAAGCATGTGGGGAGTACCTTCAGTTAGACATGTACAACAGTTAAACTCAAATTAAATTATAAGATCAATTATCTTTGGATCAAAGATACGATTAAATTGCATTAACAATTTCTATGTCACAGGGAGAGAAGAGATTCAATGGCTGATGAAGAAGAATACAACTACTCGTCCACGCTTCCATTTCTGGAGCCCTTCAGCAAATGGATCGGAGACGAGCCTTTCTTCAGGCATCTTGGCATAATCTACGGCAAGCTCTGGCAGTTCAAGTTCGTCGTCGAGTCCTGGACATTCGGTGTCAATCATTCCAAGGACTACATCTATCTGAGGCACCGTGAGAAAGGAAACAATACATTTATGAACTAGAACCTAAACGAAAAGGCCACCCTGATTGAGAACCACCAGACAAAGTACACGTTCCTCACACTGATGGCACTTGACGACAATGGCGAAGAAATACTACATAGCCACTCGATCATCATGCACGAGGATGATGAGTGCGGGCAGTTTGATCTGGACGATCTTGTAGCCGAACTCACTGCCTCCAATAACGAAGAGCTTACAGATGAACTTCACAAGACATTTCGTCTGTGGAAGAAGTAAGACGCCGTGACAACGTCCCGAACAATTAACTTCATTTTCCGAGGCCTAGAGAAGCATTTGCGCCGAGTAGCTAAAAAACGGAGTGGCGGCGCAGCACAGACATAGGTAGCTACTAATGAAGCACTACCAGCGTCCGGCGGGTAGGGTAGATCAAGAGGCCGCGGTGGCAGCCGAAGTGGGAACCGTGGTGGCAGCCAGGGGGAAGGCAGAGGGACCAACCAAGGTGGGAACCGCGAAGGAAGCCAGAGAGAAGGCAGAGGGGTCAACGAAGGTGGAAGCAGAGGTAGTGGCCGCAGAAGGGCGCGGTCTGAACCCCAGAAAAGAAAATCTTTCGACACCAGTGCGGGTGAATCAAATGGCAAGTGTCGAAAGCGAGCTGTTGAACAGAGACCCGCAATAGCAAGTAGTTCCGGGTCTGCTCTCACCAATGTGGTGCCCATGTCGAAGGGAGAACTCCAACCAATTCCGGAATTTGAAGTCGTCGCGGCTTATCAGAAGAGCTTCAGGGAAAACCACGGCGACTGCTTCTTATTCAAGGAAAGGTCATTCCTAGTGCATATAAATCAATGCTTCTTGCCCTGCCTGAAGTACGTCATCCGAAAGTTGGAGCAGACTGTCATGGATGACAAGAAGAAAGCGCTGATAGTCCTACCAGATATGAGGGATCGTTAGACGATATGCTTGACACTGATGGACAAAGACAAGAAGCTCTTGAAAGAGCGCTCGACAGACTGGAACGCCATTAAGTCGGGAAATTTCTTTATCATAAATAGTCAGCATAGTAAAATCGCCGCCAAAATCCTTCAAGAAGGAGGTATCGTGGAGGAAAGAAGGATTCAACTGCAAACATGGAATGCAAGAATTGTCTGGAGTAGAGAGCCCGCCAAGTTGACTAAGATATTGAGGTGGCACAACGCAGCAAACCACATAACGCACAACCAGCCGACTTGGGGGAACCAGATCTCGGCTTGCAAAGATATACGGAATTCATACGGCAAGCCGACAGCAACAGCAAGCAATCCAATTGTCCGCAGGAACAAGGCCGAAGTGGACCTTGGCAATCTACAAGGTATGCCAGTGCTCAACATATTATCTTCGGCTCGAGAATAATTTTGTTCCAATTCAGCTAGGCGTCAAGTTTGTTGTGAATGCTCTGTCTCGGATCTACCATACATATAATTCACAAATTAAAACTATTGTCCATATCCTCAACACAAGAATAAAGAATGTATCCACTTAGTCCATGAGAATAAACACTAACTAACATCAATGTGTACAATTCCTTTTGGTTGCAGAGATTTCTAGATGCCGTCATGATCCGCTTCAAGAGCATAAATCCGGACAAAGACAGATCACAGATCAAATCCTCCACCAACGTCAAGATTGAATTACAAATGGTCACCTTGGCTGAAAGCATCTATCAGATGTGGGACGAGTTCATCTCTCGTCACATGGCGGGGTTGCTTCTCGATCGAGGCACAATGAAGAAACACAAGGCATCCAAAACATTCAGGCCAAGGAATTACATGCTCAAGCGGGAGTGCTTCAGGCACATGGGGCATTTCACGGACAAGGACATGAAAGAATACATCATTCATTTACTTGGCCTCATACCGGGGTACACTCTACTCTATCAGAAACTCACCGTCCACAAAGTCACTTACTTAGTAGTAGACTGTTCAAGTGGGCCAGACTGGGTGGAGCGCAGGAAGCGAAAGAAGGTCATCCTAGATGAACTCATGGCAGTCGACCCAACGTTGAAATGCAAGAACAGTGAAGAAGACGTCATCAACCGGATCTAGAGGGCATGGAAGCAGAAACACCTCTTCATGTTTGCGTCGTAGGATTTCCTCCTTAACGCACCGCCAAACGGCTTCTTCGTGAAGCGGCTCACCAACAAGGGGAAGTTGAAGAGAGCTACAGACTATAAAGAGAAGCCGTACTCCACAGTGTATCCTATGTTTGAGCGGTTCTTGAAGATGAAGAAACGTGTCGAGAAACCAGATGGAGAGGCTTACATCCAGGGACACAAATTCTACCCCTAGGGATTCTGCACAACCCACAACTAGGAGTACCACAGTCGGAAGCTGCCTATTGCGGTTATCAACTTTCGGCAGGTTCCTCGGCCAGCTCTTGGATCCGGTGATCCTCCACCAGTTCGAACTCTTCTGAACTTCCTCCTCAATCATTTGAGGCCCTCCATGAGCAGGCCGAAAGTATGAATGTGGGTTATCGGAAACAAGTACGCCGAAGAGGCGGCCATGGCATTTGCAAAGGAGAACATGAAGCTCTTTGTCATCAAACGGTCGATGTACGTTCCATGCAAAGCCAAGCGTCTCAATGGCTTGAGCAACCGGCATGTTGTCGCTCCTTTCACCCTCCTGTTTCTCTTCAGGAAACACGAGGACGGCTCCCCCATGGGTGTCAGCTCCATGCAAAAGATTTACAGAACGTCGGACAATTCCTACTATCGTGATTTTGTGAAGCATTTGGAGGCCAAAATGAGGGTGCACAAGAGCGAGCTCAAAATGGAGTTCTACATAGACATACTCCAGAGTTTTGCCGTGCGGGAGAAAATGTCTTGGGCATCTACACTGGCTCCAAGTTCATGATAGCCGCAAAGGTAGAGCTCCTTTATCTTACCCTTTTTATCCTCAAGTCGAGGATAATGAAGGCAATACCCTACTCATCTTGGCATCAGTGGTGATCTCCTTGATTACCCTCGCCCCAGAGATAATGTGCTTGGATTGACTTTGTTGTAGTGGAACACAGTTATTGCCATGCTTCTTCATGGATTAACGTCTGAGTATTCTATGTCTGTTATCTTTGAGTCAAGGATAATGCTTGAGGCATCTTGTGTTTGGTGATGTAGCAACCGGTAAATGAATTACTAACACTAGTGGTATTTCTGGCAGTTGTATGGCCTCTTCTGCTACGCTATTCAAGGGAGACAAGAGACGGACGACTACCGCACAAAAGTGGCATATCATGGTGATAGAACCGACATCAATGATTTCCTTCACAACAACTCGCCTTACTTTGCCAACTACGGGCGCCCGCGACTTCTAGGAACCCCAGACTTGAACTCAGAGTCCAGGCCTTCGAAAGAAGGCACTCCGGATGAAGCAGTCAATGAAGAGGAGGAAGAGTTCAACAGAGAGGACGTAGGTGACGAAGAGAATACCGACCTTGGTATTGACGAGTTCGGATCAAATAATGAAATCCTCGAAAGTGAGGATTTGAATGTCTTGGCGCAGGGCTTCCAAGTGCAAAACCGGACAGATGAGGAGGCCAGGAGGAAGGACAAAGGCAAGGAACCCGTCCAAAAATTCATCAATTTGGAGGGCAGCCATGTAGACACCTACTCCGACCTTGAAGATTTTGACTACGGCGGGCGTGAAGAAAATGTGGCTAGGCTCTTTAGGGCCGATAAGTCTGCGGGTGCTTCGGGGTCGAATCCACCGTCTGGGACGGTTGTCGGCTCTGAGGAACCAAAGGCAGGTGACCCTTTAGCGCTTGTGCCTGTGAAGACGGAGAATAAGGACTTCTGGGCTCAACGAAATAAGGAGGTGGCTGAGAAGAGGGAAGCTGAGAGGCTTGAGAGAGAAAGGGTGGAGATAGGTGGCTCTACAACTCTTTCCAGCGATGAAATTTATTCTCGAATTGAATGCAAGCAGAGAAGAGAGGTGAAGGATGTACTGAAGCTGGGGGGGTAGCTCCCCACGGAACACAATTGAGTACGTCAAGCCTACTCGACGCGAGGATATTTTTAGAGGGTATGCCAAGCAGAAAGTACTGGAGGCAGTGAAAGAGGCAAAGGAGGCCTCCAAGACCGGTTCTTCCACTAAGAACCATGGTTAGTATAGTGGTTCACATTCGCAAAGGAAATGCCTTTGCGAAATTATCGTTACTATTAATAGAGTAGTCATTGCCATACAAGGATTGACCATTTTAGCAATGTAGAGTGCTTCATGAGTGCATATTTGCCTCTACAATTTTACACCCGGTCATTCAGAATAAACTACATTTCATTTTTCTATAATTGAAATAATCATATAGGCACATGAGATAATTGATTCTTATGTACATGGGATCTCAAGTAAGTTCATCTCCTTTAATGTAAAGTGACCCAATTTTAGTACCCCATACTTTTTGGCCTAGTCATCGTGTGGTATTTGGCATTGATGGGCCTACAAATCATGTTGTATTTTGAAAATGTAACACACTTCCATCTTGCTTTCACCTGCTCATGTATAATCTATTGATTGTATTGATTTAGTGTGCCTATATTTATCCATGCCTTAAAAATCTTATCTTTGAACCGAGGAGCCTTAAGGTCTAAATTTCACCAGTTTCTCTCATTTTAATGAATATGGCCTTCCATTATGTATCCAAAGGGCACATGTCAAATTTTGGAATGTGAGTTGCTAGTACATTATTGCACAAGTAAGCCCGAATTGAACTATGGAACAAATATATTTCCTAAAATATATGGAAAGATTTATTAGATTTTTTTTATTTTTTACATAAAATTATGGTTCAAAATTGCATAACTACTGTAATGTTTTTTTAAAATATGATACAAGAATATTTAGTTACAATCTTTCAAGAATGTGATGGTACACTCGTACAAAATTTTAAAAGCAAATAACTCTAAATTATCTTGCAATACAAGAATGTCAAATAAACTAAAATGCTCTAGTTTGAGCTCTAGTTAATTTTTCAATGATTTCTTATGCAATGAGATTTTTTTATTAAAAATTCAAATGGTAAAAAACTTAGAGATAAACATTTGAAATGTGTGCAAACAATTTCAAGAATTTTGGAAGCACAAATTCCAAGATAATAGAATTTGTATTTAACAAAAATTATTTTGTTTCAAACTTGCTCGACATAGTTAGTAGAGTTTTGACTCTTCTTAGGAAATTAGGATGAGCTTTTTGTTCTAAAGGCAATTTTTTTAAATTGCATATTATTATATTAGTAACATACATTCTAAATTTCAAAAATAAATGAGAAATTTTGTAAAAGATGACCAAACTATCCAAACTCTCTAGATTCTTCTATGCATAATAAATTTTAACCTAGGCCTCCAATTCTGAATTCTTTTGCATTTCCATAAAGAAGTGGATGTCCCCATCTTTTATCAAATTTTCATAAACATTTGTTCATTTTTTTACTTCATCATCACCTATCCAAATTCCAATTGTCCTTTGAACAAACATTCAGTATTTTAAGGCTTAATGATTTATTTCCAGTTCACAAGAGATATTGACTTAATCTTAAAACAAAGGGCTGGTATCTGTGCTACTAACCCAATATGGTGTCATTTGATGATGATTGGATTTGGCATACATAGGAGGTTGTGAAAAGGAGTAGAAATTATTTTTATGATAGAAATGATGTTTGACCATTGAATTTGTGATTTAAGCACGAATGTCCTCTTGACCCTTAAAAAAATATTTGGATATAAGAAACAGCAAATTACTAAATATTAAATTATCTTATTTTCCAAGAATACTTTGAATATTTTCCACAACCACTTCTTTAAAAATTTATAATAGATGAATGTTTACTTCTTTGTATACTCACTCTAAATCCTTCCATAATCATTCACCAAGCACTTAATGTTTGTCGTGTTGTTATTGGGGTACTTTGCACTGGGGGCAAAGCTTAGGCACTCTTTAATTTTCAAAGTAGAAAATGGTTGAGAAGTTGAGGTTGTGGTCCAAGTTAGGTCTATATTTTGGCCAAGGTTCATGCCATTTTCTATGGATGAGAAATCTACTGGGAATCCTTTATAGCCATAGTAATTATTGCTACACCAGTTTCTAGGAGCTTATTCTTCTTATCTACTTAGGCCCAATGGAATTCTTGGAGAGCATAACGAACTAAAATCCTACAACTATATATTTCTTCTAGTTATCACAATGTCAGATCCAATAATAAATACATATGATCCGGATATGGTCTTTTTTAGCCTTACACCAATACCATGCAAATTGTCATTATCAGAGATTATTTTGAGCAATTTATTATTCAAAAGAGATGCTAATTTTATTAGAAGATATATTTGAGGATATATTCTCCTTCATGCGATGAATGAAATTGCTAAAATGTTATAAAAATTTATAAAATATTGCTCCATTTTGGATGAATGTATATTTTTTGGATGAATAAATGAATTGTCATCTATATTTTACATGTTTCATTTTGGTCTATGGATGTAAAGAGAGTCATGACTCCATTGACTGTTGCTTTGGACACTCGCCCCCAAAATGAAATAAAAAAACTTGGACATTAATAAAGTTCTCTTGGTCTTCTACCTCCCATGGTTACATCTAAAGAAACAGGGTACTTTGGAGTGCTTGTTCTCCTTTATTCTATCCTAGGTATAAACTAGTGTTGGACATGGATTAGATTTTGGAGATACTAGATGGATGCTGATACTTATTTTCAAAGGGTATTGTTGATCTCTAGATTATTGGCTCCAAAAGATACTGGAACAATGAAACAAGGGTATTAATAAAATTAGGAATGCCTTGTGGACATAAATGTATTGTAAGTTATGAATTTTGACTTTTGGAAATGCATACTAGATTGATATATCTAATGGCATCAACCAAGATTGAACAATTGATGGATATTTATAATTCATGTGCATTGGCATCCAAGCTAGTATATAAATTGCACTCATGGTTATGGTATGAAATTAGGTTAAAAAAATTGACACTTCCAAGATTGATTAACAATTGTTGTACTTTGATTGAATGTACTCATAGACTGGATTAGTCATCAATTAAAAACAACCTTTGAATAGAATATATTTGTCCCCAAAGAGATGAATAAATAACTTAGAATGTTCATTTTAAGTCCTTGCATCCAATCCATGTCAAAAATGAAGTACATGACTCCCAAATCAATGTCTCCATATTTTGGCAGTTTGAGAATGATCCAAAACCCACTTTCATTTAATACTTTCATCATCCCACATGCGTGATTTTAGGATATTGACTAAAATTGTGATCCATTTTTAAAACTATTTGCACTATTTTGGGCATTTTTTAGGAGCAATTCTAATTGCCCAGGCATAATTCCAGCCTTTTATTGTATGATCTATACCTTAAGATAGGTTGTTTGTTTTGTTTTGTTTGATATGCTGAGATCTATCAACCTGTGAGGCGTCCGACGACGCTCTTGGTATCGCTCAAATGCTCTTGACAAGGAGGGGTGCATGGACTTTGTTTCATGGCGTTTGAACAAACGGTGTGAAAGTTATTGAATTTCAAAGTTTTTAATGAATCGGAAATTAATTTAAATTATTTTTTATTTTCATTGAATTGGCATGGAACAGGTTGAAACAAGTCAAAATGGTGTGAAAGTTATGGATTTTTAAAATTAAATTACCTCTTATTTGAAAAAAATCCATAATTTTTATATTGCATGTCCAAAGGCCATAAAACAAAATCCTTGCACTCCTTTGTACATAAGGCCTTTTATTTGTAGTAAGAATGCAACTTTTCATTCTATACTATGAAACTTATTGAATTTCAGAGCTTTTCTAAATTAAAAAATAATTTTTACTTTTATTTTACCAAGAATGCAACTTTTCACACTACATACTGAAAAATACTGAAATACAAATTTTTTATAAATTATAATTAAAAAATTATTTTACTTTAATTTTGGCTGTTTGTTTTGTTTTATTTGATACGTTGGGATTTAACGAACCGGGAAGCGTTTGGTGGCATTTTGGGTACCACTCAAAAGCTCTTGACAAGGAGGAGTACACGGACTTTATTTTGTGCTTTTGAACAAACCATGTGAAAGTTATTGAGTTTCAAATTTTTTATGAATCGGAAATTGATTTAAACTATTTTTTATTTCCATCGAAAAGTTATGAAATGGGTCAAAATGAGTCGAAAAAAAGATTATTTTTTATTTGGGAAAAATCATAACTTTCACGCCACATGTCAAAATGCCACAAGTCAAAGCCTTTGCAACTCCTTTGTACATAGTGCTTTCTATTCATGCCAATTTTGTGGCACTTGGACCTATCATGTGAAAGTTATGATTTTTTTAAATTAAAAAATTGAATTAATTATTTTTTTATTTTTGAAAAAATAGAACTTCCACATCACATGTCCAAAAGCCACAAAACAAAACCCTTGCACTCCTTTGTACATAGAGTTTTATATTAGTGCCAGTTTGGACCTTGATGAGAAAGTTAAGATTTTTTAATAAAATAAAATAAAAATTATTTATTTTGAAAAAAACATATCTTTCACATGGCATGTCCAAACGCCTCAAAACAAAGCCCTAACACTCTATAAAGCATTCTATTTGTACCAAAAATGCAACCTATCACACTAGGGTGTTAAATTGATTGAATTTCAAAAAAATTAGAAAATAAAAAATTAGAAAACTATTTTTATTCTTATTTTTGCTGTGGCAATGACACAGGGCACACTAGTAAATTTGAAATTAGCCTGGTCTGGGGTTGGAATAAACAATATTGAGAACCGAGATGATACTCGGATTACACTGACGGACACCCAATCCCAACACTGTTATAAACCCGGGGAAAGCACGTAAATTTCTTGCATGACCATCATGGGGACATTTCAGTTCTCGGTTGAAATTTATACCACACTGACATTCTGGCTCACCGCTGATGAGTCAGTGCAAGCACGAAACGCATTCAGCCTGGCAACAATTATGCCACACAATCCACCTCTCGCCAGCCAACACGTCGCAGGGTCAGTTTCTTCTATTAAAAGAGTTCCGCCAATTCTCACCACGTGGCGTCATGCCACTCCTCCACTTGGACCTTATCCCATGCCACCTGCAATAGGTCGCAACCACCACCCGTATATTTCCCACTTCTTTCTCAGCCCAACGTCAGTTTCCGCGAAATCGTACATTTCCTACAACGTAGATCTTTCTGAAAACATAGATTTCCGCTCTCCGGAAAGACGTCGAAGAAGCAATTGCCGCAATTGCGACAGATGTTGACACCGAAACATCGAAGAATGAGGAGGACTGTATCTAGGAAATTGATATAATATAGTAGATTAAATCACTGACACTGACAGCAACCGACCACTCCATACAAATGGCAGTAGTGCCTGCACTCTGTTCCGTAAACATCACACTCTCCTCGCTTGCCTGATCGAGCCAGTTGTGTGCATTTGTTGCGAAGAGTCGAAGCTTTGGAGCTGCCAGACTTGAGCTCTTCCGCGGCGTTGTTCTTTTAGGAGGAAGCAACTCATCAAACATGGCCGCCGCTACGTTTTGCGAGATCTTGATCGCTATCTTGTTACCTCCTTTGGGAGTGTTTCTGAAGTACTCTTGCGGGGTAAGAAAATCTTTTGGGAGCTCGGGAGTGGAGCAGTTCCTTTTCCTGCAATGTGTTAGTAGAATTTAATCTGTTTCACAGCTAGATTCGAAGACATGAAAGTTTGGCTCAGCCCCATGGAAAGTGGTGATATTCGTGGTTTTCAAGGGATTTCAAGGGATATTTGCAACTCTGTGCTTGAATTTTTGTCAATATTCGTGGGTTGGTTTTTGTAGCTAATTAATATTCATGGTTCTGATAAATATCTGGTTTTCTTATCTGCTTGAACGTTTGGGAATTTCTAGTGTATGAGCTTACCTTGTTGCTTAGATTTCGATGAAATTGTATTTCGAAGCTCTAGTACTTGACCTAAGCTTTTTTATAATTCTTTTGTGCTGCATGTACTAATACTGCGGCTGTTTGGTTGTTTACAGCTTGAGTTCTGGATTTGCCTAATCCTCACGATCTTGGGATACATTCCCGGCATTTTATATGCTCTGTACGTCCTCTTGGTTTAGGCTATGGGAGGGTGAACTGAGGAGGCTCTCCCAGAGCTCAGAGCGCTCTGGAAGGTTGTATACTTCTTATGAACAGAAATTTCTTACATTTGTGAAGGGCTTGCTCTGGACCAGAACCTGCACGAGGATTTTCAGTAGATTTTTTTATTCCCGCAGGACGATAGGAAAGGAGGGGCTCGGTGTACCGAATGAAGTGTGCAAGTAGTGCCGAGGAAAAATTCCTAACTAGGTCAGCGTTTGGAGGTTTGGCGGCACCATCACCATAGGTCTTTGTGACGTGTCGACTTGGATAAGAATTATGTGCAGAGGTTTGAACTAAGCTGTAAGTTAGTATTTATCTTAACCATGTACTTTCTATCTCAACCTATATTGTGAGATACCGATATATTGAAGAAGTTCAGAGTTCATATCCAAGTGATCAATTTTCTACTCAAATTATCTATCTGCTCTGTCAGTTATGGTGTATCGATTGCACATCTGAAGGAAACTTGAGACGGTGATGCAGCAGTGCTTGATTATCCCACGAAAGCAATAGCATGTTTTGCACGTGAAACTCTTTTCATTATCCTTCCTGTAAAATTTGGGACATGACTGATTAAACTGGAAGTTGCAACCCCAAATCCAAATTGGTTTTTTTCGGAACAGAATATGCTTAAAGAGATGTGAACACTTTGAGTATTACAATAAGTTTTGTGGCATGACAATATGCTTTAGAAAGTGAACAACAATTTTTGCACATTGGTGAAGGACTATGAATCAAAATGCAAGTGATTTCATAATTTTTGGACACATTGTGAATTAGTTACAAATTTTCAAAGATGCAAGGTGTAGGGTGCTAAAAGTGTCATGTAGGTGATGCCAAAATGCATTTGATGCACATGAAAAATGACACTAGGGTAGGAGGATCATAAAGTGACCTTTTAAGGCTTGGTGGGTATTTGTGATGGATTTCAGATGCTTGAAAATATTTTCCTTCACTTTTTATTTGAAGAAAAGTTGATGTAGAATTTAACGTAAATTAAGTGGTTTCATATTTTTTTGAAATATTTGTGAATTATCTATGAATTTTTAAAAATAACATGGTAGGCACCTATACTTGATCATAGACCTTGCAAAGCTCACTCGCATGCAATCTAAAGAAAGATATGGCTTAACCTTATACAAGTACTACGACATTTAAAAAGTATTACACGAGGTTCCTAAATGTATCCCTTACCAAACTTAAATAGACCCTATATTCTTTTAACATTTATAAGAAGGCAATTAGGCAATCAATTGCCATTTAAAAAAATTAAGTGGACATACCCTCGCTTTGAAAAGGACCCTCCCTGGTTCTTATTCCATTCATTGGCGAAGTATGAACCAACATTTGATAACCCTTGATTATACTCTCACATTGCTGGCATTCCATTTTAGAACTACTTATTGTCCATTTTAGAGCTCCCTATAGGATTGTTTGAAGCAAAGGGTTACAATAAAAGTCTCTTACCTTAGAAAAGAAGTTAAAGCAACAAAAATGTACCCAAAATTGTCCACTTCTAAAGTTGCCACCTCCACAATATTGTAAACAAAATTGCACACTACTCAAAATTCACCTTATATTTGTCCTTGTCATGAGCTTTATTTTTGGTATCTTCCCTATTTAGTTTCCCTCCAAAAATAAGGGTCAATTTCGTAGAGTGGTTAATTTAAGGTGCAATTACCTTATGTTGAAGCTAAACCCTTGTAATTGATGAATGTATCCTATTGGTTGTTTGGAATATGGGTTCGGGTTTAGGATTTAGGATTTAGTTGCAATTTTACACAACTAAATTGCTATTTAAAAAATAGAAAAAATAATGAAAGTTTGCTATATTCTTATTTTAGTAAACAAAGTTCTTTTACTCATTCCAATTTGGTATCTCGTGAGGTACGTGCCTTTCCGCCTAATAAATATATTTTTACATCCCAAAGTTTAGTTTTGTTGCCACATGATCAATTTTTATATAGTAATAAATTTATTATTTTTAATTATATTTGAGCTCAATTTTATATGTTTAATACATGAGATTATGCATTGTCTCTGGATATAAAAACTATCCAATTAATTTGACATTTCTTCACAAGGAACAAGTACCAATGAAGATTATTGTGAATTATTTGAGTAATTATTTAATCTTTTGCACCAAAAACACCTTTAGAAATTACCTTGGGGCTTCATCAACTTTATGAAGCTCAATTTATCTTTTAACATAATTAATTGACAAAAATTTCATATTTTCATAAGTGAAACAATGTCTTTTATGTAGATGTTGATTGTTCTAAAATTTAGAGTGAATTTTTTTAATTAATCGATTATTTTTTTAACATGCAAGGATTAAATGAAATTATATAATTTAAATTTTATTTTTTAAATAATTTAATATTTTTACCAAAAGTGAAAGTTAAAATGAAAAACAATATTTATTAATTCAACTTTTAAAATCACTCAGAAGAAAATAGGAATGGAAAACACAAAAAGAAATTTTTATGAATCCCTATACACATATTAAAATAATCCAACACTTGTATGGAATAAGAAGCAATAATTGTTGATTTCAATTTAAAAAGTTTAATTAAAAAATACAATGCATTGTGTGATATGGATTCTAACAGCATTCAGCTTGCAATTGCAATAATTGAGTGAAGATTTGAAATTATAAATTTTTAAAATGGAGTTGAAACTGAACTTGCAAGAATCCATTTTACTTAGTTTAAATCATAAACAAAAATGGATTATTTGGAAGTTATAAATGACTTTGACCAACCAAATGTGCAAGGATTTTCAGGTACTTATTAATTCTTCAATAACATTATATGCTTTGTATATTCCTTGTATATTCACTTGAAATTATTAATTTTACATAATATTATTCACCAGTTGTAGGAGGCTTTCTATCAAATTCAATAAAGCCTATGTATCCAAGAAAACATGTTTTTTCAAAAGATAAGGTGGACTAACTTCCTTGGGTCACACAAAAAAATATTTTAAAATATTTTTTGGCCTCCAGTAGTATTTTGGAAACTTTTGCTAAAGTCTATGCACCTATAATCATTTCTATCTAAAATGTATTTTTGATAGTTGAACCAAAAAGTGACAACAATACCTTAGTACTGATGATAGCCCATAAGAACCTTGTGTCACTTTGTAATACATTGTAGCGTAGGATTGCTCGGGAAACAAATCCCCTAATGGTGTTTCTTTGTGTTGGGAAAGGTCAAATAGTCTATCGTTTTGTTTTTAAGGTCACTTTTACATGGGTAAATCACTCATTTTTAAGAAAAAAATAGCAAAATTCCATTTCATTAATTGATTATAAGGTATAGATATATTTTATGTCCTAACCTATACTAGTATCAGTTCATTACCCATGGATGCAAATATTGGACATGCAGTCATTGTCTTGTTCTAGAATTCTAATGTCAAATTGTCCAAGGTATGTCAAATAGTCATGGCTCTTGTTCTATCGACTTAATCAATCCCACAATAAGTTCATATATATATACATATATTTGTGCACTTATATACATTTTCAATTTTTTTAATTACCTCTTCAATCTTAGTAGAATGTCAATTAGTCAATTATTTAACTAACCTAATTGTTGAAGATGCAGGTATACAAATATCATAATCAATAAGGCCAATTGGGCCAGTATGCAAGGCATAACAAAGTCATTAGATGAGATTTGGAGGGTTCAGAGGCCGTTTTAGGCTTGTTCCTAGCCCAGTTACCACCCGTTGTTAAAGAATGCCGTTGTTAGATTTTAAAAAAAAAAAGATTAAATCTTAAAATGAAAAAAAATTATTTATTTTTTGAAAATAAAAATATATTTTTGTATGACATGGAAGTCGCTTTGCCATGTCAAAAAGTTGTTGCGACGCAGTTTTGGGGTCTGGGAACCTTGGAGAACTTGCAACCCTCCTAGGGACTGAAACTCATCAAATGTAAATTTCATTCTTTTAATTTTAGTTCCAGTCAAATAATCACATTAGCTTTCTTTCTCCATGCTCCATCAACAAGCAATATGTCAATTGGACCAAGTACTACAGTGTACATTTATAATTTAACAATCATACTATTTGGTCAATTGATCTTCCTGTGCTAATGCAATATCTACTTGTATTTATCTCCAGCAAATGGTCAATTTTTCCAAATTTCAACACAAGTTTAGAACATGAATTACACAAGGATTCTATCTAAGCACAAATTATCACTCTTTGATTCTTGCATCTGCACTTACAACCACATGTCAATATGTCTAATTGACCCTCTCAGTTTCATACACACCATTATATTGCATCAAATATTTGTCTTCTATTTTTCTCATAAACAATTCATCTACAACGACACACACAAACACACAACTTATTAGACAATTTAATTTGGTACTTAAACTCTTATCAGTTACACCAAATCATCATACACACATCAATTAATTTAACATACGTTAATAACTATTTAACTGGGCCTAATACACCGTGAACCACAATAAACAAATGTTAACCATATTAATTTTCAAAAATGCCATTAATTGAAACTTAAACATATTGCATAATCAAGAACTAATGTCACGTCTATTAGACCCTCAAATATTAATTAAATGATGAGCCCAATCCTTGGCTTCTCTATCACAATTAATTTATAATCTATTTGACTTTCAATATATTTTTTTAGCCAAACTAAACCAAGAACTATCAATGCTATTACAACATTGACTAATTGACATTAATAATAACAAAGCATAAACAACTTCACACAAATTGGCTAATAGACTAATATTCAAAGCATATACACCACTAGTCACTGGCATTCTACTGCATTTTTCAAGAAATATTCACTCGTCCAATTGACTATAACAAGATTACTCACAAGTTCTAAACCCAAAATTGGCTAATTGACTTGAACATTAAATTTGCCAATCACTAGCAATTTAAAGACTTAACAATCAAAAAATAGACTCAGCTACACAAACAAGACTATTGCATAAACAAGAAAAACATCTTTTTGACAATTAAAAAGTTAACAAATCACAAAAGATTAATTGTCATTTGATAGTATCACAATTGGTGTTTACTTAACAACCATTGGTCTTCCTACTTCCCACCACCAAAGCTCCACTAACCTTAGTCTCGTGCTTCTTTCGCAATCCACTTCACATTGAGCCGCATACTTGACAATTTGACAACTAATATTTTCCAAATAACAAGAACCAATATGCCAATCACTAGCTAATCTTTTCTCAATAACTAACTTCACGTCTAATCAGCCAACAACTAAAATTAAGGATAACACCAATCCCTAGCTACTTGTCCAAATTTCAAAAAAATGCCATTCACTGCCTAATAGACTACATTACAAACTTCCTTCCAAAAATTGAGCTACTTAATACGTAATCAATAGATCAATTGACAAAGTATCTAGGCTCACAACTCTCGACTATTGAACAAATGCAAGAAAATAATAAAGACAATGCCAATCACTAGCAATTTGCCCAAAATAGGAAACTAAGTCAATCCTTGGCTAAATAAAATCATACAGACACAAAACTGGACAAATAGACAATTGTATTGAACTTGAAGGAATGCACAGTATATTAAACAAGGCGAGCAATCACTGCAAACACAGAGAGAGAGCAAAAAATGAAAGTCTATTAGTCTTTTATCTTCTTGGCCATAACTAGCTGAGAGATAACCACCCTATCCATTTGTCTTAATTGATTCTACCCCCCATAATTGATTTTCTATTAGTCACTTCAATAACTACCTATCTATTTGACTAGTTTCACACTACATTTCAACTTCTAAACGACTCCAATTAGTCTATTTGACTCCTATATCAAAAACTTCAAAATTTTCCCAAAAAATCTATCTATATACATCTATAAACATTATTTTGGAATGAAATAAATGTAATGCATGCTCAAGTGGATTGGGATTTTCTTTCACTTGCAAATTAGATCCAATTAAAATCATTTGAGTTTAATAGTAGTAACATGCTCAGTTTCTACTTAAGTCAATTAAAGAGGCACTTACCTAACTTAACAAATATTTTTACAAGTACAAAATCAGCTTTTACATTATGTTTTGAATTGACAATTTAAGAAAATGAACCATTGCATATAGATTAAGGTATGTATACCCATTATGGACCCTCAACCCAATTGCATTCCTATCTACACTTGTCCCATCACCTCAACATTTGAGGAGTTGAAATGTTGGACAAATATAAAATAGGGATGAAATTGGGTTGAGGGTCCATAAGATAGGGACCCTCTAATGTGCCAAGTGTCTAGAAGTATCACTTGATGAAAAATTCATAATTTTTTTAATTTTCTAAATCAATATGTCCCTATTCTTAAAGAACATCTAACAAAAATCTTTGACTCTTCATAACTTTTGCAACCATATGCAAATCTTCTATCACTTGCCGATGATTTTTTCTATTAAAGGATTTTCCTACAACTTGAAATCTTTCATAAAATTCAATTGACACAAATTAAATTTTATCTTTGTAAGGTGATACTTGTACAAAATTTTCATCAGTTTGTAAATGCTTTGCGAAATAGATCTTATTTTGTCTTGGAGCAAGTTAACTTTCAAAAGACATTTCATGTAGTGGGCTTGGTCAAACTCCATTAGATTTCTACCTTAAAATACACATTTCAAAAATTTGCTAATTTTTATACATAATATATGTCTAAAATTTAATCTCATTTTTCCATAATAAAAAACATCAAATTAAATTTTATATGAATCTTTTTAAGTTTTTTTTGTAGAAATAAAAATATTAACAAAAATGCTTAAAATAGTATAAAATTAAAAAAATGGAAACAATAAGGACAACATCATGGTGTAATTGATGTACTCTTTGAGCTTTTATCAAGAAAAATTAAATATAAAAAGTTCAAAAGTGGTGTATTTTGAGCTTTCAAGATGCTATCTTCAAAGTATCACAAAAATTACAATTTTAACAATTCTTTTGAAAAAATTTAAATGAAGTAACAAGTATATTACTAGAACTACTTTTTCATAGTTAAGCTTAAAAACATTTAAAATCTAGAACTATGTGCAAATTCAAGTTTCAACTTTAAAATGTTCATAGGGCTTGCAATGTCCTTTAAGGATTAACCTCCAAGTTTCTTGGGTGGTAGCTTGATTTGAGTTTTTGTAAATTTTTGTGGAAGTGTATTATAAATAATAACTTTGAAATGTGGGATTGAAATGTGAGCAAAAGAAGATTTTGAATTACATTTGTATGGTCAAAACTTTTAGAAAATGTGGATCAAAATCTATCCTCATGAGGTTAGGCCACTTTGTATCATAAAGTAAACGTTCAATCTATAAAAAATATGCTAGAAATAGAATCCATGTAGAAGGAGAAATCCCATTTGATGTTACCAGAAGCTAGAAATTCTCTAAATTTTGCAAACTTGAAATTTGACAAGCGCAATTGCAGCATGCAAATACATTCGTAAGAGTCCTTTAGTCACCAAGTGCTTGACATAGAAGTACATTATTATTTTTAAGGTGGTCAATAGTCAGAATCTACTTTAGAACACTAAAAGCATGCTCATCTTTATTATGCTAGGGGAAAATAATTTCTACTATCATTAAGGCTCAAATTTTATTTTCATAATGACATTTTTGGTTTTACTTTTACTTTGCAAATGCCCCCCAAATTTTTTAAAAACAAAATAAAATTGATTCCTCTCCATTGTAATACAATTGTTGATTGTTGTGGATAGCAACACAAAGTTTTAATTCCTAAATCAACAATGCACTGAAAAGAGGCTATCACCTCTTTTCAGTGCATTAGTTCTTCCTCCCTTTTCTCAAAAAAATTACAGACCGTTGATTTAAGAAAACAGAAAAATGTTTCCCCTCCAAAATGCTGTTGATTTCTCAAAAAATCACAAGCCCTTGATCTTTGTGAGATTCAATCCAAGCCGTCCAAATATGAATCCAAAATACAATATTAAATACGGATATGGTATAAATACGGAATGGATATGGATACAAGATACGACTTCAATATATTGTACGGGACATAAGATACAGTTAAAATACGAAATACGAAATACACGATATGTCCCATATCAATTGTCACCCCACCCCCACCTGGAAACTACAAAGTGGGGAGGGGGTTCTTGAAATTTATTAATTTTAATTTAATTTAAAATAAATTTATTAATTTTAATACAAAAGAGGGGGGAGGATAAATTTTTTTTTATTAATTTAAATACAAAGGGGGGAGGGTATGTATTTCAGTGCATTGTGACACAATTTGTCACACAATGCACTGAAATGTGGCTGTACCAGCCAGACATCCACAATCATACCATATGTAAAGGTCTGATTGGGCATCTAGGTGCTCGAATTGAATTTCCATGTCAAATTTTCAGGGTTCACATCACCTCACACCATTCATAAGATGACATTTGGCACGCTTTTACAAAAATGACTTGATTTTTGCCAAATTTGACCTTTGCCTAGGATATACCTATTCTTGAAGAAACGGTTCTAGAACATCAATCCAAAAAAACTTTGACTTTTCATAACTTTAATTTGCAAACAATATATAAATGGTGTGTTCTTTGGTACATAGAAAACTCCTATCATTTATCAATGGTTTAAAAAATAAATTTTACATGGTCCACATTAAGAGATTGTGGAGGTTTTGGGTGTCCTATGATTGGGCTCAATATGAAATAAATTATTTTTAGTGGTATTTTTCATTTAGTAAGTGAAATTGTATTTTATTCAAATTTCATTTTTTTGTGATATCTAATATTTCACTCTGACTTCTAAGCCTAAGATTTGTTCTTTAGATGTCATTGAGCTTTTCATTGTTAAAAAAATTGGAGAATGATAATGCACAAGATGGTCACATTCTCTTCCTTTTGGAATTTGTGATGACTCTTTTGATTAAAAGTGTTGTACTTGGGATTGTTGTTTGCAAAAATCTTGAATGATTAAAAGTGTTGTACTTGGGGTTGTTGTTTGCAAAAATCTTGAATTTTTAAGAATTTAGATTATTTTCATTAGCATTTTCCACATTATTCAATTATACCACCTTATAATTTCTGAACATTTCAATAGATGTCATTTTGAATTATTTTTTAACGAATCTGACCATAGCTTAAGGCGCCTTAGGGCATAGCTTAGCTGATGCAGTTCGCTGCTCTTCAAGTCCCCAAGCAGATAACGTAGCGACTGCAATAAAACTCCATTTGCTCCGCAACCTGAGATCTACGATAATCATGGATTTTAGCACAAAGTGCACACGTTCACTCCACTCATCTCTCCCCAAAATTAGGGTTTCGCGCCTGAAGACACACACAGAGAGACACACGCAATTCGGAAGCGACCGTCCTTGCGATCGGCGCCCGAGAGATGTCGATGTCTGTTTTCATTTGACGACGGCGATTTGTCTCTGCCGTCGCTGCTTGCCGGCGGGAAAAAAATTCGATTTAGAAAACAATGGAAACTCCATCGGGAGGAGCACCCGTCAGATTAATGTCGCTCCCTCTCACATCACCCTCGGAGCCTTCGTCGTCGTCGTCGTCTTCTTACCCTCCGTCGTCGTTGCTTACAGCTTCACATCCACAGTCAGGGCGATTTTCTGCTCCCACTGTCAGTACGCAGGATTCCACCTCGCAGTTCCAGTATGTTTCGGAGAAGCAACAGAGCCGGATTCTGTCGCCTCACCCTGCACTTTTGCGGAAGCCGTCGTTTTTGACGCGGGGTCCGTCGCTGGGGTCCCCGGGAAATTATGTCGCCTCGTCGAAGTCGCCGTATGCGTTTAGTCGCATGTACGCCGTGGTTCGGGGCGCCACGCCGATGAGTGGTAGTAGCGCGCGTTCGAGGCGGGAAGACTCGCTGTATGGAGAAGACGGGAAACTTTTGCGGAAGAATTCGGAGGAGGCGAATTATAGAGATGATGGAGTCTGGGGGCTGTTGGCGCTAATTCTGAGGCCTGGGAATCGGCCTAGCAAACGGCTTCTGGTCCTTATTATTCTGAACTTGGCGTACTCTGCCACTGAGTTTCTCATCGGGATTTTCACACACCGCATAGGTGAGCACCGGTCATCGTTTGAGTGGTATTGAATTTTGTAAATTTAGTTTCGGCCTCTTAGGTTGAGGATACTAAAACCGTCAGAGAATTGGTCCTGTCTCCTGTATTGACCTCTATTATCATCATCAGCTGATTCATTCATATACTTGGTTGAAGTTGTTAGCAAGAGGTAATCATGACATGGCTATACGTCTGTGGCCACTGATCTTTGAATGGAAATGGGTTGTCTACTTCCCTTCAATTTTGGTCTAAGACCTCCCACTTTTAAAATTTATGCAAAGTGATACAATTTGGTCTCTACAGATTTGCCCCTTACATGGTAAATGGAAAATGACTGCCAATTCGCCTGCATTCTCCTCCGTATCTTCTGATTTTGGAAACTATTACTTTTGCAGGTTTGGTGTCCGATGCATTTCATTTATCATTCGGATGCGGTGTACTCACATTCTCTCTCTTTGCCATGACCTGGGCCGATCGTCCACCTGACAAAGCATACACATACGGGTACATGGATTGTCTGCATTCTTGATCTTCTTTCGTGTAATGTGGGCTTAGAGACTGCTTCCATTGTTTTTATATTCTGACAATTGGAGTTTCTATCATTGGCAAATAGGTTAACCTGAAATCAGATATTGCAAGCTGCCAATGACATTTATTATATGTGTTCCTCAGTATTCCATAGATGGAATAAACTCTGAGGCTTGAAGTTTTAGCTTTACACAAAGAGTGCTAATGAGCTTTACTCCTGATTTGTAATTCAGGTATAAGAGATTAGAAGTCTTGGCGGCTTTCACCAACGCTGTAAGTGTGCTTTACACCTGATTTTAATCTCTTTGCCACCTTTGAGTCCAGAAACTGCTTATTGAAGTCCTCGAAATCAACATTAGTATCTTTGAGCGTGTGTGAGGACTCGTCTCGTGAGAGGGAAGTCTACAAAAGTCTCAAATGATCTCAGAAGTCTCGAATAAAAGTTCCAGCACTACATAAGCAGTTGAATATTTTGAACAGTCATGACAGTGAGGTTCATGAGGCAGGTCCTTTGGTGGCTGGGTTTCCAGGATAACAGCATGGTGTCTGTGTGCGTGAGCAGCTTTTTCTGCTTTTTCTCTCGTTCTCTCTCGCTGTGGAAGCGCTGCACGCCTTTGTTCAAGATGAATCGGATCACAAGTAAATAATCTTGACCTTGGTTACTGTCTTTGGTGATGCTTAGCTATAGACACTGAAGTTTTCGCTTATTCGCCAACCTCTGTTCTCATTCTGATCTTAAATTTCTCTCTCTTGTTGGCAATTGACAGGCATTATTTGATAGTTTCAGCAGTGTCGAACCTTCTGGTCAATCTTCTGGGGGTATGGTTCTTCCGAAGTTATGCGCGAGTTACTTTCGGTGAGTGCTAATGATGAAGTTTGTTATTGTCCAAGTTGCAAATTTGATCTGAACGTCAATTGGTGCAAACTCTTCGTTGGCCATTGCAGGGTTCCCATTCGGAACCATTATTTTCAGACAAAATGCTTTCTGCTCTTAAATTTTTACTTGTTTCTCCGTTTATATAGAGCTGTAACATTTACTTCTGTTGGTACACTGAATTACTGATGTGAATCATAATTGTTTACTTCTCTGCAGCGTATAGAAATGCGCGGGACATAAATTTGCACTCCATATGTCTTCATGTGCTTTCTGATTCTTTCCGAAGGTGCGTATGGGGTGTTGCTTTGGAATTTTACAATACCTGATCCAATAGTTTAGAATTGGGACGACGTGGACCTTTCAGCCATGTCCTGTACTTCATCAGAGGACTTTAGGACCTTTCTGGGATCATGAAGTTTTCTGTCCTCATTATGGAAGTGTGCAGTATACTGGTATTTTCAATAAGGTGTCTACAGCATAATTTCAGCCCCTTCAATTTTTCATCTGGATCCATATCACCTGAATTGCTTCAATTAGGATAAGCAGTTTCATATATTATCCTGGCTGATGGTTTTGCAGTGCGGGTGTCATCTTGGCATCTTGGCTTCTAGCATTGGGGTGAGCATTTTGTGTCCCAATTTCTGTATTCTCTGATTCATTGTTATTGGGGTGTCGTTTTGAAGGTCAGCTATTCTAATTTGTTTATGGAACATAGAGCTAAGGAAGTGAAGTGCATTAATCTAAATGCATTTTTGTTGCGATTCTAGTGATAATGATTCGAGGGTTGTGTATTCTCCTATAAACGCTTAGCATTCTCCTGTTGTACAATGACAGAGTGAAGTATGCTGAAACATTATGCCTCGGATTAGTCTCAATAACTGTCTTATACACGGCGATGCCCCTCTTTCAAGCATCTGGAGCTATACTTTCACAGATGGCGCCTTCTGGAACCACAGCTGCCGCACTAAATAAGTGTCTCCGGCAGGTGAGACTTTGTCCTTTCTACCTCCTGGTTATTTCAAGTATATGGTCACATCCCATGCATCCGTAACACGAAGAACAACTTAGTTGTCGTACTCTTTCGTGTATTTACCATTGTCTTGTGCAAAGCAGCTTATGAAGAGATTTGAATTCAGTAAGGTAGGATCAGTTATTACCGAGCAAATTTCTCGGACAGCCATCATTGTGTGGTTAGTAAGGTCTTATCTTTTAGTCACACATACACAAATGGCAAATTGGATTAGGTGAAGTCCAAGAATGATATTTGAATTTTATGTGCAAAAGTTATTCAAAGTTCGAGTAAAGTTCAATTGGTATATTTTCTAAATCAATTTTATACCAATTGGTATATTTTCTATATTTTCTAATTTCTATGCCCTATTATTGAACGTTTTGGAGCGGGGTATCTATTTATTATGTAGATTTATTTTGGCACTCTTTTGGGTACACGCTTGAAATTCGGTGACCCTACCTTGGGCCATGTCCAAATATTCTGCACTCCTTTATATCTTGAGATTGGTAATGGATGCAGGTGAGGATGCTGGATGACGTGGTGCAGTGTTACAATGCTCGGTTTTGGGACTTGGTGCCGGGATTTATTGTGGGGACACTGCTGATGCAGGTGAGTTTTTTGGAGATTGTAAGATATGGATGCGGGTACGGAATCCTCAGATGCTAGGCTGTAACGACGCTGATACCAAAAAGTGTTTAATCAATGACTTTTAGCGGTACTGTAGATCAGAAGAATGCACTTATTCATTCCATCATTACACTAAATAGTGAAATTAGGTTGCCTTACCTTAAGAAAGATACTTTGCAAGCCATCAAAGTCTAACAGATATTTCTAAAGATATTTTCTTTTGTACACACATATGTAAAGATACTTCCATTTGTACACACGGAGGTTCGTGAGTCCCAATTACAACAATACATAAGTAGTTCATTCTTCTATAGGAACAGTAAATATTTATAGTGTCAAATGTCAAGAAATTAGTGTGAGGCAACCTAATTAGTGTAGATAGTTGCACAGTTAATGACCTCGGTTACCGGCTTATCATTTCAGAGCTAATGATGCGTTACATCCATTTGTGTCTATTTTTTACTATTGCTTGACTTTTTTCTCCAGGTGAGAGATGGAGCCGACGAGCAGAATATACTGAGTACTGTGCATAGTATCTACAATGATATTGGAGTCAAAGACCTTACTGTGGAGATCGAGATTTATGAATAAAAAAATATATCTTGTAAACCTGAAGTACTTGAAGTTCGGTATGGGTCTGCTTGAGTTTCAGTAACGTGGCTCATGTTTAGCCTCGAGGATACCACAGAAGATTCACTTCACATGAGGCTCTCTGACAGCTCAAGAACTTACCAGAGCAGAGTTGTTACCTTTAAGTGCCTAAGCCTTTCCAAGTGTCTTTTTTCTCTGAAAAAAGAGCATGGGCTTAAAAAAAGAAGCATAAGCTTATAATTATTTTCAATGAAGCGAATTGTTGTTGTTTTTTCAAAATCTATCCATATAGATTTTTAAAGAGCTTGCTTATTAGTGTCCATATTAATTGAGTGTGAAATTGTATAGGATTGAGATTATAACAAGAGAAATGTATGTATCCTATTTTTTGTATGTTGCCCCTCCCCCACAATGTTTGAGAAATTTTTGTACAAGAGTTTTTGGGGATTGGATGTGACATGAACAACTAGAAATTGTGTTAGTATACTAAAATGCACTTCTAAAAACCTTAAGTTCAAATGAAGAGCTATCAAACTCATTACACAATTGTTGCAAATGCAATTTTTTTTAAATGATCAAAGGAATTTAACTACCCACACCAAAATGAGCCTAAAATTTTGGATCAACCATATATGGTTGGTTAGGCAGTTAGGATTAAGCCTTAATTATCTATTTCTGGAAACAATATTATCAATATGTAAAAAAAACATTGGGGATGAAACTATGATCTGCCAAGATGAAAACGTAGAAATGGACACTTCAGCCTTTGTTTCCTATGTGTACAATCAAAATATGGAATTTGATTTGCAACCCCTCAATTGCTTGTCTAATACAAATATCTTCAATAAAGTTAACTCTTAAATGTCGACAAGGAAGTTTGGCGTCCAATAGATGATAGAGAATCCTTCTAGTAGGACATAAGTACAACTATTCATCCTCTAAATTTTGTTGTAAAAAGGAGAGGTCTTCTACAATAGTTTGACTTCCAATGAATGGGTTTACAATTCTTTAAGCAAATGATTCACATGGTAACCAAAGAGATGATTTCCATGGTCACTAATTTGTCCTTTAAGGATTAACCCATAACAATGTTGCAGTCGTTTTTCAGTTGATGAATGACAAAAAATATTTCTATGTAGAACAAAAGTGCAACTATTCATCCTCCAAATTTTGTATGAAAAGGGAAGGTCTTCTACGATAGTTTGACTTCTAGTGAGTTCTATTGCATTTTTTAAACCAATGATTCTCACAACACTAAAATGGATGATTTCTACTATCACCATTCTATCTTTTAAGGATTAAAATAGCCAATCCTATTGTCACCACAACTTACAATTTGATCCCCTAGACATATGAGAGATCGCTTTTCTTTCAGACATGCACAACCAACAATGAAACTAGTAGGAAGTGGTTTCAATTTTTTCCAAATATGTAACTTTATATTTTTTGGAAGTGGAGGTAGAAAATGCATTTAAAGCACTAGTAAGCTCCCCTAAATCGAAAGAGCAAAGAGTTGATAATAGTCATGCTCCATCCTAAAATTGACAAAATCCAAAATAATGTCACATTTAACTATTTTGGGACTTTTCATTGAATTATGGACAAAGCATCTAGAGATATCTAGATAATAACATTGGGAGATCCTTCAATGTTTGTATAGATCTCCCAATATTTTGTATTGATTTCCCAATGTTTTGCATTATCTCTTGATGACTATTTTTTTTTTTCTCCCCATGACCATTACTAATTCTACACTTTTTAAAGTCCAAAAGTAGTTAAATGTGACATAATAGTAGTCATCATGCCAAGAGCCCATTATGGCCACTTCCTTTGGTATGAAGTTGCTATTTAAATTCCATTGCTCCAAAAAACAACTTTATAGAGCCTATTGGTGTCACTTTTACTACAAACAATCTCACCTCTCATAAAATGAGAATGGATAATTTTAGGTTGATTTGATGACAAAAATAGGACCTTCTAGAGAGAGGTGAAAATATTCACATGGTGAAAACAGGGGTGGGTACCTTACACCAAACTAAATACTACTACCTTGACTACTACTACCTTGAGTAACTTCCCATCTCCGAACCAAGATTATGAATGAAAAAAATGTATTAAACCAATTTTAATTCACAAGTTGAATGAATAGTGTGTCCTCACCTGAATTCTAGTCCTCTTTTTAGGTCGGACTTTCAATTTTGCCAAATCTCAAGTGGGTCGTCCCCAAGTGCCCAATTTGAAACAAGTAAGAGACTTCTATGAGCGAGCTCAGGTGGCCAAATGTGGCAGGGAAGTGACAAGCAAACCTTGTGTTTGCAAGAACGGGAAGATGGTTCTACAACCGTCTTGGAGCTTCGCCTAACATCGCTGGCTCCATGGCACGGAGAATAATGAACTGAAGAAAATGAGGTAGCCACAGCCACGCGCAGCACAAGCAAGCCAAGCATTGTGCTTGGCGAGGCCATGATGATAGAGAAGACACCTGGAATCTAGTCCAGGCGAGCATTCCCGTGAGATCACGAGGCGCCTTCGGCTATGGCGTCGTCATGGCTCGGAATCTGCAGCTTGATCGAGGGTAGCGGTCCGCGCCGTCGCGCTTCCGTACAGAACTGATCCATGCGTCGTTCCGAGACCTGGCCGAGGGTGTCAATCCCCGCCATGCCCTTCAATTTGGTCACATCCGCGCTGATGGGCGCCTGCCAAGGCGCGTCCCACCACGTATAGGGCAACAGCGCCGTGACCGCGCACTGCTGCTCCTGCTTTCGGCACCCGAGCTTTCCCCCAAACGGCCGCCACGTGTGGCCCCAACCGGATTGGGTCGCCAATCCCGAGATTAAAAGATTGGGTTGCAGGCTGCTGTAGTAGACACACGGCGACTCGGACTCCAGCGTGTTGGCGTTCGCGAGGGCGCCCACGAGCTGCGCGTACGTAGTGCTCACGCGGCGGTAAGCACCCGAGACGACGGCCGAGCGCGCGCGCGCCGCCAGGAAGAAGTCCACCATGGCCACCCAGCGAGGCATCTCGCCCCAGTCGCGTAACCGGAGCGTCGTCTTCGGGACGCCGTAATTCAGGCTCAGGACTTCGCTCCGATTTGTGGTTTGTTTTGCGTAGGCAAGGTAATCGAAGTGGACGACCTCGACGCTATCGCCCAGCGCTCTGCGCAACCGAAAAATGATGGCAGGCGTGTCGGTCACCACCACCACGCGCGGGCGACGATCGCTGCAGACATCACCACTGACACGGTCATCATCGGAAGCCTTTAAACCAGATCTTCTCGGAGTGCAAAATTAGGGTTTACCTGTGAGCTGATTAGTGCAAAGGGTTCGTCGAATGCGAGAGATGCTAGTGCTAGCACTGATTTTGTGCGGCTATGGAGCATACGCAGATGCAATGTGATATCGGGAGCCTAATCATATCGAAAGAAAATCTACTCAGGAATGCAGGGTTAGGGTTTACCTGTGAGCTGATTAGTGCAAAGGGTTCGTCGAATGCGAGAGATGCTAGTGCTAGCACTGATTTTGTGCGGCTATGGAGCATACGCAGATGCAATGTGATATCGGGAGCCTAATCATATCGAAAGAAAATCTACTCAGGAATGCAGGGTTAGGGTTTACCTGGTGAGTTGATTAGGATTAAGGGTTCGTCGAATGCGGTTGATGCAAGAGGTTGCAGCTGCCGGAGCCGGTTTGGTGCGGCTATGGAGCATACGCAGGTGCAGTGTGATATCAGGATCAGGTCCTCCCTGCAATGCCCATTGCACGGCTTCTCGGATGTCTGCATTCGGCGCGATTAAGGCCCGGAAAAGCTCCCCGAACGTGTTGGGACGCGAGCTCGGAATGGCGGGGTTGCCGAGCAGCTTCGCAGCTGCACGCCGCATGGCGGGGTGCGCATTCTTCAATAGGAGTTGTATGGAGCCCGAGCCAATTGCTCCTCTGAAATGCAGGATCGGCGCAGTGAGCTTGGTCCAATCGTCGCAAATGCAGCTCGTTCGCTGGAACCCCTTCTCCAGTGAGTCGTTGTGAATTACGAGAGCGCGTCTGTGCTTGGTTGCGCACTCGTGCACGGCCCACAGACGCCGGACCTCTCGCATCGTGAACGCCTCGTCGGAGAATTCCAGGTAATCCCCGAACGCAGGTTTCCTATGAGGATTTCGACGTGAGTAGTTTGGGTTAAGACTTCCACGCTCCGCTGCACAATTGACAGTTAACACCAGTCATTGATAAATCTCTAGTAAATCCTTACAGTGTGTCTCCTTGTCAATTCAGTCCACACCAGTTGCCCTACCTATGATGAGTGATCGGTTGAGCATGACGGCGACCCCGGCTGCAGTGAGCACCTTGTACATATTGTTGCCGAATCCATCTTCCATCGGTTCCCCAATCACAAATCCCCGATGACAGAATTCCGCCCCTGCAAGATCGGACACCCTTTTTGCGCCACTGTCGGCCATCCACTCCTGGATCAAGGCGCGTACCCGCAAGCTGGCAGCTCTAGTATCGCCCTGTGTCTCTTTCCCCATCTCCTCCGCTGTTGCACATTGCTTCGGTGGTATCCAGGTCTTTGGAATAGCTCTAGGTATGTCCCATTCAGACCCAGAGATACCTCCATTTGAGTCCACTCTCGTTTCATTCTCGGAAATTGCGGATGTGAGGGGAGCATTCGAGTCAGCGGCAGACTCGTCTGTGCTTGTAGAATTTGATTCTCCCAACTCTTCTTCTACAGTGAGATCCTCTTCCACACTCAAGTCGATGTCCGCAAGAGCCTCATCTGTTTCTGTAGCACCCACGCATGAGCCGCCTTCATAAGCTTGAGCCCATTACCGTCACCACAAAAATGAAACAATTCACTCCTAAAGGACCAAGAAGGCCAAATAATCTTTTCTAACAGCTTCGAATAGGTCATACGGAGACTTCCTTTTGTCCAATTTTTAAAATATTTTGACGAACACATACAATTTTTTTTGTAAATTCTGGTGATCATAAATCTGGCTCCATTATCTTCACGATATGGTTGAGTTACACATCTAGGGGTTAAGCACTTGAGTATGGTTGCAGTGAAAGGGGGAGACAAGAGTGCACCTGATGCATAGTTCTGAAGATTCCCAACCATAAAATCTTCATTGGATTTCTGATCATCTGTGGCATTGTGGTATATAAGATGCCGAGTTTCAGGACCTACGACCCCGGGGAGTGCGGACGCCTGATCCTCTTGGAACATTCGGAAGACCAGGGGAGCGTACCGCACATCGTGGACGAGGAGAAAGACGCAACTGCATAACAGAAAGATGCCGAAAACGATGTTCTTCAGTGACAACCTCAGGTAGCCGCGACGTGGAGGTTCCAATCCCTTGGAGAATGAATCACTTCTCTGTGGTGGATCCACTCTCTTGGAAAATGAATCAGTCCTCAAGGAGGGTGCCATTGGATCAGATGTCAATGAGAATCTTGCGGTCTGTCGGTGGCATACTGTGGCTTCTTCAACCTGCAGAGGCCATGAAATCAACATCCAATTGTAAGATCTCGACTGTCTCTATGCGTGCGGTGGGTCCCAGAAATTGGCAGGATTTTACACATATAAAAACCCGTCCCAAACTGTACTCAAGTTCTACTCTGGGCACACATTTGTAGCGTAGTGCCATATTGGTCCACAAATGGTGACCCTGTGCCCTGTGTGCAGTACTAGAAATAGAACTAGGGGAAAGAGAGAAACAGGGTAGGACACTCGGCGTGAAAGCCAACACTAAAGTTCACTTTGGCGCTCTTTGCCCTGTTGATGACGTACTGGCTGACCCATTCCTCAGCAGGAAAATCATTCAATCATTCAATCATTCAATCATTCAACTGTCCCGGAAAGTGTCACCGCTCTTACACAATATTCTCTGAAGCTACCGAACCGCAGAATGGCAACGTCGAAGCTCTGCAATCTAAGGCTAAATGACGAGAGAAATTGCTGACAAGCGTAGCCCTTATCAGCAGCAGAATCGCACTGAACTGCGCGCTGCACTGAAGAACTACTTTTGATCCATAAAAAAATGGGTTTGAGTGTTGAATCATCCGGCTCCTAGGTATCTCAGCACTAACAGAAGTATATACGAGTGAGTGAAAAAGGGCCATTTGCCACACCGAGAGAATCCAGTTTATTTCCCCAAAAAAACAGACTTCGTCAGTGACTTGCAGAACTTGGAGATCTTCGCATGTCACCCAAGTGAGGCTACGGAGTTAAACCTACAACCTATCACAGATCTACAAATCCCGGAGCTGGCACACATCATCCCCGTCCAGATATCAAGCTCTCGCCCCCACAAAACAAGTCAGTGGAACCAAAACTGAAATCAACGTGCCATTCACTTTACCCTCGACTTCAAACAAAAAGAAAGTGACCATAAACGACCCTCAGACGTTGCCATTACTGAAGGTATAAATCACCGGGCAAGTAGAAACTCTGTAGAGCAGCCTACGGGCAACATGCAAAACCCAAAAACAAACTCAAAATCGAAAACAGAATGAATTCCAAACCGGTCAAACAAAGCACCAGTCAACCCCACCTCCTTCCATATCCTTGCTCAACCTCGAACTCCCTCTCCGAAACGGCCATTGCGCGCACCACGCTCGCCGCCACTCTGAACACCAAAACCACACAACGTAACGTACATCGACACGCCCTGCTCAGAGTGCAACTCCAAGCGCGCTCAACTCATCAGTGCTGTGGCTCCCTTCGAGGACCCCCAAACTCGGCGATTTCCTCAAAATTCCAGCCGTGAGGAGACGCACTATGCAATTTGAAAAGTGACGGGTGGGCGCTCACGGTCCCGAATTCGAGGTATAGGAGGGATTGGAGGGACTGTTGGGATCGTTGGGATTGTTGAGATTGCTGGGGTTGGGATCGATGCGCTCCAATCATTAGCAGCATCAGAAGCAGTGCGCGACTGGGTTTCGGTCAGGCGGCAGGGGTGCGTTCCTGTTGCGCGCAGTGGTGTCGTGATTGTTGTGTAGCAAAAGGGACTTTAGTTTCTTTCCTTGGGTGGTTCCTGAAGGCAGTCCTTTTCGTCGCCTCGTTTGCAGACCAGTTTCACGGAACTGACGCGAGATGCTGCTTTTAGACGCGCGCCCTGAGTTCGCGCCGCCTCGCGGGTTCTGCGGAGTCTGGACTGGCCAGGTAGAGCTAAGAGCATTGCAGTGTTGCACCCAATTTGACCATGGCATCAAGAAGATGTGGCGGTGCACTCAAGACCGGATTCGAACCAACCACCTCTTGAAGTCGTTGCTAAAGTTCTTTCCTTTCTTCTCACATCTCTCATTAGTCTCCATGTCTTCCACCATAGTCAAAATTGATCAAGTTGGCATGAGTGTAAAATTGTCTGCTATAAAGGCCCTCCATATATAGGAATGACGGGAGGAAATGCACAACTTGTATTGTAAATGGGTGATGGTTTGGAGCCATTTTTCTTTGGACAAGCCCAGCAAGCCTAGAGTGGTGTTGCCAAGACCGTTGGCAAGGCCTAGTGGCAATGCTCTAATGAAGATTGCATAGCAACTATAGTGCATCCACGCTTCATCCTTCACTAACACCTTATAAAACTTACTTTGTGTCATCAAAGAGGTCATGAAAGAGAATAATTCCTCCATAGGCAAAGGGTTTAAGTCATTCAATGAGCTCTAGCGTGGTCTTAAAAGACCTCAACAATGCCGTGGCACAAAGCATTGCTAGTAGAGTTGCCCCCCAAAATTGGAATTTTCATAGAATTGATGCAATGTAGTACTAAAACGTTGCCTTTCCGCTATAATTGTGGTCATGTTTGACTTAGAGATTATAGTTGAGCTACTATTACTAGAATGGAATATGTTGCAATGCAAAAACACCAAAAATATTTCATCAAACTCAAAGTTTTTATCAAGAAGATGTTTGGATGTCATTAGGATCAAGCAAGAACAATTAATTGAAAAATTGTATGGATGAAAATGATATGGGTTAAATTGTGACACAATTTGTATGTAATATGAAAATAAGGTATGTGCTCCTATAATTGTCACTAATTACAATTGAGTATAATTACTATTATTGAACACGAATGTTTTTATTGAATTTTATTGAAAATTGAAAGAGGATTTCAACACACATTAACATGTATTATTTGAACATTATATGAATAAATTACTAATTTTTGAAGTACTATCTCTAGGTGTATCAAAAACCTACATGAGATTCTTACAGACTAGATTTTTGTGATACTTATTGGTCCAAATCAAGATGTGTCACATTTGGAGCAATGCTAATTGAGAGAATACAATTGAGTCAAATAATCTTACAAAGTAGTCATTGTGCATTTAGAAAATATGTACATAATGTTTTATATACAATTGAAAAAATTTCAACTTTCATAATTAACATTCAAATCTTACTCAATATTCAATACCAAATTTTAGTTTAAAAAAACCCAAACTTTATTTTTGGTGAATTTATTTTTAACATTTATGATTTTACATAATATTTAGTTGAAAAACTTTGGTGATGAATTTTTTTAATTTGATTATATAAATATATAGGATACATCCATATGTAGTTCTTTCCTTGCACAAGCATTTCTAAAAAAGTTTCAAAATTCCTTCAATAGGAATTTCAATGTTGGGGTGACTATGTCTATATTTTGTAAAATAGATATCTCTTTATTGTAATTAAATTTTGTTATTTGACCCTCACACAACAACTAATTTTGAACATTTGAGCATGATGGTACAATCAATTTGCCAAAATCTACTTAAAATGCACAATGCAAATATTATATTTGTTAAACAAAACTTGGACATTGTCCCTTAGTACTGAAATTAATTTCTATCTAGGGAATCATGAAATTTTTTAAAAGATGCTTGTTAATAAAGAATAGATGTGCATATAGATGGTTCTTACACATCTATGCAATTAAAATTTAAAAATTCATCACCACTTTTTCAATCAATTATCATAAAAAACTGTGAGTATTAAATGAAACAATTCATCCAAAATGTAATTCTGTTTTTTTGAAACAAAAAATTGGTTCGCTTGGTTGGAATTATGTAAGAATTGAATGTTAATTTAAGCAAGACAAAAAATGCCAATTTTATTCTATATTATACAATTTTTTTTGAATGGCACGATATACAATTTGTAAGATTATTGAACTTGATTATACATACATTACGCCCAAACTTCTTAACTAATAGTTCACTCCAAGTGGCAACAAAGTATAAAAAGCTGAATTCTTGGTTAAATAAAAGTAAAAATAATTTCTGATTTTTTAATTTAGAAAACCTTTGAAATTCAATCATTTTATAATCATAGGTCCAAACGCCACAAAATTGGCACAAATAAAAGGCTTTATAGTCAAAGAAGTGCAATAAACTTTGTTTCGTGGCGTTTGGACATGCAATGTAAAAGTTACATTTTTTTCAAAATAAAAGATAATTTAAATCAATTTTCGATTATAAAAAATTTTGAAATTCAATAACTTTCACATAGTTTGTCCAAACATCACGAAACAAAGTCAATGCACCCTTCCTTGCCAAGAGCTTTTGAACAGTACCAAGAACGCCCCCAGATACCTCATGGTTTGTTAGATCTTAGTGTATCAAAACAAAACAAAACAACCCTATCTTAACCTCTGAGCGTCCAGCCCATGTTCATAGAAATCCAAAACCTTCTATACTCATTCCAATTAAACTATCATCTAAGAAAAGATCCACACTATTTGACCGCACCGATTGGTAGTAGAGACATGTCCGGAGATACAAGGAAAAGGACGCGTCCTTTGACCATACCATCGAAAAAATTATAAGAGTCAAACAAGGACATCTTCCAAAAATGGAGAGGCCATATTTTGGCCCCCAGGGCGCTTAGTGGTTAAGGTATAGATGTTAATAGACTTCCATTAAAGTGTCCCCCCAAAGTGTCCTTAAACTATCCCCATACTTAATGATGATTGGTTGATTATTGATTTGTCTTGAATTTGTTTTAAGAACCACCTATGTAATAGCTTCAGTGGTCTAGAGACCTTCAACTTTGAAAATTCATAAAAAGTGCATGTCATATCCAATTTATTTTTTTATTTTTTAATTCATGATTTTCACTTGCGAATACCTCAAAAACTTTTTTCTCTCTAGAAAATCGTGCCTCCCAACTATGTTGAATTGCTTATATTGACGTTTTGGGTGCTTCCAACTTACAACCTGTCCTCTGTAAACTACAATATATTTATCTTCTAATACACTAGGGGGACATTTCAATATGCTCCCATACCGTACCTCTCACTGAATGATGATTGCAAAGTCCTGTGTATTCTACAAGTCTGTCTTGGAGTGGACACACCATGTGTCCACCTGTTAACCCCTAAGCATCCCTAGCATTTTTGGATTTAAAAACATCATAGTTTTTGAAGTGTTATAGGTCTAAATGTCATTAGGGTTTAGAAATCTCAGTCCTACTATCTTATAAGTTGAAAACACCCAAAATCATCAATGTAAGCAATTCATGATAGTTGGAGGCACTTTTTTCTAAAAATAATATTTTTTGTAGCATTAGCAAGTGAAAACATGAATTTAAAATTAAATAAATAATTTTCAAATGCGGTATGTAATTTCTGTGATTTTTCAAAGTGCCAACTCCCTAGACCGGTGGAACTGTCAGATAGGTGGATCCTAATTCAAAATCTGCAAAAAACAACAGTTAGCGAATCAAGTTTAGTATGTGTCCCTCAAGTGTGTTAGCAAATTAAAGTTAAACATTTGAAGGATACATCAACAAAAGTCTAGGAACACATTTGGTGGTAGTCTAGGATACAAGAATGGATACATGAATCCTTTTGGGTATTTTTACCTTAGCATATATGTTGTATGTGACATTAATCAAATTTAGAGTCATATGGTCACATAGATTGCAAGATTAGAATGTTTTAATTAGTGTTGAAAAAAGTTGCTGAAATTTTTCTAGGAACACATTGAAGGTGAAATTCGATTTCTAAACCCACTCAAATGAAAAAAAAAGTAAACTATAAAGTGCTTCAAAACCAACATACAAACAAATTGGTGAATGAAAAATATCATTAAAATGACTCATTGTGTTTACAAAATGGCTTTGAAATGTCAAAAAGTAGCAAAAAATCCATCTAAGCATGAACCCCCTCCTACAAAAATGGTTATCAAACTTTTATAACTTTTGGGATTGGTATAAATTCAACATGTGACTTTCTCCCAAAAAATTATTGGGAACAAACACTGTATGAAGAAAAAACAAGCCGCTAATGTTCACTGTAATCGAAAAATGTTTGGATTTTGAATTTCAAATGGCTCCCAAACATTCAAAACAACTTGGATTGGCAGAAATTTTTTACCACAATGATGGCTAGATTTCATGGGAAATCTAATCCAATAAATTTTATTGAAAACAAACATTGGATGAAGGAGATGCAAACCTCCAAAGTTGCAACCATCCAAATGCAATTTGGTGAACTCAAATTGAACCTATGAACTTTGAGTGGCTCCCAAAAAATCAATACATCTTGGATTGATTTGAAAATTTTATGACACAAACTAGAAGATAGAGTGCAGATTTTGCAACAAGTTTTATTAATTAGGACATTGGATGCAAAAGTTATAAGACTTTGAGTTGACTTCTTAATTATATAGGGACACTTTTGGTAATCTAGGGTGCTTATGGGATAAATTGTGATTACATATATGATTGGAAAACTTTTTAAAAAAAAAGAAAAATTTGATGCTTTGTTACGGGTCTTTTTCTTTTTCTTTTCTTCATGATTTGGTACACAAGGTGGATTGCCATGACTTGGGTACAACTAGATGTAATTGGATTGATCTTATCTATACAAAATAGTGAAATTAGGTTGCCTTAACAATTAGGTTGCCTTCCCCAAGAAGTTACTCTACAAGCCATCAAAGTCAACAAATATTTCTACATATACTTCTATTTATACACATGGAAGTTTATGAGTCCCAAATATACCAATAACTAATTCAAAAGTAGTCCATTCTTGTACAATTGGAGTAAATATTTATATAGTTTCAAATGTCGAGAAATTAGTGAGGGGCAGCCTAATTTCACAATTTTGCTTAGATGTTCTTGAGAGTTTTGGATAGCTTTCATAAATCAAGTTGTCAACACATGTGAGTGAGTCGGCTTTTAAATAGTCATTTGCCCTCCCTCATGCAGTGATGTCTATAGTGAAAGCGTCATCAATTGCACACTTCAACCCATAAAGTCACAAGGCCTTTTTGCCATCAAAGCACTCAAAATTGCCATTTCTATTGCAAAGAGCCAAAAAAACTTAAAATTGTTTTTCTTGCATATCTAACCATAGGATCTTGTATAGACTAGTGGAAGAATGTATGGAAGAAATTTCAAAAACTTTGACCATGGATTGCAAGATAATTGCATTTGAAGTGAATAAAACAATTTGTTTTATACCTTGCTTGATTAGAATTTTTTTATTTTGAATCTTGTTAGCTTAAAAATTTGCTCCACCAATTTTAAATTTCTTAATTTTCATATTGAATATTTCGTTTAAGAATATAGGAAAAAAAATTCAAAACAAAACTACTTAATTTTCACTCATTAGTTATAGAAAAAAAAATTCAAAATTGAAGGAAAAACTAAACTGTTAATAGCTCCAAGATAGAATTGAAATACAATGATTTCAACGGTGAGATTGTTCTAGCAAGAGATCTTTGCCTTGTGAAATTTTATTTTTTTTAAGTTGTGAAAATTGAACTTAGAAATAAATCTTACAATTTATTTTTTCAAAAAGATGCTTTGATTACCTGAAAAATAAGATTGTCTTTAACCTTTACATCACTAATTTGAATGAAATGAATCACAGCTTCCTATGTAGATAAAGATAAAATCTATGAGAATTATTTTTTTTAAATATTTTATTTTAGTTTTTTTGGGGGGGTGGGAGATTTTGCTTGTCAAACTAAAATGTGGACTCAGTGTGCTATAACTTTTGCTCTCATGCACAATTTTAAAATTATATTTTCAGAAAGCTAATGTATTTTTCTATCTTCACAAAAAGTTTCATAAAATCATGACAAATATTCAAACTATACAAGTTTGCCCAAAATCCATTTTGTCCTCTAAAGGGACATTGGGACTTAAGTGATCAATTGCCGCAACAGTACAAATGTATTGAGTAAAGACCATGGTGAGACAAATATTAGGATCCAATGTAGGCTCACATTCTCGGTATAGGTTTACAAAAAAAGGCTCTCCT
This sequence comes from Antitrichia curtipendula, assembly GCA_951230915.1. Lineage (NCBI taxonomy): Eukaryota > Viridiplantae > Streptophyta > Bryopsida > Hypnales > Leucodontaceae > Antitrichia > Antitrichia curtipendula. The sequence continues at coordinate 26,366,209 of OX579634.1, read as the reverse complement.
ACACACTATATTTTTCATAGTTGTTGTGCACAATATTCTACACACCAAAGCTTTTATTCAATACCTAAATGACAAATTTTGAAGTAAAATTTTTCTATTTTACACTTTTCGCCATCATTGGAGCTTACCACTAGGATTAAAAGTGTCATAATAGACCATGTCATGTTTTGTATAATGAGCTTGCGTTGGAGTTCATCACATCTTACAAGAGCCTTAAAATCAAGGATTTTGCTATAATAAGGGCTGTTTTACACTATGGCCGACCAAGTCGAGAGGCCATGGGATTGAATGGCCAAACTTTGTTCAGAGTCCAAAGAAATGAGAAATAAATAGGCAATAAAATTTAGGAATTGGAGCCTTCGGCTAGCCAAAGTGTGAAGCCTCCAAAGGCCAAGCTCAAAGTCCAAACTCTTAGCAATGAACTCCCACCTACCAATCTAACAGTTGAGATCTTGTCATATATTGACGGCCTCTCGGCCATAATTTGGATCTCTATTTTTAGTTGATCCAAACTTCCTTTGAGAGTCCATTGCCATGTGGCAATTTATTGCCACATAGGTAGTTGGAGGGTGATGGCCTTTGGACTTGTGCCTTCTAGTGTGAAGGCCCTAGGGGCTGCACTTTTGGTGGAAATCTACGGCCTCTCAACCTTTGGTCATAGTGTGAAGTGGCCCTAATACTATAATTTTAATTTGTTGGACCACTATGGCATGGCTCCATTGATGATGCTCTAAGGTAGTGTCATTTTATACTTTCTTTCTTGGCATCTTAGCATATGAATATATACTTTTGCATAACATATGCATAAAATATGAAACTCAGGAGGGGGAAGGGGAGGGGAGGGGGGACAATGTGTAAAAAAACTAAGGGGATATGTGCAAACACCAAGTATTTTTTAGGGGGTTATTATTATTATTATTATTATTATTATTATTATTATTATTATTATTTATTTATTTTTAAACACACTACCATTATATAATTTCCTACTTTGGGTTATTAGAGAAGGGGTTTGCATTACTTATAATTCTAAATTGATATGAATAAATGATATGGTAATTTAGATTAAAAAAGAATTCTACTATAATTTTTGTCCTACAATTTCTTTCAAACTTTCTTTTCTTTCCCCCATTGATGACTATTTACAACTAGAACTTAACATAAAAGTGTAGTCAATACTACTATTGTATCTTCCATAAAAATTGTCAATAACATTCATTTACTAGGTAGGTATCATATTATTGAATGCTATCAATTAAACTTTAAGTTTAGGTCATTTTTACATGATTAATATGAATGATATAGAGATCACTTTTTTATATCAACTTTACTTTAACCTTTACAATATACATAATAATATGTAAGATTTATTTTTGCACTATCATGATAGTATGAAATAGAATGTAAGAAATACTTTTGCACAATCCTGGCAGTATGAAATGGTAGTATACAATGGTAGTATGAAATATAATGTCCTCATTGTCTTTACAAACACAATGAATGAAAAAAAAATGTGCATATCATGTCTAGTTATGAAGACACAAAAAAAATGAGCTTGTACACCTAAACTCAACGCCATCTTCCTCACAACCCTAAACCAGAACCTTCAATTTACAAACACAAAACAACAATTTTAAACCAAAGATAGTGGAAAAGATAGACTAGGTGATCCCCAAATCTAGAACGGACCCTGAATCCTGAACAATCAGAATGACGAACAGAGGGCCAAGAATAGGAACCGCCAATTTTCAAAATTAAATGACAACCACCTAGAGCTAGCCAATGTCTACTTTAGAAATTAGTAAAGTCTATAAAATTATTGAACACTTTGAATATGCCACTCACAATGCAACAACATTTAATACTTTTGGCCCCCCAAAAGTATAAAACGTAGGATATCCTAGGTCTAATTTTTTTCTAATTGAACCTATTTTTCTATATCCTATAGTAGTTTGAAGACATGGCATGGCATTTTTGTACCCTATAGTATATAAAAAAAAATTATAGTTTTTATCTCAAATGTTTTTTAGGCACCCTATCATTTGTTCACACATAGTTTTCTACTGCTACTACTCACTGCCTCCCCCCCCTCTCTCTGAGTTATTAAAATTGTATCTAAAATTGACCACAAGCTTTCATGCTCACAACAATTTATATTTTAATCCTTGAATTCTTTGCATTCTAAAACTAAATGTGGTGTGATCAAACTCAATTTTAGCTTTCAAAATATCTCTTTTTATATTTAATTTTAACTTAGAAATGAAGTTTAATAATTTTAATTTGCACTCTTAAATTTTTTTAAATTTACAGCTTTTGCACTTGCAAGCTCCAAGTGTAAAAATCCAACTTCAATAATATTATTTTTACTTCATTCATATTTTCTACTTTGAAATGCATTTTAGAATTTATATTAAAAATGATTTATTCTTATTCAAACCTTCATTTTCAGTAAAAATCTCAAATTATTCTAATATAATAATAATAAGTGAATGTTGTTTAGGAGACCATCTTGAATAAATAGTCTACAGTATATGTGTGAGTTTTTTGACCACTCCTAACCTATGGGTCATGGGTAGTGCAAACAACCCTTGTTATATTTTTCCAAATATAGACCTTATATTCTAATATGTATTCTAATTAATATAAACAAATTTATACTTTATATTTTTAAAGTTCACAATAATTTTATTCTCTTACCTCCAAAATTCAATAATCCTCCTAGAAACAAAATAACTCAAAATATCATCATTCAATCAATTATATAAAGTCTATAATTAACTTGACAAAATAAATTAACTTAAAAATCATGATGTTTAAACAATAATAAAATAAAATAATGATTTTATCATATTTGGAAGTTTTACATTAATAGAATTTATTATTATTATTATTTATTTATTTATTATTTTTGCTATAAAGTTCATTAAAAAATATCTTTTATAAATAATTTGAGATTCTTATCATGGTAGATAGCACACAAAATCATTTAACAAATTTATAAAACTAAAAACTTGCATGAATTTTAAAAGGCTAAATTGAGATATATATGGAGTTTGTCTTTACAAGCTTTACAAGCTTTACAATTATCGATTTTAGATGGAAGTTATAATTAGATGTATTTATTTATGTGATTTTTGATTGTTTATTCTTTGGCACAATTGCTTGTTGCAAAGTAACCTTCCTACTTTTTTTTATACTTTTTTTTTTTATCATCTTTGGTGTTTATTATGTGTTAAATGAAGTGTCTATAAAGCATTTTTTTAATTATTGATCTAATTTTCTATAGTGTCATAGACTTCAAAAATATTTTCAATTTATTTTCTCAAAAGGCAAATAGAAGCGACAACTACTTTGATTCATATCTTTCGTATTGTTATTGATCTAATTGTAAATTGCAAATTGGAGGAGAGAATGCTTTAGAGTTTAGAGTTGTATATACCTTAAGTTGATCATTATTGATTCATCCAAAATTCTAATATATATTTCTTTGTCAAATAAATAAATAGAAGGATTTGTAAAGGTTTGAATTACTCAAAACGGGTCTAAAGAGGATTCTTCAAAGTCAACATTTATTATATTATATATATATATATATATATATATATATATATATATATATATATATATATATATATATATATATATATATTTAGAAGATATTTTAAGAATAAAGGTAAATTTAGTTGGCATTATGCTGTAGTATTAAAAACTTAAATTTGCCAATAAAAATGAATGAACATGATGATTGAATGAATACTATGATCTTGGCCCATTTTGTATATGTAATCTTTTTTAAAGTTCACTGGATTATATAAAATTATAGCACATTGTCACCCCGTATTTAGAAACAATGAGTGATCATAATGTTTAATACTTTTAACACTATTATACCCAAAATTATTCTTGCTCTAACTATAAATTGATGGATAGTGTTGATGGTTCAACTTATCATAATTAAAACTAATAGTTTCTTGTTTGCATACGACCGAGCTATAAAACTACTTCAATATATGTACAAATGAAATGAAATGGATTTAAATCAAATTTCTATCAATATGACACACCACTTCTTAATATAAAATTCAAAAGACTTTACAAGCTTGTCAATTCCCTTGAAAGAACTTCAAAATTAATGAAAGTGTTAAATACTTGAATATGTGTTCACCAGACACTCATAAAAAATGAGTGATAAAAGAAAACGTCGTGAAACTCAAAATATTGGTTCATTTTCACATTGTAATATCCAAATGACAAACCCTTCATTTTCACTAGGCTTTACAAACACGTGACTTTGATATAAAAGGATACAAGTTATTTATTTTTTTCTATAACAATAACAAAACTTCATCTTAATTATCTCTTAGCATTGTGTGATATATATATATATTTCATTGGATTTTAATTAGCACTTTGATATATAAACATGTTTATACAAAAGGCAATGAAACATAGGTGTTTATTTGTATGTTGAGGAATTGAAAAGAATTAATTCCTTTATTATTACTATGCAAGTGTTCCTTAAATTATTGACGAATGAACATGTGAACTAGGCAAGATTGACGGAATTAAAAGTCTCCTCACAAACTCTTCATATTCATGGACTTGACCCGACAACTAACTAGGCCCGTAATTTGTGTAAAGAAACAACCAACCTGATTTTGGTTAAATCCCTCTCTTTCTAAATTTTCTTTGTTTCTAAGATTTGCAAGTTGGCTTTCCTTCTCATCAATCAAAATTACTATAATTATCTAAAATTGTCCTCCACTTGTTTCCCTATCTCACCTCATTCAAGACTTGGGTCCCAATCGTGCCACCCAACCCAAATATTAGTAACTTAAAAAAAGTCCAATGGATACTTTGCTTTGCTTGGAGAACCAGTGGACATCCGAAAGGATGATGTGGCATACACGTGACGTTGCAGCTTGGTGTCTTGAGCTCCACCTCCGGTACAAGCATGCGAATAGCACCTCATTCGCCGTGGCTACGTTTCGCTATCTTCTCCTCCGTCCGTTCCCTTGACCTGGCTGTGTTTCGTGTGTCCGGCGCATTCTGCAAAGAAGCCACACTGCTACAGTCGAAGACTTCAGTAGCTCCCCGGGACTCTGGGTAACTTGTTCAATTTGGTAAGCTTCTGGCGAACAACAACAATTTCCTCTCATAGATCAGGCAAATTCTACTGCGTTCCTTTGGATTTGCTTGGTGTTCGGAATTAGAGGCGGTTTCTTCTGCTTCGCATTCGTGGTCTGAGAGGGATTGAAGTCCGATTGGAGACTGTCCAGTCGTTGTAGTTTTACTTTGAAACAAGACGAGTATAACATAGTTCTACTTTGGAACATACATAGATTGGCTGGTCGCAAGTTGCGTTTTAATTTAGGGTTGAGAGTTCTTGTTTGCTTGAGTGGGAAGGTTGCGAAGGTCTCGTTGTGTTTAGAGAATCGTCTTCTTTTCGTCCTGGGGGATGGCGCTAAGTAGGTTGTTGATTCTAGAGCTGTCTTGGTGTTAGTGGTTTCAAATTTCGATCGGATTTGCCAAGAATTTAAGAGCCGGTGTTCGTTATATTTGTGTGACAGGTTGGAAATCATGAACGCCTTCGGGCTCCGGATTCCTGTGTGTTCAGTTGGAGGTGGAATTGTGCTCGACACGTACGTATCGCCTCATAATGTTGAAAAATGTGAGCACGGTTTGTCGAAGGTGACGAGTTTGCGAGGACTGGGACTAGCTCGTAGAGGAAGAGCTAGGTACTCTGAAATAAAGGTGAGTTGCTGAGCCTTGCTTTTTCCGGGTTGACAACCTTGTGAATGTTTTAAATGCGCTCTGTGTTCAGTCGCTGACGAAGCCACACTGACACCTTGCGTTTCTGGTGTGGTTGGCGAAGACAGCATCCACAATCAGCAAGGAGAATTCTTGCTTCAGCTGGGCCTGCTGAACAGGCTGTTGAAAGCAGTGCTGCGAGCTTTGACAGTAATGGTGTAGGGACGCAGCAGGCTGCACTAAAGAAACCGGATTTACCAGAGAAGCAACGAGCAAGCGAAACCCAGAAGTTCAATTGGAACGCCAGTTGGTACCCAGTTGCAGTAGTACACGATCTTGATGAAAATGCCCCCACCCCGGCTACCATTATAGGTCGATCTTTGGCAATATGGTGGGACAAGTCAAGTAGCAAATGGCAGGTTTATGATGATCAGTGTCCTCATCGATTAGCACCCCTTTCGGAGGGTAGCATTAGTGAAGATGGACATTTGAGATGCTCCTACCATGGCTGGACTTTCAAGGGTGATTCTGGCGAGTGTACACATATTCCTCAGGCTCCGAATGACACACAGGTCAGTAATTTTATGCCTCAACTTTTACAAAGTTTGAACAAACTGTACGTAGGGAAATCCGCGCTGTTGCAGTTTCTTTCTTTCTTAGACAGGGAAGGCTACGAGGACAAGTCCTGTAGCTTTAGTCAATAGACTAGCGAGCGAAGTGCTGTCTGCTTGGATCAAGAGCAACAGTGTGAAGCATTTGGTATACCGTGTAGCCTTGCAGGCAATAGTTGGCCTTCATGTTTGATAGGCTTCATCAATCCACTGACGACTTCAGTTCTAAGCATGTAGTCAAGTCCATTTCAATATGATATTTGCGAGTCTTATTAAGTCTGCGAAGTTTGGTACATGCAGGTTCATACGAACAAAAGGGCCTGCGTATCAGTCTATCCGAGCATGGTACAGCAAGGCATCCTCTGGTTCTGGGCGGATCATTCACAAGGCCCCATCAACATGGAAGCCGCTGCCAATCCTCCTCCAGTCTTCTCAGAGTTCGATGACCCAACTTTCAACTTCGACTTATCATCACGCGACTTACCATACGGGTTAGCTTCTGGAATCACGCTTCGATTTTTACTTTCGTTTTTCGTTTTTTAACAATGACTGACGTATAAATCAGTATTAGTTACCCAAAATTTCCACTACGGCTCTGTCACTCATGACGAAAATTATGTGCCTCATAGATACGAAACGCTGATTGAGAATTTGGTGGACCCGGCACACGTCAATTTTGCTCACCACAATATTCAGGTTAGTATCCTCCATATCCTTGCATTTCGTTGATCCATTGACAAGACAGCTGAGTGGGTTGTACATGGATCCTTGAATCTAAGAGTCTCATGGTTTGTTTTGTTTTTAAAATTTTAGGCTTACTCACATTTTCTTACTCCATCATTTGAGTTATGATGCAGAATTATGAGAGGTCTAAGTCTGTATTTCTCGTTTATTTAAAATAGCGATTATTTACTTATTTATCGATTATGAATTGCCTGATGAATTTGCAGGGAAATCGAAAAAATGCTAAAGTGTTGAATTATAAAATTACAACAGAAATCACTCCTGCAGGCTTCAAAGGGGGGGACGAAATTAGCGAAGCGGCCTTCTGTGCACCTTGCTGTTTCACCCTGCGTTACACTCTACCTGGCAAGTTGCCGAATATTTCTGTAAGTAATGCTGGTGTGTATTTCACTACAAGATGTGCGTTGAAATTATGGCTTCGTGAAATTTTGCCTTTGCTTGATAAATGTGGACACTTGGTTTTATGGTTTCGATTAATTATTATGAGATAATTGGACAAAGTCCTCTGGCTAAGTTATTATGAGATTATTACTCGGACATTTTCGAATCTGTGTGAGTTATGGTGAAACTGCTCATGGTACATTTCGAGAAGGGACAAAATATGCTAATGTTGCTTCGTTAGTTGATCAGTAGTTCGCTTGTGTTCTTGCACAGTTTCGAATTTTCGTTTGCAATTTCGTTTCACGTTGAGAGTTTATCAGTACAGCCTGAGCTTTTCCTGGAGTAATGTCATAGGGAAGGAGTGGGAAGCTCAATCAAAAAGACGATACGAAGGGGAAAATTTCTAAAGAGAAGACTCCAAAGAAGATATCGCTTATCCTCTTGTGCATCCCTGTTTCCCCGGGTCGCAGTCGGCTAATTTGGTCATTTCCTATCAACTTTGCTCCTTTCTTCTTAAAAATTACACCGCCATGGGTACGACACATCACCAACAACTTGGTTCTTGATTCTGACATGTATTTACTCCATCTCACGGTAGGTCCTGATCCTACTACTAATCGATACAGATCCTATGCAGTTCTAGTTGAACCGAGAATGATCCAGTGTTCCTATGTATGCTTTGAGTGACATTGAGCCACCAGTATATTGAGAGCCACCAGTACTTGCTCTCTGTATTTTCAAAGCGTGACTCTGTAGTTTCAATAAGTACTGTTGGTATAGTCTTTGGATCCTAATTGCATATTCAAATTAGGGAGAACATCACTCAGGTCTTGTTAAATGGCAAGTTATTTAAGATTTGTTGACTTTCTCAGAACTGGTTCAACCACAGGAAAGGAGGTTGGAGCATGAAGGTTCGAGTAATTGGTTCAAGCGATACTATTTAGCTACAACGGCAGATACTTACGTACGCGGCTACCGCAAATGGTTAAATGACTTCGCAGGCGGGGCTGCCGACTGGGCAGGGAGGTTTGAGAATCGATTGCCTCCCTCACCACCCAGACGAGTCCTTTTGGACAGGTGATTATGCTCTTGTTCGCATTCGTTAATCATTGTGAACTCCTAGATTGCATGTCTGAAGAAGTAAGATTCCACTCCTGGCACTCATTCGCATAACGAAATGTGTCCATCGACTGTTTTTGCGCATACGTTGAGAGTTCGTCATATGTTCCAATAGTTCAGAATGCTAGTTCGGCATTTGTTCAAATTCCTGTGCTTGAGCACTTCTTCTGAACTTTTTGGAGCTTCACATGTTTTGTAAGGCTGCATTGAACCTCGTATTGCAAATTCTTGTTTTTTAACACCTATGATAGAGAGGTCTTCTATTCACCAGATTCATGGCGATGGTTCACAGGTATTACGAGCACGTAGTGAACTGCAAGTCATGTAAAAAAGCTTTGAGAAATTTCAAAGCCTTGGAAGTGGGACTGCAAATACTTGCAATCGCGTTGGTAGGTCTGGTGGCAGCTTCTGCACTTGTCCCGATCCGTCCGGTAGCACCTCTCGCCGTACCCTTAGTGATTGGAGCAGTTTTGTCGACAATTCTCTCTCTTTGGCTGGCAAATTTCATCTACAAAACCTTCTACTTCCACGACTACAATCATGCTGCTGTCAAGTAGGAAAAATCTAGAGATGAAGTAAGCTGCATCTCTTACATGGTTGTGGCATTCTGATGTAAATTGTAGCACTGGAGAAATTCGTAGCAATCATCCAGAGATTCCTCGAGTATCAAGGGCTGGATCTTTTTGTAGGTTCGTTCTTAGTAGATCACCTTTTTATTCGGCCACTGGAGTATCAATTTAGCCGTGGTCGTGAAGCATGTTCAGTATTTCCGCTGCTGTGGATATTACTGCAGCCGTGTAAGTCCTTCCCTTCCCTTTACCTTGTATGGCATCGTCACTTGAACTTTCTTTCATTGAATTAGTTGTGGTGTTGACTTCTTAAATTATTCTCCATCTTCATGCTTTGAGGAATCCTGTATCCAGGACCCTACAGATTGGAAAGTTTGTACTTTGTACTAAATGCTTCATGCAAAGAGTGTGCATCAATATTGAACCATCTCTCAGCAACGGTCATGTCCGAGGATAACTGGTAGAGAAAGTAGGCAACAAGTCACTGTTGAAGTTCACCAGCCACATGCAACCCCAAGCAAAGTATGTCCTATGGTCCCCAAGTTTTTTTCTTAGCTTTTTATAATTTCAACACTTAAAATATCTTGGAATTTCATTGAAAATTATCCTTGTAATGAAATATCACCTTCAATGTGGCCCTTCGTCTGATTCTTTTGCAAAATCAAATTTGAATTTTTATTGAAGTCATGTTCTTTTTGTAATGGGAACAAGTCAGAATTGAGTACAATTTAATCATATTGAACTGGATTCTCATGTTTGGGTTTCACTCTCACAAGTTTGAGCAACAAGTAGGTCAGTAGTACGTGTCACTTTTGATCCTTCATTAGACCTTCTTATGAATACTTTTGAGATTCATTAGAATTACATTAGGATTTTGGATTTGTGTTATTTTTGAAATGATAATATTTAGACACTCATATTGTGTCTAATCACAATTAGTTTTCTTCTCCCTAAATTGGAGTTTCTGTACCACTATCAATGGTAGAAGTACCTTTCTTATAACTTAAGCACTATCAATGGTAGAAGTACCTTTCTTATAACTTAAGCATTTCAGCCTCTCGGATATTGGAAATTTGTTAAAAAATTGAACTCAATGTGTGCTCACACAAGGATGAGAAAGAATGGGAAAAAAATTGAGCTTTTTTCCCTGGAATGAATATTTTATACAATGAAGATTTTTTATTCAGACCCATTCCAATCTCATGACTCACCTATTACAATTAGCTTTCAATTGACACTTCTCCCTAAGCAACAGGGGAAGCGAGTTGAGTGGATAGATAATGTTTTTCAAAGAACAATGCATCCAACTATTGTTTACAATAGAACAACCATCATAAGGGTACAAAATAGGTACTTCTACCTTATTGCAATACCAAGTGGCAAGAGTGGAGGGTGATGTGACTTGATTTACTAGATTATTTTAATATTAGAAGGTATCTTCTAGAACTTATGTCATCACCCTTATAATTGATTATAAAAGAATTCTTTATCCCTTTTGGATATGATGTTGAGTTCATGACAATCTTTAAACGTCTTGTTTTCAATTCTGTAGGATTTTTGATTCCACATGATAATTCTCTCTATAATAGTAATTGAACTATTTTCAATTTGAATCTATCGTTTCAATTGTGAGTGGTTCTAATTGCTTTCGACAATATGCATGTTGATCATAGAGGTCCATGTCTTATTAAAGTACTATTGTGTACGCTTCTTTACAAGCATTTTAGTGGTATCAATAACTTGTTGTAGATTTCACACATTTAAAGATTTATCATCAAGTAGAAACTCATAAAAAACTTATCTTTGGGGGAAAAAAATATAAAGACAATTAGAAACTTCTATCCCCATGTGTCAAACAATTTTGGTCTAATCCTGCCTCACTTAGCAGGTACAATATGTTGGGGTTTGATACTAAAACATCTAGAGGTTAGAGTTGGCAAAAAATATTTTAAAATTATTGGAATTTTTTATTGTATAAAAAAACAAATATTTCTATTTTTAGGCATCTTCCAAATCACATTTGCTAACTTCAATTAATTATATAGCAAGGAATGTTGACTCTACCTACTAAGTATAGTAAAGCTTACATTCCTTTCTATAATATTAAAATTCATTTGGGGATAATACTTAATTGAAACAAAGTTTTGGATTTAAAGACCATTGCTTCCTTTTAGACCTTTTTATGAGAAGTTTGGTCTTGAAATTAATTTATTATAAACTTTAGATAACACCGCATCTAATTCTTAATGAAACTTTATAAAGTGTTGTGCAATTGATAGTTTTGTGAGATCCTATACTTACATTGCTAAATTCTCAAAAGGATTTTGAATGTGTCTTTTCACTAGGGTTTAATTTTGGACCACTAATAATCATATCAACAAGTATTAGTCTTCAAAGTAGAACCAAATTATTACATTTTCTTAGCAAAGCACAACAAATGTTCTTTGCTATATCACAATATGTGTTTCTTTTAGCCTAAAACATTGTTGAGAATGTTTAGTGTCCTCTAGATGATTATTGGTAGGATTGTAGGATGAGAAAAAATATATTTTTTCATTAAAATTTGGAGAACATTGCTTGAATTTATTTATACCAAATAATATTGTATAAATAATAGAAGAAGATGCTTAAGCCACAGATCATCCTTGTAGCATATTTTTGTTATTTCTTGCTATTTTCACTAGATTCAAATTTTAGTTATAAAAATGATATTTCTTTTGAATTTGAACTCAACTAATCAAATGAAATTTATCAAATTTAGTTTTTAAGTCAATTGAAAATTTCTTAAAGTTCAATATTTATTGCAATTTGAACTTTGGGCCTATGACTATAGTTTGTTGATTTTCTAATTTTAGAATGATATAGTAACTTTGGGTTATACCCTGATGTTATATACTATAATATACACCAATGGTAAAATTTCAGATTTTGGAGTACATCATGGTTAAGAGTTCTTTCTTGGTTCTTCTAAGTCTCCTTATGCTTGTATAAATAAAAAAAGAGAGTAATTTATGTTTGAACTATATCTCATACACCATATACAATGGACTATAGTAATTAGAGAGAATTCACTATAATTTAGATTTTTTGAATTTAGTGCAACATTTTTAGCACATAGAAAGTTGCGAAATATTTCATAACCTTCTTAGACATATTATTTGTGAAGTTTTCACTTACTTCAATAAAGTACCTACAATATATTAAGTGCTTTATGTAGATAAAATAGATAAAGTAAGGATTATATAAAAAAATAGATAAAGTAAGGTTTATTTTAAAAAAGAGACCCAAAGTATAATCTATGCAAATGGGGTGTTTGTGTGACTAATGTTATTATTATATATGATTGTTTGACTCTTAAGATTCTTAGCACTTAGTAAGAATACAACCTACAAAGTTATAGGCTAGGCAAAGTATGTGGGTTTTGATTTTGCAATCATGGTCAAATGAGGTCACCTCAGAGCATTGTTACAAAACTTCAAAAACCCATCTAGTGGCAAATTTTGAATGAGAAGTTTGAAACTAATGCTTGGATTTGACTTCAGTTTCTCTTAGCTGCATTAAATAAGGAATTTTTATTTTGATTGGCAAAATGAAAACTTTATGAAGTATTATTTTTTCTTTTACATGCTAGCAAAATCATATTTTGTGATAGTGATGTTGTCATTGACAAGTTCTAGATAGAGGTGGGTCTAACCTTCCACCTCATGAAGGATGTGATTGGACTAAAAAAGAAGGTGGGAAATGGGCCCAGTCACATCCTTCATGAGGTGGAAGATTAGATCCACCTCTATCCAGAGCTCGACATCACTCAACGCATGTAATTTAATCTTCCACCTTCTTTTCTAAACAAGCAACGTACAATTTTGAAGTAATGAAGTTTCAGCTCACTCATAGAGATCCTATTGGAGGAAGGGATGAGTTTGTTTATTTGTAGGCAACAAGCTCTTTGAGGTGCTTATCAAGATAAGAAATTTGCCTTAGTAAAAGAACGTAGGAATATATGATTCTTATAAGGATAATAAATTTTGGAAAATTCTAAAGTATAATTTGAATCATGGACTTTGAATTATGTAGGAATGATTACAAATTATGTGTCTGTGATTCCAAATATGAATTCAAATTTTTCATCCATGACAAATAATAAGTTCATGTATTTTTTTAGGGCAAAATTTCACGAGGCTAGGTGTGGTTCAGCCTTTTATCTCAAAAAAAGCTCCTTTTAGTCATTGTCATGTGACATTCACATGACTTTCAATGTGAAAACTTCAATACTGCATTACATGCAACTTTCATATGCTTTGGAATTTCAATAACTTTTTAAAAAGCTATAAATTTATTATAAGTTAGCTATTTGAGGAAGTTTTTTTAAACCCATTTTTCTAAAATAAAGAACCTAACAGTACATTTGAGAAGTGTAAAGTTCGTCAACTTATGGATGACCTTTAATATTTTAGGTAACAAATAAAAAATAATATGGATGAAAGTATAAAAGTGTTGGATGGACCAAATTGGATGGTTTGGTCCATCATGGGGCTTATTAGACGGCCAGGGAGGATTGACCCCTGTATTGCCCCGTGTTTAACCCCTGCAGAAAACACTGAAATCTTGTATTTGCCGCATATGATAAAATTTTCAAATTCTGAATTCATATTTGCAATCAGAAGCCCCAAATTAGCAAGAAGACATGATGAAATAACAAAATTGAGCGGCACAAATTAGGGGGCAATTTTTACATTTACCCTTTGACGGGGCAATACAGGGGTCAATCCTCCCCAAGAAAGCACACAATAATCACTGCAGCTCTTGGGAGATGGATCGCCTCATCTGTGCCGAATAGATAAGTTAGTGATTCTCCAAAAGGACAAATCCCCTTCGAAAGCCAAAACGCCTTTCCAAAGGAAAAGGAAGAGTTTGGGAGACGGCTGCTGCAGAGAGAGAGAGAGCAGAGAGCAGAGAGCCACGTGAAGGGAGTGGGCTGCGGCACGACGAGGGCTGGCGATCGTCGGCGATTTGTCCCCAATTAGCACGATCGTCCGTAATTCCGTCGACCCTCCTTCTCCGCTCAGTCGGTCTGGACTCTTGGAACTCACTGGATAAACGAACGCATCCCAAAACGTCGTCACTCGCACTCTGCGCAGCTTCCACAACTCTCGGGCCCGTGCTCTTGCCCTCGCTGGCACCGTCCTTTCTCTCGAGCTTCTTTAGAATCTCTGCTTCGCAAATTTTCTGGGAAGGTTTCGTCATTCGCATTCGAGCATTTGCTCCCATCATGGTTTGTGCTCCGTTCTCCTTTTTCAAATGTGGGGTTCGGATTTCTACCCTAATTCGTGGATTGTGTTTGATGTGAGGTCAGCAAAATGGTTGCGGGACATGGATGTGTTAGGCTTTGGTGGTTTGCTTTTATTTGGGGACTGCTCGAGGTGTACCAGGGGAGGGGAGGTGGAAATGCTTGTCGTTGGGCTGAGATTGTTGATCGGATGTGATTAGGCGATGTTTATCAGAGTGAAGCGCAAGAAGACGACGTATTTTCTTCATTGTGATCCCTCCGAGACTGTGGTCGAGACGAAGCATAAACTACATGCGTTGAGTGATGTGCCCGTGGACCAGCAGCGCCTTGTGCTACTCCCTGCACATGCCGTTCTTGATGACAACAAGACACTTGCCGATCAAAAGGTAAAGCGTTTGTGAAGTAAATTGTTGCAAAGTATTGGTAGGTTTAGGTGTTTTGTAGCTGAAAGGGATCGGTCGAGCTTGCTTTTGGTTTAGGATTGGAATTTTGGTAAATTTGAATTTTGCAACTTCTTGCTGAAAGTTCTAAGATTTTAAACTCTTGCCCTCTTACATATGAATTTTGGATTTCTTGTCACTTGCATAACTACATGGCTACTTATGTTCTTAGTTGTTGCAGACTTTTTGTTTTCGAAAAGGTTACTTTCCTAATTTAAGCAACTGCTCGAGTCTTTTTTTTTAAAATTGGAATTCATAGGAGTTTTTCATATGCTGCCACTTGCATGGTTACATATGTTTTAGTTGTTGAAGAAAGAGCATGATAGTAGACTGCAATTTCGAGTAAAGCAGTAGGAAATATGTAATTCCAAGGAAGTTACCCTATACTTAACTTCTCCTGTGTTATTCGCAGGTGGAAAATGATGCAGTTGTGGCCCTTACATTAAAGACAGTTGGTAAGTGGACGTTTAGTGCATTCTGACTTGTATAGAAGCCATTTTCATTTTGTTCTGTATCATGGAATAGTTCTCAATTCTAATACAGGTGCAGTCAGTAGTATGATAGAGTAATGTTTGCAATGGTGATGCAGAAACAGGTGATTGGGAGGAAGTTTGTATTGAGAAACCGGCAGATCATGCCAACCTCATCGACCCGGAGTTAAGCTAAAGCGTGGCAGTTCCTGGAGAAGGGTGTATTGGTTTGTCGTTTCGGATTTAGTTACAGATTCAAATAGTGTGGATACAATAGGATGTTCGCAAGATCCTTTCAGTTTTTAAATTTTTTTTTGAGATCCCTCGCTTGTGAGTGGGACAATGACCATCTTTCGTATGTTGTGTTTTTGAGCCATTTCCCAATATTTTTATTGTGAGTGTTTTTGCAACAGAAATCTCAAAGGCTTGTTTTTAGCTGATTTTAGTCTTACTCTGACCAAAAATAGGTTCTTGGATGCGTCTGATATGGGCGAAGCATGGGTTGTTTTTCGAATATTTATGGACATGCGTGATTGTAGATCCTGAGACTATAATTGCACTGCATGCAGACCGTAGACAAATTTATATGAAATTTGGTCCAATGGATGACAAAATGTTTTATGATATTGTCAAATTAAAATGTAAAAAGTTTTTTTAACCCCTAAATGCCCGAGGCACCAAATTTTGGTGTCGACAAAACTTTGAAGTTAAATAAGGCCTCACTAAGTTTCTATTTCAAGTAGTCTATATTGTTGACAAATTATTTTTGGAGTCTAGTTTTAGCATCAAAAATCAGATTTTGAAAATGAATGATTATGATTTTGCTTGTTTAAGATTTTGTGCATTGCAATCTTGACTTTCTGTAGCGTTGAGGGCTCTGGAAATGAGACTCAAATACACTAGATCTTGGAGAAAAAATCACACTAGAAATTCATTCAAAAAAATTGTAGAGTAGATTTTGAGAAGTCATAAATTGATTGGGGTTATGCATGTTAGGCCCTTCAACCTCATATTTTTTTGGTGACCAATTTTTTAGATTTGACATGCAAAAAGAGAGTGAAAGATTTTCATAGTTTTAACGGACTCATGATCAAATTTTATAATCTTTCAATCCTTGAATGATATTGTCATGTTTTTTTTTCCTATGTGATTTCTAGCATGTCTAGTTTGAATTTGAACGGTTATAATTTTTTTTTAAAATGATTCAACTTATCAAGATGTTGGCTTTTTGTTCAATTTAGAGCAAATTTCAAGAAGCTCAAAATGTGCTTTGGGCATTTAAAGGTTTAAAATGATTTAGGCCTCTTTTCATTATGAAATTATTATTGAATATACAGGATTTCAAGAATGGAAATTCATTTTTGTTTTAAATTCTAGTAATGACCTTTAGGTTTGAAGTTCGAATTTGTTTAGCCAATTTATTGACCTTTGGCATTTGAAGCCACGACTAATATTGAAGTCATAACTATAATGATAGCATGAATGAAGCCTGGATGAAAAGAAGCTAGGACAAAAATGGTGGAATGAAGCTATGATGAAAGTGGTGGAATGAAGTGAAGATGAAACTAACACAAGTTCCATGTCACAAGATTAAAATTGAAACCTATAGTGTCTTTTCAATTGTGGGAGTCAAAAGATTTTGAGGGATTCAATTAGAATCTTTGGAGTTCATTTAACTTACGAAACAAAGTTTAGAAAATTTTGAAATTTAAGAAAAATTAAATATGAGGGTTAAAAGATTTTAAAACCAATCAATGGGGTGTCATATCTTTGAGTTTTTTATATTGAAAAATATAGGGGCCAACATTGGTTATTTTAGTCAACATGTACCTCCAACATCCACCACGGCAAGTTCACAATTTGTAAAGACTTCATGTCAAAGAATGAGCTTGTTACTACTTTTTCAAACTTCATAAATGTGTTATTTTTGTTTATTTTTAAAAGATGTAAATACATATCTTATATTAGTCATGAAATTTTTTTATTTTTTTTTGTGAAAATTTGAAATTATTGTGAATTTATGAATGAAATGTAAGACAATATATATCAAATGCAATTGATGCTCCAAAAATTTGAAAATTTCTCTTTTCCTTTTATAATATAGTATTGAACTTCATGGTGCAAATTTATTTACTATGGTACTCTAGAACTAGAAAATCAACACTCTATGGTTATAGAACTGAAGTTCAAATTGCTATAAAATTCTAATGATGACCTTTAGATTGGAATTAGTTTAGTCAAATTTTAGAGTGACTTTTGGATTTCTTGTATTGACAAACATAGCATCCACTTTGTGACTATGGGATTTGTTTAAAGTCACAACTAAAGTTGAAGCCTGCAAAAGAGTTAGTGTCTTTTTAATTGAGTGAATTGAATGCTTTGTGAGGGAACCAATAAAAAACTTTGAAGCTCAATTAATTTGAGAGACTAAGACTATAAAAATTTGAAAATTAAAGAGAAATTATAAGAGTTCAAAAAGTCTACTTTGCAACCATTGGATTTGTATTTATTGGTAATTTAGTGTCATTTCAAATGAAGGAATTGCAAATTTTTTTCAAGGGAACCAATGAAAATCTTTGATAATCAATTAATTTTTGAAATAAATGACATAAAAATTTGGATTTCAATTTGGATTTAAAAAATATGAGAGTCGAAAGTATTTACTTTTCAACCATAGGATCCACATCTTTGGGTTGTTTTTCTAACAATTATTAAATTCAACATTGGCTAATAGTCAAAAGACACCTCCAAAATTTACTATAATGAGTTCACAGTTGCCAAGATTTCTATGTCAAATGAAGTCTAGAAACTTTCTACACTAAAAGAATAAGCCTACGATTATTTTTCCAAACTTCATTTTGCTATATCTTGTTATTTTGATTTTTTGTATTTATTTTTTGGAGATGCAATTACATGTCTTCTAATAGTTGAAAAAATTTCACATTTTTGGAAGAAAATTTTGAAATTCTCTTGACATTTTGAATTGAAAGTAACAATAAATATAATATGCAAAATATACTTTTAAAATCTTGGAAATCTCCTGATGGATTTATTTTATAGTATGGAACATCGTAATGCATATTTTTGTTACTGAGTCATTTTAAAATTTAAAAAAAAAATACTCCATTTTTGCAAAGCAATTTTTCTAAATTATTCATCAATATTTCAAAATATTTCCTATGTTTATTTAGAATCGTAAATGAAAAGCCAAATAATATCAATGAAAAATTGATTGCCAATAGAAATCTGATGCTTTATGGGCTCTGACTCTTGTATGAAAATTCCCATCACCGAGGTCCAAGACTTCTAAATGGGGTCCTAAAACCTTCAATTGGGCATCATTGGTAGCAAAGAGAGCAATAGAGTTCTAATGGGTTTTGTTTCAGACTCTACTCAATTCTTCCCTATAATTAAAAAAATTTCAAAGTCCATAGTATAAAAAAATTTAGTCAAGAAGATTCAAAGCTAAAAAATGTAGTTAATAATAATGTACAAGTAAAAACATTTTTTTTACTTGAAATACAAATACCTTACAGTATTTGTGGTTAAAGTTTTTGAAATTTCTTCCATAGAATTTCATATAAGTTTTGTCCAAGATCTTCTAGTTATCTATATATATGTATATATATTTTTAAAATTTAAAAAAAATTAATTAATTTTAAAATAATTAATTATTTATTTTTTAGAAAAACAAACTTGGAGAAGTATTATCTTTGGAATAAAAAATGGTAGTTTTGAGTGCTTTTGATAAGTTAAGTAAGACCTTAGACCTTTAGGGATTAAACAATTACAATTTTATCATAATTCTAAAAAGATTGGCCATGACTATAGAATTGAACTTCAAAATCTTTTCACTCTTTATATTCCCATTTTGTGAGTATTTGTTCTATGAAAATTTTAATATTTATTTTTATAGAAGAAAAAACATGTCTTTTATAAGTCATGAACTTTTTAGATTTTTTTGTGAAAATTTAAAACTATCAAGAACTTTGTAAGAAAAAATAAAAAAATCCATTTTCAACAAGAAACATGCTCAAAATTTTTGAAAATTTCTCATAGATGTATTTAACCTCATAAGTCCAAATGATTTTTTTTCTTCTATAATCAAATTTTTATTCAAAACTACCATTTTTATTGCAAAGTACAAAAACTTTAGAAATATTTGTTTGCATATCTAACTATAGTGTTTTACACTATGGTAGAAAAATGTGTGGAGAATGTATGAAAGAAATTTCAGAAATTTTGACCTTGTGAAATGCAAAATGTTTTGCATTCAAAATTAAAAGAAAATCATTTTTTTTGCACCTTGCTTGCTTAGATTTCAAGGCTTTGAATCTATTTAATTAAAATATATTCTACTACCAATGTTGCATTTATAATATTCTATGTTGAAAAATTGAATTGAAAATTTAAGGAAAAAAATTCAAAAAATACACACTTGATTTCATGCTTTAAAAAATTGTTACATAGAAGTAAGTATAAGATTGAACCAAAAAACATCTTGTTTAAAGTTCTAAGATGGAATTGAAATGCAATTGATGAAATTGTTCTAGCAAACAAGCTCAACGACACTAGTTTGTGAGCCTAGAAATGCGAGATAAAGAACTGTGAGCGTATACTTTGTGAGCCCAGAGCGTCGACTAAAAAATTTTTGGAATTTTTGAGGCCAATAGAGAAAAAAGTTGAGACATTTTAATATTTTAATATTAATAGTAAAATTTCAGTCCTATTACCGTAGACCTATGACCGTGGCAGCATAGCCATCACGCATTTTGCTCTTGACCTCGTGCGCAAGCGGGCAATAGTTTTAACTCAACTCGAGCTCCATTTTTTTTCATCTCACAAAAACATTTGTTCAAGCTCAAGCCTTTGACGGGATTCTAAGGTAGAAAAAATATTTTGGACAGGTGACGGATGGCTCATGCAATGGATACCACCCCTATGGTGTGTGTTAAGTTTTAGAGTGTTCCAACTTCTAGATCCCTTGAGAAGGTTTTTTAGGGTAATGGACTCTACACACATATATACACAAAAGAAATTAATTGAAAAAACTAATTAAACAAATTTAATTAATTTTTTTTTTAAAGGTAGTCTGAAACTTCAAACACCCCGAAGGAAACAAATAAAAAATTTTAAATAAAATTTTAAAAAAAATGAGTTCTGAGAAACCTAAACTCCACCCTCTTCAAGGAATCTTTTGGTATTGAGAGGGGTATCTAGGGATGACAAAAGTCGCAGAAAAATTAAAAATTAAAAAAAACTTAAAAATATTTTGAACTTTTTTTTTGACTTTTTTTTTGGAGAGTTTTAAGCTTCTAAATCCTCAAAGGGGCTCTCGGTGGCGAGAGAGGTTTTGAGCAGTGACAAAGTTGGAAAAACAAACCTAAAATTGAATTTTCTTTTTTAAAGAAAAGTTTTGAGAGTTCCAAGCTTCAAACACCCCGAAGGGTCTCTTGGTGGCAAGAGAAGTTTTTAGTGGTGACAAAGTTGGAAAAAAAATTGAAATTGAAATTCTGTTTGAAAAAAAAGTTTTGAGAGTTTTGAGCTTCAAATACCCAAAAGGGTCTCTTGTTGTAGAAGAGAGTTTTCTAGGGGTGATAAAGTCGCGAAAAAAAAATTGAAAAAAAAATTGAAAAAAATTTTGAATATAAAAAAAAAATTAATTTTGTTTGTTTGTTTGAGAATTCCAAACTTCTAACTTCCCTAAGGGTCTCGCGATGGCAAGAATGGTTTCTAATAGTGACAAAGTCGGGAAAAAAAAATTGAAATTAAAAAAAGAACTTGAAAGAAAAGTTTTGAGAGTTCCAAGCTTCAAACATTCCAAATGGTCTATCGGTGCGAAGAGAGGTTTCTAGGGGTGACCAAGTTGCAAAAGAAAGAGAAAAGAAAAATAGATTTAAAAAAAAATATAGACAAATGAAAAAATTGAAAGTTCCAAACTCCCGAACCTCCAAGTGGTCTCTTGATACCAAAAGGTGTTTCTAGAGGTAACTAAGTTGGAAAAAAAAATTTGAAAAAAGAGTTTTGAGATTTTAAAATCCAATAATCCCTAAGGGGCGTTCTGGTACTGAGAAAGGTTTATGAGGGGGGGGGGGGGGAGATGGAGTTGTGACAAAATAAAATAAAATGAATATAAAATAAAAAATTTGGAAAAAAAAGTTTTAAGAGTCTCAATTTCTAAAATCCCCAAGGCCTCTTGGTACCAAGAAAGGTTCTTGGGGGGTGAAAGAGTTATAACAAAAAATTTCAAAATATTAAAACAATAAAAATAAATAAAAATAAGATAACTTGAGAGTCCTAATCTCTAAGTCCCTCAAGGGGGCTTTGATTCTCTGGTATGATGGAGTTGCAACTGAGAAAATAAAAAATAAATTATAGACAAGTCAAATGAATAAGGAGAATGTTTGGAGTGTCTCAATTTTATTTTAGGCCAATTGATATATTTTCTTTAGTTCACTACCTGTAAAGATCCTAAATTCTTAAATCACAGTAATAGGTCTAAAATCCAAACAATATACTAAATACCTCACAACTTGAGGCTCACAGGCTCTCAGGTTCCTAGGCTCAGGCTCTAAGGCTCACAAAATAGCACTCCCGCAAACTAACTTAATTTTGTCAATTAATTTTTCAAAAAAACTGTGAAAATTGCATTAAATTTGAATCCTACGTTATTCTTTAAGAAAATTAATGCTTAGATTGTCCGAAAAAACAAGATTGTTCATAACTTTCTTATCATTAGTTCAAATAGAGTAATATTTTAGACTTAGGTTGCCAAAACTTTTTTTTTAGATATTGTTTGAAATAAAAATTATATTCCCTAAAAGTTGATGTATTTTCCTATCTTCAAAAAAAAAAATTTTAAATCATAATGAAAATCGAGAGTGTAGGAACCTATCCAGAATCCATTTTGTCCCCCTCAATGGGACAATGGGACTTTAGAAGTTAGTAGTGTAGAATATAATGGAGTAAAATATTAGATTTGTACTTCTGTAAGTAAAAAATTAAGAGACCATGGCTATTGGTCCAAGTCTCAAAATCTCAAATTGCAATAATATATTCAATTTTAAGATTTTTTCAAAATTTTAATTTGGAGTAGAAACTATATTCATTGATTGTTTCATTAGATGGGTCTAGATTCTAATGATCATTTTTTTTTGTTTAAATTCTCATAAAGAGCAAGATGCTTCAAGTTGTCAAAATACACTACATGGTGACCTATGTATAGAAGTCATGTTGTGTAGAAAAGTCAAAATATGTTACAATGAGGGAAAATCCGATACCATTCATTCAAAATGCATTCAAGTAACTCCTCCAAAAAATGAAATGAAAACATTACATGTTTTTCAGCCCCTGTGGAGGGCTGCGAGTTCTCCAAGGTTCCCAAAGTCTGAAGCTGTCTGGAATTGCGCCGCAGGAGCTGCGTGACGTGGCAGAGCGATTGCCACGTCATACAAAAAAAATTCAAAAATTCAAAAAATAAAATAAAATAAAATTTATTTGTCTAATTTTGATTTTTGCAAAAAATATACAATTTAGAATATGAGTATCAAACGTGCTAACATTCTACGTTAGTTAATTCAATATATTCTTCTATATTTGTATGTATTTGATGCTTTGTAATTGAATTTTCTTTTGTTTCATTTAAATTTTAAGAAGTTTGAAGATGGAGTTTTAAATTTATAGTCACCATGTAGGAGGTTTAGCACATTTGCATCAAGTATTTTTTTATTGAATAAGGTCTACCTTACACAAATTTGAGAGGTTTGGAGGTCACAATTTTGAAGGTTTTGATTGGCTAATATTGAAAAGTCCTTGGAAAATGATTTAACACCATAAAATGAGAGGTCATGGGTCTCCCAAAAGGCCCAGTGACATGGAGCATAGTTTTGCTTATATAACAACAAAAATCCTTAAAAAAGGACCCTTCAAAATGACTTGAATAGAACAATAATATAGAAATCTTCAAAAATCATTATACTAAGAACTTAACATTTGAACCTAAAGAAAAAATATTATTGTAAAATCACAACTATTCAATCTACAATTGATTGAAGAAGGAGTTTTTAGTTTTGACTTCAAATTATAATTGAATACTTTTGATTTATGTATTAGTTGATCTATTTGTATGGATTATATTTTACAACTATTCTTTTAGAGTTATCATTAAATTATTTTTCAATGTTTCACTTTATAATACATCTTCTCACTTTTGGAAATTTAGACTCCTAAGTATGTGGTCTTTAAGGGATTAAAGAGATATAAATACAGTTTTTATGAACTAAAGTAAGAGGTCATATTTGTGCTACAATTCAAAATCTATCAATTTTGTTCCACTGTGACTTAATGGTGAGCATTTCAAACTTTTATATGTACTATTCTAGTGGGCTACAAAGGAGCAAAAATATGACCTTTTATCCTAGTTTGATTACCTCCATATTTCAAAATAATAAATATTGCAATCTTAAACGTTTTTATACGAGTTCAATGTCAAAAATGGAAACATGTACAAATACATGTATTTAAAATTGAGTTAACTAACTTATTTGTTTGGATGGATTGATACCATCACATGAAAATTTTGAATTATTCTGTGTTAACCAATGAGATGAAAGTTATAAAGTCAATTTTGTTTTGTAAGCAATGAAGGCCAAGAGAAATATATAAAGTTTGCTTTAAAATTCAATTTTATCAAATTTTAAATAAAGTCACGACATATGATACCTAATGTTTATTTGGCAATTTTATATTTTATATTAGCAATTTATTTTTTCTTATCATCTTGAACCGCCTTCCACTTAATAATTTTCTTAAAGATGAACATGCAAATTTTTTTTGTTAATTTTTTCATATTTTCACGACCTATTTTTCAACGTTTTGACTAAAATTTGCAAGTTATAGGATACACATGTTTTTTTTGCTAATAATCTTAGAAGACAACTTCACCTTTTGAAAGGGTTAGAAAAATCTAATTGTGGAAGTTCAGACAATGATCTTGCAATCAATGGAGGGTCACTCTAAAATTTTAGGTAGACATCCTCAAAAAAGATATCTAAAAGATTCCTTGGTTAGATTCATTATCAAATAAAAATATAAGACTACTTTAGCCTTGCTTTGAGAGAGAGCACTCTATAACATTTTTGGGTCTCAAAACACCTTACAACTTTAAAATGCTGTAGTAATGTACATAGTTAAGTTAATTATCTACACAAAATAGTGAAATTAGGTTGCCTTAACAATTAGGTTGCCTTACATAAAAAAAAGTTACTATATGAACCATCAAAGTCAACAAATATTTCTAAAAATAATTTCATTTGTACACTTGGAGGTTCGTGAGTCCCAATTACAATAATATTTAATTCAAAAGTAGTGCATTCTTGTACAATAACTAAAAATATTTGTATAGTGTCAAATGTCGAGAAATTAGTGTGGGGCAATCTAATTTCACTATTTTGTGTAGACTCTAGAAATATCAGTGTGATCCTAAATGCTCGAAAGTCCATATTCTCAGTGATAAACAAAGTGCTTTAAGACAACTAATGTTCTATTCAAATAACATCTCATTCATCCAAGTAATGCTTTTGTCTTTAAAATTTAATATTGACCAATTTGAAGAAATTCACAAAAATAATGATTTTGTACAAAGACTTAAGCCAAAATATGCAGTGACTCAAAAAAGGATTTATGAGTTAAGGGATTACCCCTTAACATAACATTCAAGAGCTGTGAGAGCAGCTGCCTTCCCTCTGACGGAATGATGTGGTATATTCCACACCCAATATTAGCTAATAAGCCACGCGTCAATAATGTCAGACTTCTGCTCAGTGCCAAGGTCATGACTGCACAATCGGGTTACTGGGGTGGTAAGAGGTAGAACAAAATATACAAACAAATAATTAAAAAGATAGATGGTCTGTCAGAACCCAAAAGAATTCATTGAGTATTATACCAATGAAATCTAACCATTAGCCATCAATATCTTACTTTTGGTTTTTTAGGAAAGAGGATCTCTTTATGTACATATGGGGTGGTAGGAGGTAGAACAACCCATGTGGGATATGTAATTTAGAGTTTGTAATTTCTCAACCGCTCATAGTTAAGTCTAAAGTAGAAATTGTGTTAAAACTATAATTTCAGACCTCATTTAGGCATAGTAAAATAACTTTTTCCAAAATACTTTGAACTAAAATAAGTTGTAGAATCAAGTTAAATTTCATCTCCAAGAATCCGTTTGAGATTTTAATCTTCCACTCAAAAGTTATAGACAAATTTCATAGAGGGGTTTGAAAGGATTTTTTTTTGACATTTTCATACATCCTCTCTGAAATTTGTCCATAACTTTTGAGTGGAATATCTAAGTACAAAAAAGATTTTTGGAGATGAAATTTAGCTTGATTCTACAACTTTTTTTAGTTCAAATTCTTTTGAAAAAAGGTATTCCACTATGCCTAAATGAGATCTGAAATTATAATTTTAACACAATTTCTACTTTAGACTTAACTATGAGCGGTTGAGAAATTACAAACTCTAAATTACATATGCCACATGGGTTGTTCTATCTCCTACCACCCCAATTGTACATAAAGAGCTTCTCTTTGCAACAAAAGAAATGAAAATAAGTTATTGATGGCAAATGGTTGGGTTTCATTGGTATAATACTCAATGGATTCTTTGGGATTTGACAGACCAACTATCTTTTTAATTATTTTTTTGTATATTTTGTCCGAGAATTAGCCAAAAAAATAGATCGCACCATAAATATACTGCCATTGTCTCGGTCCTGAAGCTTACATTAATAATATGTGGATGCATTTCGTGGATGAAGACTTCAGAGAGGCAAAGGCAGCCTCTCTGAAGGCTCTTGAATGTTATGAACGTCCAGAGTCTTCTCCAAAATTCACGATTTGAGAAAAATCATCATAAAGTACTCTTTCCAATCACAACTTGCCACAGTGACAGTGAGCTGCGAAACCTGCCTGCATTTGAGATTATGAATAAGTTATAACATTGCTCGAGAGCGTCAAGGCGAGCTGACAAACCCTAATTGTCAGATCGTGCCAGTGATGAAATGTGCAGGAGAAATAACAGCAGTTAAGCGATGTAATGGCAATGCAATTTATGATCGAAGGGAATTTTGTCTGAACTTGGTTTCGGTTTTACTTCTTAATGCGGAATTGATCAGTATGAACAACATTCATCAGTCGAGATTTCGAAGAGTCGAAATACCCTGCGCATTGATGCAACTGTAAAGCTCTCAGGAACACGGAGAAGGTTACATTTTGGTGCAGGATGGCGATCGATGCGAGATGCCGCATCGTTGCGCTCTTCTGCTACATCCTCTGCTTGCACTCCTTGGCGATTTTTTTCTTTACACGCGGTTTTCTACTTACTCGGACGGAGCTTTCCGAGTTCAGTACTTGCTCCGACATAGCCAAGTCGCCTTGCTTTGGAGAAACCCCGGGCGCAGGTAATTTTGTGTGATTCAATCACCTGAGGTTTGGATTTGGTGTGAATTTCTCCGTAGACTAACAAGCTTCAACCTCGTCCTCGGCGCAGTTTCCAGCGAGAAGGCTAATGGTAAACATGAGGAGGCTGCGACTTTCAGCTCACAATATGATTCGAGTTGCCAGCCTGTAGGAGGAGACCTGCTGGTGAGTTTGAATTTCTAAACAGCTGCTTCTTTCATTCCTCTGACACTCTGAATTTCTCTCTATAATTTTTGACAAGATTTTTTTCATCTTTGAGTGTGAAACAGCTCGGGACAGAGTTTTACTTGTTTGTTCACTGGAAATACATTTTGCACCTCTTCTCTCTCGTATTGGTAGTGAATTTACTCAGCACAGATGGTTGCAAATCGATTTGCATCCGAACGTGATGGAAGGCACATTTATCTACCAAGTGTTTAATATTGAACTTACGTTTTGTATATTCTCAACGAATTCATTTACTCGTTCACCAGCATTGTGTATCCGTCTTTCTTCCTTATTTAAGGTGTTGCGACCATGTATCAATTAGACGAATAGAATTTACACATATGCACGAATCTAAGGCGAGTGGAATAGCTCATGGGATTGTTTTTTTTTTTACTGCTTGCGGACATCAAAAGACCGAGAACGATCAAGGAAGCGAAAACAATCTCAGTAGAGAGTGCTGGACAAAGCCTGCTATCAAGAGGGTCATAATTATCATCATTGATGCTTTGAGGTACATATATATATATATGTATGAAACCCTTGAATAACGCTCAAGCACAGCATTGCTCGTGAATTTGGATTCTGTGTAATACTTTTGTCTGGAAATTTAACTGTTGATGACTTCTTCGACGTCATGAGCGACTCTCTCTTCCAAGATATTGTACATTTCTGCCTCATCATTTCCTTATTGGCCTTATCCCTCCGTGTCATTTTTCTTAGTATTTGTATCCTGCCCGTCTTTGCCTGTAATGTACGTAAATTATGACTCGCTTGTCCGCTATTGACTTGAGGCTTGCGGACATTAGGTATTTGTTTCTTTGATTTATTTCTGTGATGTTTAAATTTGGAGTTTACTTGGTTGACAGATTTGACTTTGTAGCACCTAGCAGCTATTTCGCGGGAGGTTAGCTTTCATTCTCTTCCCTGATGCCTCCCAAAGCTTTATCCATATAATCCGTTAAGTCTTTTGAAAGGATTATAATTTTTTTTGTATCTGGGAGTATATCTGAATCTAGTGTCTTGGCTGGTTGAGTCTGTCTGTGATGGGGATAAGTTAGTCTCGTATCGTAGTCTAATAATGAAGCCATAATACTAAAGCTCGAGTCACCAAACTTAGCGCGCTGTATCAAACTTTCTGCGATCGGAGTCGAGTGTTGACGTGAATTTTATCTGACTTTCAGAGAGTCAACCCTGGATGGACAAGCTACAGGTGCTGCAGCACCTTTCCGATGAAGGAAAAGGCTCAGCTCGAATTTTCAAATTTGTCGCTGACCCTCCGACCACCACTCTGCAGCGTCTGAAGGTGCATACTCTTAGAATTAGACGGAATGGTTTTATTTAACGACCTGAATCTATTGGTTGCTTCTTTGAGAATTCGCAAGTTAAGCATCGGTTGCTTTGAGTTGACAGGCCTGTCGGTTGTACTTGAATCGTAGGGCTTGATGACTGGAGGCTTGCCTACATTCGTAGACGTGGGACATAGCTTTGGGGCTCCGGCAATTGTGGAGGACAACCTTGTTCATCAGGTAGACTGACTACTACTCCTATATGCACTTTGTTCTGTTGGTTGTCAATGCGTAAATGACTATTGTCGCGTCTGCATTTTGAACCTAATGTCAACAGATTTTGCACGAGGTTATGCTTCGTAGCTTGGATAACAATGCGAAAATTAGATATTTGTTCTGTTCGCTTGATCATGTATTATCCGAGATGTTAACACCATATCCGTTACTTGGCTGTTGTTGATAGAATGGATTTTACCCGGTCAAGGTCTGGCAATGAATCCTTATACTGCTACATGTAGATAATAACATAATTCTTTGTTGGTTCGATTATAAATATGCAATCTAGTGTAGCTATAGCATCCTATAACGAGTAACGAAATTCGCTTACTCCTTTGGCTGAACGCATTAGCTCTGCGTTACTACAGAAAAGCAAGTTTATTTGGTTTCAACAGCATTTCTATAGCATTTTAGTTCCGCATGAAACACTTCCAGGCCCGTGTTAAGTGCTTGGAGTACTATGGGACGAGTCAAATATGCCAGATGTTTTTTGGGGGGGAGAGCAGAAATTACAAACTAGATTACAATGAGGCATTTCCTAGTTAACCTATGGAAATGTTAGCTTCTCTTAAACCTCACTACTGTATGATACTCCTCTTAATGGTTAATTCTGATGCAGCTGGTAGGAGCTGGAAAGAGAGTCCGAATGATGGGGGATGACACATGGATGAAGCTATTTCCCTCTCAGTTTTCTGTGGCGCACCCTTTTGACTCTTTCAATGTCAAGGACCTCCACACCGTAAGTTACCCTCTCATATAACTTTTTCGGTAGCCTGTTGTTATGATCTGCCTTGTTCGTTTAACATAGGGATCTAATGCAACAGCTCTAAGTTTCAGCGACCTTGTCTGACGTTTAGAATACCGTATCGCATCCTTAGGAGGTCGTACTCAGAGACACTTTGAGTAGATTCCTTCTCTTGAGTGGTATCTTCATCTAGAAGGTTTTTTGGGTCCTTTGGTGCTCTGGATATTATCAATATCCTCAACAGAGTTACCTTCGACATAATCCTGATAACTCAGAGTTTTAAGTGCATTGCCGCGTTGTCTCTCGACTTTTTCAGGACATTTAAATGTAATATGACCTGTTTTTTTACATACATAGCACATGCCTAGCTTGCGATACTCATCCCTCTCCTTATCTGTCAGCCACTTGAACCGTACCTGTTTTGGTGTACACATCAGTGTCAGATAGTCTAGCGTTGGTGAATTCATTGAATTTTTTCTTGCTTCGTGAATTCTTCTCCTGTTTGATTTCATTCACAGTAGAAATAGTGTTTTTTTTGCTCTGCAGTTTTTCCTCTATTATTTGCGCTTGAAAAATTGCATCTGCTAAGGTGGTTGGTTTGGTAACCTTTACTTCCTGTCGGATCTCCCTGTGCAAACCATTTAGAAAATGATGCACTTGTTCTGACTCATCTACTGTGTCGGGCACCTTTAATAAGCAGCTCTCTAATTGTTCGACATACTGCTGAACAGTGTTATTATTTTGCCTTAAATTCCGCCATTCTGTCCTGATTTGATTTACGTAGTTATATGGAAGAAAATTATGCATGATCCAGTTTCGAAATTGCTTCCAGTCACTGATCATTGTCTCGTGCCCTTGCTGAGCTTTAACAATATGTTTACACCAGATGATTGCAGCCGCTCCCCTCAGATGCAAGGTCGCAAACTTCACTCTCTCTTCTTCCAGAATGGGGATCATTTTCCAGTATGCTTCAAAAGCATACAACCAATCATGGATGATGTTAAAGTCTTTGATTCCATCGTATCGTTCAAACGTGATTGAATTTAAAATACCTGAACCCTGGGAAATTAGAGGAGTGAGGCTAGATCGAGGGGTTGAATTGAGGCTGAGGCCGTTCAGTCGTAAAGTGGTCTGCTTTGCATTAGAACCTCTTCTGTCGAATTGTCGATTTCTTCAAGCGAGTGTGTAACTTTACAAATGGTGTTTTTGCTCGTCGTTTCCTCTTCCTGAAGGGCTTGAAGCGCCTGCAGAAGCCCCTTGAAGTTGAGGACCATACCTTGAATTTTTTCAGCGTACTCATCGATTTGAGCTCTCAGGGTTCCTGAATCTCTCGCTAAGCATATGTCTAGCGATTGTGAGGCTTCGAGATTGATACCAGATGTATAGTCTTCTACTCGGTCTTGACTTGGTGGCTTCTCAGAGACGTTTGAAAGTGACCTAGATCGATCGTGCTGTTTGGTTCTCTTGTTCCACTTCCTTTTCGTTCTACCCATGGTTATTTTACCAATTTTGTGGTAGTTCTTTCTTACACATCTAACTTTGAGCATGTACAAGACTTCGTTTTCTTTCTAGTTCTATCACTATTCCCCGTCAAGGAGACAAGGAAGTAGCCTGTTCAGTTTGAAGGGGTACACCTATTCACTTTTATTTAAGTTTGGTAGTGGATTACTACTGCTTTTTTGGATTCTATATACATCATTAATTCTCAGATTTACTGACATTGTTGTTATTTGTCGCAATTCTTTCGCTGTTCTATTTAGTTTGAATTGTGCGCTAATATTTTTGTTTTGTCATTGGTGAGCGCAGGTGGATGATGGAGTTATCCGTGAGATCTTCCCTGCTCTGTTAGAATCCGATTGGAATGTACTTATAGCTCACTTCCTTGGCGTGGTACTTCTCTAAGGACCAGGCACGCTAGCTCTGCCATGATGACCTATCTTCTGTCTTACAAAATGTTGTCGTCATATTTCTTACTTGTGTTGCGTATGGTATCTGCTGTTTCACGGAGGCTAAGCACCTGAAACTTCATTGGAATTTTTGCTATTCTCATTTTTTAACCAATAACTCTCCTGAAGAACTAAACTCTTTCTTTGTGGGACTGCAAATTTATGTTCGTGTATTGTTATGGTTCTTGACCGATTGCCTAATGTCTCAAAAGCCACTAGAAATAGCTCAACTGTTTAGATCTTCATTGGTAGTCTCCCAGTTTACCAGGATACTTATGTTTGATAGGACTTTTAACAAGAAGTGCACGTTTAATACAAATTTATTCATCAATAAGCGATTGTTCAGCAACGTCTGAACATCTATGATATTGCGAGCTTGATATACTCCTTTTGGCTATTACTCGGTTGCTGCTGGTCTTGATTGTGCACTTGGGTGTGTGAGCAGGATCATGTGGGTCATATCTTTGGTGTAGAGTCGCCTTTGATGGTGGAGAAGCTGGAGCAATACAACCGAGTCATTGAGGTTTTGTTTCTTTCCTGCCTTTCTTAGTAACAACGGTTTGTCTTGGTTAATTCTATTTCTGGACTGAATTTTACTTCTTCAGATTTTGCTGTCTTGTCAAATCCTCGAAAGAAACACTGGACATTCATAAAGAGTGAATATTAACGGTAAGAATGTCTTTCTATGAGAATATTCTGTATGTTACAGGATGTCGTGGCAGTGCTCAAGAACCAATCTGGGCCCGGGGGGTTGCACGAGGATACTATGCTTTTGGTCTTAGGTGACCATGGACAGACTTTAAATGGAGACCATGGTGGTGGTACATCTGAAGAGGTTCAATTTTCTTGCTATGACGGAGTGCCTATGTGCTATATGAGGAAGAGATGCAGAGATAATTCTTAATCACAATGAACCCATCCAGGGACGATTATCTCTCTTCAGTTGGACTTCGAGTTTTTTCTTAGCCTTTTAGAATTCACGATTGGTTCACATTGTCACTTCTACCATTTTGGTTGTTCATATTTCATGGTGTTGCTTATTTGTGTGGATGGTTTGGGCAGGTGGAGACTGCATTGTTTGCATTAGTCATGCGGGAATCCCCGGGTCGCTTACCACTAGATCTCCAGTCTTTTACATGCACAATAAGTACGGTAAGACTATGTATGCCGCTTCGATGGATCTATTTTTACCGTGTTAGTTTGCTATAGTGAGAATAGTACCTCAAAGATATACAGGGGTTTATTTGAAAGGATGATTATTCCTTAATTGCCCCGCTTTTGACATTCTGAAGATTTCTGTTTTATTACGATCAGGAAGCTGAAACAGATCGAAGTCACTGTATCACTACGTTTCCTCAGGTGTGTTGATACACTTCATTGTTGTAAATTCGGTGAATGGAATGATAACTGTTCAAGTATTTGACTGTACTTACGTTAGCTAGTTGCTTTTTAAAATCAGTCGTCTCATTTTGCCGCACATCACTAACTACTAACCTAGTTTGGTGTTCTAAATCATGGCAGCTGGACTTCGCTGCAACGATAGCAGCTCTTCTTGGTGTGCCATTCCCTTTTGGCAGGTCCGTGAACGTGACGTGGTTATTCCAGCCCTAAAGGAGGTCGTCTATATTCTGCTGGAATTTGATGAAATGCACAGTTTTGTCAGCAAGACACTGGCCATATCGTCCTTTTTAACATGCTCTGGTGTGACTCCAATCTTTTTAACTGTGGACAACTGTTTGCCATTGTCTGTGCAGCGTTGGACTTGTCAATACAGAATTGTATGCCTTAGCTACTTCCACTTGGCCTTTACGCTCTAAAGATGGTCAACTTCCTGAAGCCCTGGCTAGAGTATGGTTAGAGAGATACAATCACGTGCTCTGTATGAACAGCTGGCAGGTATTTGGCTGTTAGTATCCCTTGTATTCATTCTGCTACATGAAGCATGATTCCTTTTCTGTGCTAGCAAATCTATGAAATCGCATCAGACTGTACATGTCAAAAATAGCCCTATTGTATCACTTTCCTACCTGACCTATTTTTTGGTAGTCTGTTCACTTGGTCCCATTTTGTTTTAGTGAAATTATCTTGATATCACCTCCTTTTGTTGCAGGTTAAACGATACCTGGATGCTTATACAGCATCCAGCATACGTGGATTCCCAACAGTAGATCTTGCACATGTTCAGAGCCTATACGAGAAGACCCTGACTATTTCACATTCCTTACATGCACATCACCCTTACTTGCAAACTAATTCTTCAGTGTCGGACTGCAGCGAGTTCAAGGAGCATACAGATGACACTGTGAGAACGCTGACGGATAGGATTAAAAGGAAACTGGTGTATTTATTGGCGGCAGCTAATTTATCACGCTCACAATGGACACAGTTTGAAGATGAGTGGATGGCTATCGGTCTTATTCTTTTGATCACTTCCATGCTGATTTATGCAGTTGCTCTCACCAGAGCTTTCAGGTTTACACACGGAGTATTTCTAATTGAAGAGAACTGTTCAAAGATGCAGAGCAAATTTCATGAATTATTTCCTTTCAAGCGAATCCTAGTGGGGTTTGGAGTTGTAGCAGTCACTGCAGGTGAGTGGAAGATGAATTTCCTATGCTTCTAGCTTTAGATTGCGAATCGGCACTGACTTTTGAAGTTATGACTACTTGACTATGTATGACGCTGGGGATGCATGGAACCATAAATTACCAGTATATAGTGGACTCGCATCATTATAAAAATCGATCTGATTTGAACTGTTTTTGCAGGTGCTATCTGCGGGTTTCAGGTGATGGAAAAATGGATGAATTCATCATCGGTAATTGCAATCTCTTTTGATCAATCAAACACCATCATTACAGCAGGGATTTTGATAGCTTCTGTTGCTGCATATGTCATACCCATCTATGGCTCAGGACAAAGTGTTCAAAGTACTATTGCCGAAGGACAGATTATTGGTACTGGCTGTCAAGATCAGGAGGCATGCACACCAAGTGCAAAATCATGCATGTCTGTCCTATTTGTGGGTTTACATGCTTGTGGGCTTCTTTCGAATAGTTTTATCAGTAAGTTATTTGAAGCAACGCGTTTCGTTGTGAAAGCTTTACATCCTTGTCTTGTATCGAATCGAATCTATATTCCTCGTATAGAATGGTGTGAATTTGCTGTATTTTACTGTTGACTTTATTCAAACTTTTTCATTGAATCTTGTGAGATCGTAAGCATTTCCATTACTGCCACAAATTTCTTACATTCGGTTGTGTTTGTGGCAGTACTATCTTGTATTCTCATTGCTTTTTGGCTTGTTGAACTATGTAATCAGTTGGCGAAGGGCAATTGGTTTGCTTCCTGCTTGCAACATCAGGCATCCTTTACCTGCGTCAAGCCATCCAAAGTGGCTGCAAAGTACCCCAGGTTCATTTTCCACCTCATTTTGGTTTGTAGTGTGAAGGTGTCAGCCTTACGAAGGTCATTTTAAGAGGTTATTCTATTGTAGCCGAGAATTTTGTTGTATCTGTGATTGTTCGCATCTTACCTCTTGGTTGTCAACGTCAAACTTATCCTTCTCGGGATATTCTCTAGTCTCATGTTACATATCCTGGTGACGAGTTTCTTATTTATGCCACTCCAGTGTCTTCTCCAAAATTGTATCATTCTGTTGTTTATTTGTATTCGGTGCTGTTCTGGCCAAAGCCCTTTTATATCTATTCTCAAGTGGTTCTTCGTTCAACCTCGCACGTCAGATCTTGACATCTTGATTTTGTCTGCAGGCAATTCTCTTTTTAATACTGAATGGTGGAATGGCTAGTGTAGGTCTAGTTGAGGGTTTTAAAGACCCGACAACATTAGGTCGTCCCTCTCACAACGATGACTATTTCCTAGCATCCTATTCACCCCAACTGTTTACCTTCTTAAGCATAGCCCTTGCGACTACCGTTCTACCCCTCTCATCTCTTGCATGGCTTATACTCCGCCGTGCTCGTACAATCTTTACATCTCAAAGCCTGTATTGGGTAACAGCTATTTCTGTTACTCTGACTTACGTCTTACTAGTTATTCACTGGTTCACCATGGATCTAGCATCGTCTCTGGCGCTGGAAGTTCCACAATCTTTCAAAGAGTTCTCTAGGTTACTTTGTCCTCAGTTAGTATATTCAGTGAGTCTAATCCTCGTGTTATTTACCATTAATGTGATGACACTGAACGCCAGAGAGAGTACATCAATTCCGTATAAAGATCTGCTCGTGGAAGGAATTGTGTCCATGCTTTCCGGGTTAAGCGGAACAATCATACTTCTCTTAGGCAGAAAAGGACCCATGATTGTACTTCTTGCTGTGCTTGAAGGTATCATATAGTTACCTTCTCTGTTCTGTTTTAATAGATTCGTTGATTTTTCCAATCTCTTGTTACCTTCATAGCCAGGTATTTTTTCAGTTTTGCGTACATCTTTCTCTCTCAGTTTTTGGTCTAATCATATGCACTTACGCTTATTTTTTGGGCAGTATGGTGTCTTGTGAATTTGCAGGGCCTGGAGTTTTTGAATCGGAAGACGATAGAAGCAGACAATGGACTCATTCAACAAGACATGAACTTCGATGAAAGGAATTTGAGTTCCCACTTTGCAGTAGCAGTCGACTGGAATTTGGTTGCAGTACAACTGTTCTTCTGTACTGGCCACAGGTTTGTTGTAATGCACTAAATGCCAAGGAAAATCTGAAAGTCGTAGGACGTCCAAGATGGTGTATAAGCTGAATTCTGGAGGGTGTACCCGTATGATAATCTAAAAATGTGGGTCTCCTTGTACCATTTTGGATAATAATTTATCATCATTTGAGCAGTGCCTAACATTTTGATGGTTTTCAGATGTACTTTCGATGGTCTTCACTATACTGCAGCCTTTATTGGGTAAGTTTTTTGCTCGTAACTTGATACTGACGATCTTTTCTAATTCTCGTTTCCGTGTCATATGAGAATCAATAGTGCCGCACAATGGCCTGTCATTCTGTCCCTAGTTATTCATTGATTTCAAGCTTACGAAAAGGTCTTCAA
The DNA here is from genome assembly GCA_951230915.1 of Antitrichia curtipendula. Taxonomy (NCBI): domain Eukaryota; kingdom Viridiplantae; phylum Streptophyta; class Bryopsida; order Hypnales; family Leucodontaceae; genus Antitrichia; species Antitrichia curtipendula. The sequence goes on along the minus strand of OX579634.1, from coordinate 26,329,845 downwards.
TCCTCCAGTATGTTTGCTAAATACCTTAACCGTTAGCTAGTATGATTTATTTCACTTCATTGCTAGCAGATTCGTGTCCTGAGGTGATATCTACCTTCGAACAAGAGTATAATGTCGTATTATTGCCAAGCAGGTTCGATGAGTTCGATTTTTACAGACAAGGAGCCCTGTTAGCTGCCGATACATTTGGCTCCTCACACATACTCCCAGTTATTGGGCTTCCTCTTCTGGTCACCGCAGCTGCAGTGGGACCATCTTCAGAGTCCAAATTTTCAATTGCGGGGGACAATTTCTTATTACTCGAAGTAACCAAAGTAAGCTGTTTGTGTGTTACTCTGGATAATTTTCAGGTCATATTTAGGTGATGATATCGGTTTCTGTGATTAGTACTCAATGTTTAAAAGGGCCTTTCTCATGTGCCCAATATCTTCTCGATTTGAAATCTAACTGGAAGCCAATGCTTAAGATAGTAGTCTGTAAGTGAGTTCAGCATCACATTGAAGTTGGTTCTTTGATGTTCTTTCTCGGGCTGTGACATCATCTCATTTATGTAGATTTTTCTGCATTGGAGAGTCTGACTGAACTTTAATTCTGATGAATTTGAAATTTCCAGGTGTATATCTCTTACGGCTTGGTTCGAACCATCTTGACAACAGTAACTGCAGTTTGTGTTACATTGCAGCGCCGTCATCTCATGGCAAGTTCCATTGCTCCTCTCATTTTGATTTGTAGGATCTTGAAGTCTCTACAGTGACTGAAATAATTGGAAGCCAAATTTATTAAGTCCAAGAAAAAGGTAGTTTTTGTCAGAAGCACGTCTCTCTGGGATCAACTTCCTTCAGGCGTTTATTCGTTTTCTACTTTTTCATAAATGCGCACTTCATATTAAGCTGATTATACTCCTGCTTGCTGCAGGTATGGGGACTGTTTGCACCTAAGTATGTCTTTGATGCACTAGGTCTTCTGGTTATTGACGGCTTTATTGTCTTTGTAGTCATCGTTTACTTTTTTCTCTTTTCTACAAGAGCAAGAGTGAAAATGGATTAGTTAGTTTCAGGGACAGCATTCTCCCTTCTTAGAGCTGGGTTGGATTGAGATATTTTTTAGCCATTTCAAAGAGTCAGTGTATTATGACCTCATGTTCTGTGAAAATTTTGGGAACATTTCGCCCTACAGTAAGGGAATTGAAACGGGCTTAGGAATGTATACGAAGAGTTTCGTTGGACCCCACTCTAGAAATAAGTAAAGATTTTTCAGAACCTGGTATCGAGGTATTAATTTGTTACAATCACAGAAATTGACGAACTGTTGGGAGGTAGCACTCCCACCTTTTTCAATTTTGAACCTCAAGTTCTATGTACTTTTTGGAGCTTCCCATTTTTTGAATTTCCCATTTTATTTCCTTACCGCTTGATTTTCTAAAGCCTTTTCATTATTTGTTACCTTCTAATTTTTTGTGAATTCTCTCATGTAGTGGTGTTAGCCTCGTCTAAGTGGATGAGCCAACATGGCCCAACATTCAGTGCTTGTATAAAACATTGGGCTCAATTTTGGATGCCACATTTTAAGGTTTTAAGATTTTAAGATTTTGTAAGAAAGACAATTCCTTTTTATGAAGCGGTTAGATTGGAGCAATTTTGAAATTCAAATTCATTGATGGAAAATATGTGTGTAAATAACTTTTGCTAAACCTATGACTGCAATGATTCACTTTTGGTTAGTATCTAAAAGTGCAAATCATGTGAAATTTTTTGAACATGTTCCTAACTCATATAAGCCATAGGATCCAAGGAGTAACCATAAAAATGGAATTATTTCCCTTGTAAATTTTTTTTCACCACTTCTGCATTTTTTTCTTCACCATTTTAGTTTTTCCCGAAAGTGTTAGGATATGTTTACCTTATTATAGTTTTTTTGGGCTACACCTTTAGATGTTTATCCACCACTTCTACCAATTTTTCCTCACCATTCCAGTTCTTTCTTTAGATGTTAGGATATGTTTACCTTACTATAGAGTTTCTTGGCTCCAACTTGTAGATGATTTTTCACCACTTCTACAATTTTTTCCTCACCATTTCAATTTTTTCTTAAATGTTAGGATATGTTTACCTTACTATAGATTTTTTTGGCTATACCTTATAGATGTTTTTTCACTACTTCTACATCTTTTTTCTTATCATTTCAATTTTTTCTTTAGGTGTTAGGATATGTTTACCTTACTACAGAGTATTTTTTTTTGCTACAACTTGTAGATGTTTTTGAAGCAATAGTCTAAGTAAAAAACAACAAATGCTAAGTTTCATGCAATGCCACTAATTTTGAATTAATACTTTATATTTAAAAATATATCTAATTTAAAATAATATGTACGATCAATCAACATTACATAAGATCCAAGACAAAAACCAAGAACTAGGACCAAATGAATAATTTATAGAGTTAGTATTTAGATAGACCTCAAAGCAACCTCAACACATGTTGAGGTTGCTTCAAGATCCACCTCAATGCCCATTCAACCCATGTTGAGGTTGTTTGAGTCCATCTCCATTACACTAAATAATGAAATTAGGTTGCCTTTACAATTAGGTTGCCTTACCCCCCAAAAGTTATTGTGTAAGCCATCAAAGTCAAAAATATCTCTACAAGTACTTCCATTTATATACATGGAGGTTCATGAGTTCCAACTACATTAAAAAAACTAATTCAAAAGTAGTATTTTCTTGTATAGAAACAATAAATATTTAAATAGTGTGGAATGTCGAGAAATTAGTGAGGGACAACCTAATTTCACTATTCAGTGTAGATGTAATTTTTGGCCTTAATAAGGCGACAAATTACTATTGCTGAAAATTAAATTAATTAATTATTATTAATATTTTTTAAATAAATATCAAATATCAAATATTATTTTGGAAAAAAATTTATTATTATTAATTAATACTAAATTCTATATAGATTTGATGTGCTAGTTTCTTGACTGTATCAACTTAAAAACTAATAAAATTAATAAACTAATTTTATAATAAAAATTTATAACTTGGCATAGCCAAGAGTAATTTGAATTTAAAAATCCAAAGGTTACAATAGTCAATCATATTTATTATTATTGACTAGGTTCATATAAATTTTTTATAATGGCTATGTCAGTACTAAATTTTTTATTTAATTCTACAATGGCTATGTCAAATTTTATAGTAAAATTTGATGTATCAATTATAAATTTTTGCATAACTTCATAATTTTCTGAAAATTGATTAAAAATTTTGATAAAATTTTTGAATTTGTTGTAGCCAAGAATATTTCAATTTTATAATTTGTCGTAGCTAATGAAATTAAAAAATCAAAAATTCATAAAATCAAAATTTTATTTTCAAATATTATTTTTATAAATTTATAAATTATTTCAAAAATAATGGAGGCTACATGCCTACATAAGGCCTTGTCTTTCTGAAAAATTATAAATAGCAATAAATATCAGAGTTCTAATTTAAAAAATATTTGTTTAAGCAAAAAAAATTCAAAAATTGCAATCTAACCGAAATAACAATTGTGTAGGCTAGACCGCAATTTTTTTTATGTGTTCAAAATTCTTTTTAGAATTCTTTTATGCAAAATTGTTATCATTGCTAGTGTAGATTTAAAGGTCTTCTTCAGGCACTCTTCATCTATGTTTGTTTATATTAATTTTTTCTTTTTTTTCTTTTATTAGTTAGTTAGTTAGAGTTTTTTTCTTACTTTTATACTCTATGTAAAAATTGGCTTGTTAATGCCAAATATGATTAGGTAATATAAGTGGAGAATCCATACTTGACTTGGCAAAGAATGCCAAGTCAAGTCTTCCTTTGGAGAGAATTTTTTTTGTTAAATTAGTCTTGCTTTGCTATAGGACTGTGACTATTTATTAAAGCTCGGCCTCTTTTTTTATAATTGCAAGCTTGAATTCTCCCATTGTGTAGGATAATCTATGTTTATACGACCAAAATTTATAATTTTTTGTTAATAATATTTGAAAACAAAATAAAAAATATTTGATTGTATGCAATAAGTAGATGAATCTTATTTTTAATAATATCAAATAAAATAGATACTTATAAAAATAAAAATAAAAAATGAGAATAAAAAATTATAGATGAAATGAAATTATTTGCACTAAATTATAAAATATAAAAAATATAAAAAATTAATGAAAATAAGATCATTATTCAAAATTTTGTTGCATATAATTTTATTTAAATGTAGATATATAGTCTAGATTTTGTTTTCCTTCCAAAACCCAAGACTATAGTATAAGGGTTCCAAAATCAAAGGAATGGTCAAATAGTCTAACATTTTGTGGCTATAGTCACTTGTAATTTAGTTATAGATGGAAAATGTTGTAAAATATCTCATAAAATCGAAAACAATTTATTACACTCTTGTACCCAGGCATAATTTGGTAGCCATTCCTTAATAATGCCATGGACGCATGTGTGCAGTCCCCGTCTTGCCTAGTATATTAAGGGTGTAAAACAATTAGTCAAGGTTGCAAAACAATTTGTCTTGCACATACTCTAGAGCTTCTAAATGATATATATATATATATATATATATATATATATATATATATATTTATTTATTTATTTTTAATATTTTTATTTATATATGCATGTGTATTATATATTTATTTATTTGATATCACACATTCATATTCATTCATTATTCATTAATTACTGGTGATCGGCTTTATCAAAATAATTTGTCTCGGTCACTACTTATCTAACCTTATCATGAGTTTGAAATCAGTCATAGTCCTATATACAACAATTGGCCTCTATTTAATGTAGGGCATGAGTGTATGTGTGATGCAAGTTCTTTATTCATTCACACTGCACATTATCAAACAATTTTTTATTTTACTGATCACTAGTACTACTAGATTAGATGTACTAAGCTCTTCTTGGCTCACTCATTTGTGTGACAAATTGTATTCAATCTAGGGTGAGAGGATTTATCTTAAACCTACCTTTGGATTCAACTTTACTTCCACATCTCCTTCAAGAATTGGACAACTTGTCTTCCAACCCTTTTGTAACACAACCCACGGTGCTTGAAATTCATCCCAAGTACCCAACTCTACCAAATACCATATCAAGTGCTTAAAATCACCCAATTCCTTATTAATTGGACTCAACCATTATTTGTCTGTATCAATGGCTCAATAGAAAACAAAATTAAAAGGAAGAAACATCTAGATCAGACACTTAAGCTCCAACCATTTCTACAATTTATTTATCTCATAAGCCATTTCAAGAATTTATCAATCTATATTCACAACAAAAATCCAACAGTTTATTACACAAATTGCAAATACACAACAAAAGCTAACAGAGTGAATTCATCCCACTGACCATCAAATAATTCCAACACAAACACAAATAACGGCAAATACACAATTTGTTACTCAGAACCAATCAGGCAATTATTTACACACACAACAAACAATGACTTCACAAATGGTCTCCAAATTGCACCATCTTGCCTCTTTATTTCTCCAACTCAAGGAATCCCCTATCATCAACTACAACAGACAATTAGTTAGGCATATTTGTGCATAACTAGTTTTAATTAGCATATCCAAATCTTCTCATCAACAAGGCTAAATATTTATCCAATTACACCATTGATTGACTGATTCGCAACTAGATAATTTATTCAGCTACCAATTATAGAAAAATGTTCATGAGATGGCTCCCATTTACCACTTACAACACCAACCAGACGTCGTCAAATTTCCAATCAATTGAACTATTTTATCAGTTTGACCATCTCGTATATAAATGATTTCACAATTTATATTACCAATATTCTTTTGGTTCTATCACTAACAACAAAATAAACTGATACTTTCTAATTTCTAACAACTTCTCATCATTTCATTTACCAATCCATTATTCAACCAATGATTCAAATAATGACTTAACTATCTACACAATCAATTCAATTATTAAGAATAGTGCGCAAAAATCATGTCACATGATTGTGTTCTCAATCTTCATTCTCCACGTCTTCCAGATTTTACTTACATTGTCACAGCAGAACTCATCCTCGAACTCCACATATCAAAATCAAACCTCTTCCAATGAGCGATTATTATTCTCCAAACTTCCACTTTCACAAATTGTCAAAGGAATCAACAATACTGAGATGGATCGGGACAAATAACTTTGTAACACACCAAATTGATATCAACACAAGAAGAAAATTCTAGACTAGAGAAGAAAACATTCAAGGTTTGTATAGTTGTCTGTGACTTTCACGGAATCAATATACTCAACTCCCACATACAATTCCAAGCAATCACACAATTAAACACAAATTCAATCCAAGAATAACAAATTGTTCAAGTTTGATAACAACAAGACCTACAACTACTCCACTATAGTATCAACACAATAAGCCAATTAATACACACAACAAATTGTTTCAAGAAATGAAATTATATATATGAAGTAATTAAATGTACAAAATATTTATTATAGAAACCAAGAAGACTGAGTGAGCACAAAGAGAAGAAAACCCAAAATTCTCCTTTTTATCGATGGTAGTGATGACCATTAGTCTTGTAGGGACGCCAAGACAAATTGTTCCTTTAGAGATCCTAGTTCTTTAAGTCATTTCAAATCCTACAACAATTTGTACTCTTACTCTTCTACTAATGTGAAAATGACCTAACAAATAGTACTTGTTTTCACTGTAACAGACAATTTGTTTGAAAAGAAAATAACTGGTCAACTACAAGATATTTTTAAGAATATATATATATATATATATATAAGATAGGATAGGATTTACTTTCTAATATGGAAGATTTAAAAACAAAAAGTTGTGGAAACCATGTTATAAGTGTAAAATATCTTCAAGAAATTAATCTACTTGAACTTGACTATGGTGGAAAAAAAGCTAAAGGTTGTTTTTTCACAAATCACAATTGTAGAGACTCTTTTACAAAACTATACGTTTTTCCATGTACTCATACAATAAAATAAATAATTACTATGATGAATTTTTTAAACCAAAACTTTAGAATGCACAAAGTCCAAGTCAAAATCAATATTTATATGGAAACCATTGTCATAAAATTTGTGATATTTGCTTTAAAAATTTATCAGAAGATAAAAACAATTTGTAAAAAATGTGCTATACCAAGTATCTTTAAAATGCACCAATATTATAAAAGAGATATGAATATATGGATGTGCACTGTATTTCCTATCTCTAGTTTAAAAGAATTTCACAAAATATTTGAAGAAACTTTTAAATATAATGAAGATAAAAAATAATTCAAAATAATAAGATGTAAAATAGAAGAAAAAGATCTTGAAAATAAAATTTTGCAATTTTATGGTATAGAAAAAAAGGTTTTCATTTACATATGTTTTTTTTAATCTATCTACAAAATGTAAAATTGATGAAAAAACCCATCCAAATTATGTAAGAAAAAAAATACTTTATTAAACAAAAAAAACAAAGGCAAGCAAAAAATTATTGATGAAGGAAAAATTTTAAAATAGAATATCCTTTTTGGATTCATCCCAAATATAGTGACACTTGCAAAAATAACTTTTAATTGAAATCATTATAAATACTATTATTGGATTAAATTAAGTCTCCATTAATGACTAATTAAATTAAATTATGGATTATAATGAATTAACAATAGAATATATATTTTTATTATATATACCACATATGCTAAAAAAGCCTTTATACAACAATACATTGATTTTATTAAATATATTCTATGAAAATTGTCTTTACAAAGGCAAAAGTGACAAAGATGAAAAAAGAAGCAATTATATATCTATGAGCGTTGAACAATTTGTCAGGTTTGACCACAATATGTCATGCGCATGATCTAGTATTAGACAAGTGCAAATATAATATATTTATATAATTGTACACATGTTCTTTAATTATTGGTGATTTGCGTTACCAAGACAATTTGTCCAGTCACTATTTACTAGCCTGATTACTAGTTTAGATGAGTGGAAACCAATCCCAGTCCTACAACAATTTGTCTCTAATTAATGCAGGGCATGATTGCAATGCATTCACCAAGCTTAGTACACTTTGCACATTTGCAATAATTTGTCAAAGTACACAATTGATTTCAAATACAGGAACCAAACCAAGGCAAACTTTAATTCTTTTCCCAACCAAGAACTATTTCACACAATTCCCGTGCTAATTGGTAAGACAATTAGTCATACTTAACATTCATCAAACTAGGGCTCATCTCGTTTATTCTAATTCACACACGGATCTGAACTAATCACTAGTTCAACTTGACTCTTCAAACTCAGTCTTTGACAATTTGTCTAATTGCTTCAGACTGATTAGTGATCAAGAGACAATTGTTAAATTTCCAATCGGGAAATTTAATTCTTTAACAAACTTAATGATCACATTCAATAAAAATTATTTGATGACATCACTCTTTGTAGGATCAAACAATTCAATTCTCACACATATCAATTCCACATATAATTCTCTCAATTAAGAACACACATAATCCAAATTCATAATTTATTTCAATTTACAACGACAATTCGTCTGCAAACAGCTGATCCTTCTCTATCTTCAACGGTGTTGCCGCTTAATACACACATCAAGCATGACAATTAGTTTTAATAGATTACAATTAGTAAATCCTTGAATCACACAGTTTCCAATTGTTTTCAACACTTCACAATTCCACACACATAGATTTATCTTTGATTTACAAAAATCTATAGACTTAAATCATTTCACTCCTTGCACAAACATAATTTCAGTTTGATTTTTTTATCATTTCTAATTCATAGCAATTGCAACGGCAAATTGTCTACAATTCACTTCTTCTGATTTGTTGGTTTAGCAATCTCAAATCCAGACACTCTTATAAGATCAATGTAAATAATATATTAATCACATTTATCTCGTTAAGTTATCTTTCAAAGTCCTCACATCCAAACACAATAGAACAATTAGTTTGCTATCAGTTTCTACATAATTCACCAATTTATACAGTCCAGTTTAGAATCAATGACAACTCGTCCACTAATTATGTAATAACATGTACAATTTAAAGCAATTTGTTAAGATTTAACTTACCCGATAAAGTATTCTCGGCTGGTCCTTCACGATCCAGCACCAAGCTTGATTTCCGCTTGCAATTCATAGATGATTCTTTCGTCTGGTTTCTCCAACTCCTCAGTTGACAAATTGTCCCAGAGCAAGTATCCAAGTATAGCGCTCAATTGACAATTCGTTTTATACAAACATCATTCACCAAGTTCAAGAATTCACTATGAAAACCTCAATGGCAAACACAATTTACTGGACTAATATCCACTCATACAATTTTGCACTCACAACTTGTCACAACCACATGCATAAACACACAGTGAAGGAACTTGGAATTAACTCGTCAATTTGTTACAATCACATAATTCAACAATCCAATCACTGGATTATTTCACAACTTCAAATACAATTTGTCATACACAAACAAATGATCCAATCACTGGATCACAATAATTCACAACAGTACTACAGTGTTGGACAATTAGTTCAAAAGACGATTTGTATTGTAGAATTGAAGGAGTTCACAATGTACAGGAACATTATAACACTTAAGACGCGAGAAAATTAACCGAGAGAGTGAGAGAGAAGAAGTTGACAAATTATTCATCTTAAGCTACTAAAAAGGTGTGGGACCTTGAGTATCAATCGATGCTAAGACAATTTGTCACTCTTCCAATCTAGTTTATTCACAACTTTCAAAATCTTTCATCTATTTGTTCATTTATCATTCCATTTTTGTTTACTTCCTAAAGACAAGTAGTAAATGACTCCTTTTAACATTACTAAAGACAAATAGTCCAAAACAGAAGATTCACTGTGCTCACACTTCCATAATAACATCATTCAACAATGGAAATATTGATGGAGCCAGGGGATTTTGCGGTCCATCAATTGTGGTATAAATTTTGTACATCAAATGGCACTGATATTTTTTTGAGGTCATAAAATTTATTCATGAAACTTTAAAATTAAATTCTCCAAAAATAGACCTACATAAAAACTTCAAATTAGAAGTAGCACTTGTCCATAAATAAAAATTTGTAGAAGGCTAATCAATCAAAAACTTGAAGGAAAAAATCCTACATTTAATAAAGATTATTGGCCATCTATTACCTCCATATATTATAGAGATTTTTGAAAAAATTCAAATAAAAAAAGATTTTAACACTAATTATATATATGTATATATATATAGCTACTATTGTTTATTCAACAATTATTTACTTGGTTTCAAAATCAAATTTTGACTTAGCTTTGACAATAGTATTTTAAACTTTATATTTAAACATTAAGTGTATGATGAATATGATATCAATTTAAAAAATTATGTTATATTTAAACATTGAGTAAACAATGTATATGGTACTGATTTTGTAGTGCATAAATAACGAACACAATCCATGAGGTAATACAATCTATGTAGTCAACACCATCTATATGGTCAAAGTTTCTTAAATTTTCTTTCACACATTTATAATGACTCTCAAAATGTTTCATACACTTAGAAAAATTGTCACAGTTAATTGAAAAATTAGAGATTTTAAGCAAAATTTGGATATGTTGTAGTATAAATAACCCACTTTTAAAAAAATAAGTTGTCAAATTTTTTTTAATTTTTTTTAGTTTTTTAATATTTTAATCAAATTTATTAGTGAAATTTTCTTTTTGATACAAGTGAATTTCTCAGTAAGTGAAATGAGAATTCTTTTCAAAAAATTTAGTAAGACACGTCATAAAAAAATTCATAGACATTTTGAATTCTAATATGTAGGCAAAGTGATGATGGTAGTTTTGGAGTAAATTTTTTGGTAGTACATCTGTACATGTCATAAAAAATAATTCATAAATGTTTTGAATTTCAATATGTAGGCAAAGTGATGGTGGTAGTTTTGGGGTAAATGTTTTGGTAGTACATGTCATAAAAATAAAATATATTTGCTAAACATGTTGAGTTGGAATATATACACAAAGTCATGATGGTGGTTTTAGGCAAAACATTTTAGTAGTACATGTTTGAAAAAAATGTAGATTTCATAAACACTTTGAATTGGAAGTTATAAATTTTATTTAGATTTTGTAATCATTTTGAATTTAAGTACATACACAAAGTAATGATGACTACCTATTTAGTCAAAACCATACAAAGTTCATATTCTACATTTTTGTTACATTTCATAAACATTTTGAGTTGGAATATATAGGTAGGGTGATGATAAAGGCCTATCTAGGCACAAATTGTTAGTTGTCATGGACTACATTTTTTATACATTTCATAAACATTTTGAACTGGCCTATATACACAAACCTTCTTTAGGCACAATTTGTTAGTTTTTCATTTCTATGTGTTTTCTTAAGCTTCTCATTTTATTTCAATTATCCTAATGCTCAAATATATTCTTGAGCTTCCCATTTTCTTCAATTAGGTGGAAGGGCAATTTATTTCCTTAGATAAACCCAATGAAATTGGCCCGTAGCCTCAAGTTCAATGTGTCACATTTGTAGTATGGAGGTCCTCCTTTTATGTCTTCAAGACTCCGTAATTTTCTTAGCTTCAGAATTAGATTTCCTCATCTTCCCTTTTTTTCTGTTAGCAGCATTTGAGTTTTATGAGGCTCACAATTTGTTTGCATTAGTTTGGATAGTTCATTTTTTTTCACCTAGGTTTAAATTCAATTAGAGCTTTTTCTGAACAAAATATTTTTTTCACCTAACCTCAAGTTCAATAGGTTTTCTTGAGCTTTCCATTTTTTTCACTTACTAAGAAGGGAAATTTATTTCTTGAGTTTTCCGGCAGTTTTTTGCTCACATCCTTAATTTCATTTTAGCTTCAACATTTGATTCCCTTATGGGTTTTTTTTGTTATCGGCATTTGGGTTTTATGAGGCTCACATTTTTTCATATTAGTCTTGGTTGTTTGTGTCTTTAGATTCACAAAGATTCAAAACTTTATTTACATACCTTTTCATTATCCCTTGTCTATTTATTTTCTCATTTTTTTTTTTTTTGCTAATTTTTTTGCATTACTTTTTTATTGCAAACTCTTAGAAGTTGTCTTTACTTTTTATACCCTAAACATTTTTATACATTAGAAAAAAATTGAACCCAAGAAGGGGCCACTTTGTAATGCAAAAGTTTGGGTAGAAAAGAGCCTTCTCAACTCACTAATTGAGTAATTGGGGCAAGAATTGCATGATGGTCTCCAAAAATTGTCATAATTATCCAATCCATCTCCATGATCTCATAAATCACACACCTTCTACAAATATCTACATGCCAAGTGGCTACTACCAACCTCTAATATTCTTACAGGGTGGTTGTAATGATGATGTGGCCGCCCTCATACTCATTTCAATTAGTATTAAAATTAATAAAAAAAACTCAAAGCCTCTTAATCCCTAAAGGACAAGGCAATGTTTTTTGGCAACATAGAAATTTTGGGCAGGTATATGTGACTAGAGATTTCTATATTTTAGGCTAAAATTTTAATAGAAGGTAGGACTGAGGAGTATCTTTTATATGCACTAAATTTCATGGCGTCTGGAAATATGAGTCAAAAGTTATCATCTAATATGTTATTTTTTTGGTAAATAGGGAGGTTGGGCATACTAAAATAAATTACTTTTTAAAAAAACAAAACTTGAAAATTGATTTTTAGAGTGATATATATGTGAAAAGCTTTTAATCATTCCATTTTTATTTATTAATGAGTCAAAAATTATGAAGAGTTTTTGTTTATGGGCAGTTATAGATTTTCTATTCTAAAATAAACTTTGAAGTCCTTTATTGTTGAAGAATGATTAATGACCAATTTGGAAATTATCCTATTAGTATAATAAGTTTGTCCCAAGAGAGACGATCGAGTAGGAAATCAATGCTAATGGGACTTATTCCTAAAATAGGTAATACAATTCAAAAATAGAAGACAATGACCCAATTTGAAAGAATTAGCAATCACTCAAATTACAACAGCAATCCACACCAAATTTATACACAATTCACAATTTCCAATCCAAATTTCCAATTAACACATTCAAATATCACAGCTCACCAAGAACACATACACATACACATACATACCACTCAATTTGGCTCAAAGTCATATCATATTAACCAAATTGGTGAATGAATCACCATTAAACATCTTCTTAGATTCTCCGATTTGACACAAGCTCACTCCCAACTAGCTCCACGCTCACTTGATATTTAGACTTCTAATTCATTCCATCAAACAATCTTCAACTTAATCTCACATTTTTTTATCTCCCCATTAACACGCATCACTCCAACTTCCATTACATAACACTCATATTGTTCTCACCAACTTACAACTTCCACCTTTCACATTCACCTATCATCACACCAAAACTAACACATACTTGTCCAACCTTGGACACACATACAACAAAAAGAAAACATAACATGACTCAAACTGGACGGGACTCACATTGGCTCTCTCTCTCTCCAAGTGGGTGAAAATGAATAAAAAAAGGACCTAATAGGAACTAAAATAGTAGTTGACAAACCGCCCAATTAGAAATACTAAATGCAAAGAGAAACCACCCAAATTGGACTTGACATCCTCAAAATTAGCCCCATAACTACATTCCAACTTGGTAAAATGACACTCAAAATCACCAAATTGAAACACTAACTCACAAAAAAACCTATCAAAAATCCAAATAAGCACTCAAAAAGTAAAAAAAAACAAAACACATCCAACTAATTTATCTACATTTATCTTACTCAATTTTCAATATTTCTTTAAGAAAATAAAATCCTAAGATACAAAACGTGTATTACAATATTTCAACCATTGGAATTGGCATAGTTCAATTCCATAACTAAATTCTTAACAATTTAGTATTTTGAATCATTCTTTATTTCTTTCTACTTACTATTTTTTTCTTATATGTTGTACAATTCCAAATGATGTGAAATTTTTCAAGCATGTATCTAACTTGTCTAGGAAAAAGAATCCAAAAATCACCACCATTCTGGACATTTTTTCATAGAAAAGTAAGCTTGTGAAATGCAACTGACCTCTTTTTTGTAAGTCCAAGAAAATGATTTTAGTGAATTTGAATCCTTATATCTTGCAATCCATGTGGCGTAAATTTCTGAAATTTCTACCACATGTTTTCAAGTTAGCATACTACAAGATCCTATGGTTACATGTGTCAGAAAAACGGGTTTTTTCCAAAATTTGGTACTTGTAATAAAAATGGCAGTTTTGGAGCATTTTGGGTGGAAACATAGTCACAGTTCTTTAGGGGTTAATGGGTTCAATCCCCTCCTAATGTCCCTAACTTCTTTGTTTCCTAACCTTTCTCTTGCCTTTCTAATGGCTATAGCTTTGCTTAACTACCTATGCTCATCCAACGGACATCACAAAAAAGAAGCCGATGAAGGCAATGAAGAAGAGGTTGATTGTGCGATGAAACCAAGGTTGATGAAGGTCCCACATCTGACTTATTGTAGTACCTCATTTTTCTTTAGGTTTGGTCAATTTGATTTTTCAAATGAAAATAGGGTTGTCAATTTGCTCCATTTTCACTAGCACATCAATTGACTTGTAAATCTTCAATTAGAATTGAATAGGTGGATTTGCTTAGATTTGGAAAGGGACGAATTAACAAAACTTCGTAAAGTCAAATTGAATAGGCATAATTCTTGTAAAGAGTTATTTTCATAGTTTTGGGACTATAAGTCCAAAGGTCTATTTATTTATTTAGTTCATACCAAGTTGTATGACTCACTGTATTCTTGCGCTCTTTGTGTTAAATTCTCGAGCATTAAAATTTGCAAATTTTCTTATTGCTCCTGTGTGTATGAGCTGTCTATTTGGCTGAGGGATTCGGCCTATAGTGGGAGTTGAGTAAAAGATTGAAGGAATCAGCTTGTATGTGTGTCCATTGTACTTGCATGGTTGTTTGTTGCCGGTCTATTGCATGGTGTGTAATCGAAATTGCAGGCTAATTGACTGAGGGTTATACTATGTGTTTGAGTTTACGTGACTGAGAAGATTGTCTAAATTGTCTATGTGCTACGGTGTAGTCACAATGAGTGAAATTGCGTCAAATTGGACTTGTGCACGTTGCATTTGAATCTCGCACTGTTGTATGGTCAAGTGGATCGGAATATGGGAAATTGAAGTGTCAAATTTAAATAGGAGAATATCTTACGTTATAGTTGTGAATGCTAGTTACAATGTGGGAACCTGCTGAATGTTGTGCACATGTTTGTTAACTTGTTTGACAATGAATTTGAGCACAAATTCTGAGTTATCAATCTAGTTGATTGTGAAATTCAAATACTAAAATTTGAGTATGAAATTCCTGGGAGTAATTGTGCTTGGGTCATTTCATCCAGATTCATGAGTAGGTGTGCGTAGGAGTTGCAACCTATGCTTGAAGCTGTTAAAACTTGTGTCAATTTGATTAATGTAATTTCTATGACTCCAAGTGTTGTGAATCTGTCAGTCTTGCATTGGTCGACTTGTCTGTAAACAAATCATTTTGAGGGTGTAAGTTTAGTCCAATCGACATTTTCTTTTGGTAATTCCAAATGGCCACCCATGCGTGTTGCGGAGTAGCTCGGTGCCGCAAGTGAAGATATAAGCCTGCGAATAATAGAGTGGTCGGTGGTTGATTCAACTACGGTTGTTGGAAGATGAGCAGTCAATTTGTAAGTAAATTCATGATGTCAAATTGGAAGTGTGTGAATAAAATTTATGTCTAATAGCCATACTATATATATTTGTATGTTAATCACTACAGGTGAAGTGCAACTATTAAGTAAGGTCAAATTGCGTAAACAAATAGCCTATCGCTTATGGTATTCAACCGATTGAGATAGTCAAATTGATAGACCACAGCTCAGTCATGAGAGTTGGTCAATTAATATATTTGAATCTACATAAACTAGGATTAAGGAGCAAGTCAATTTAAGCTTAACGTGGTTGACATTAATTTGTGAATAAAAATTAAATGTCACGTGGATGTGTAGATTGTGAACGCATTATAATCTGTGTTGCACCGGAAGTGTGAAAATTTAAGGCATCACTAAAGTTTAATTGTATCAATTTGATTATGTGAATGTGCATTGTGGAGTAAGATGGAACCAACTAATTATTGTGCGGATGTGTACTACGAGCAAGTATGCCATATTTAACTACTTTTGGACTTTGCAAAGTCCAAAATTGATAAAGGGACATCTACGACAATTGTAGATTTTAACTTCTATAGATTTTATGAATCTAGAAATGATATAGATTTTGGACTAGGTGGTTTGAAAAATGTACAACAGGTTTAGATTTTAGATATCTATGACATCGGGGGATCTCACAATCGACAAAGTCCAAAATTCCCTTAAAAGTCCAAAAGTAGTTGAATATGGCATCAATCTAATTGCCTTGTCCACCCTAACTTATTATAAATTGTAATTAAATTGGATCAGGTTGTTTGTGGTGTTAGTAGCATAATTGAATTGTCACAAATGTTGTGAAATCTACTGAATAGTGTGTAACCAAGTCTAATTGCTAGCAACATTATTGCATCTTGAATATTGTTGTGTATTAAATTGGTTGGAAGCATTCACAGCAAGAAAGCGAAATAGGCAAGTCGATTGTGTCATGGCAAGTGGTCCAACGGTAGTCCATTTGGTACGGTCATAGAACCAAGTCGATCACTTTGGTCTATAGTATTGACTTCAACAAATTGATCCAACGTTACTTCATCAAAGCAAGGTCTAATTGACAAAAATAATGGAATAAAAAGAAGATACAAAGAAAGAGTCAAATTACCAGGAAAGAATCAATTCTTCCTTGTGATTTTATATGGATGCATTTAAATTAGAGATACTGAATTTAATTTGGCATTAAAATAAAAATTGTGGAATACCACTACTAGACTAGACAAACTAAAAGAAGAAATATATGTGAAAATTAATAAATAAATAGTATTATTAAGTGGCTAGAGCATGCGTCAAATACAAATTGACAATCCCTTGACAAATTGACTTGAGATTTGATATAAGCCACACTCTAGACAAGACTGGGACACTATACATTCGAGTCTATATTATAGCATCGGGAATTGGACTAAAAATAATTGACATTAGGATGTGTTCTTTGGGTTTATTTTATAAAACAGATTACAAAACAAAGTAGATAAGTATTTGTAATACAAAAACAAGTGACCTTAGTCACACAAACGTTAGACTTATTGACCCTTCCATAGGAATTACCCCCTTATACTAGTTGTCTTGTGATTTTGTTAAGTAGATAAAACTTACATTACACTTACCATTGCAAGAATTTGCCTTCCATCAAATTGCCCTTCCCCCATGGAGCTTCCCCACGATTGTCATTCCCCCCACTTCCCCAAAACTACCTTTTTGTATGGTCCTTTCTAGCTTGTAGATGCCCCGTCCCCCGTCCCCCCCCCCATATCACCACATTTCTCCTCCACCTAGTTGTTGCAGAAGATCCCTTGTTTGTGGCACCCCACAGCAATGGCCTACTAGGGATCCCATTGAGTTTGACCTCTAGACCCAGTATGCAGTCCTTGCCCTTAACTCTGTTTCCTTCATAGAACACTAGGGCTGATTTTTTGTTGCAAGCCACATATCGAGATTCCAAAATTTTGTAGGAAGGACAAATGCTTGGCAAGAAGTAGGTACCTTTTTTTGTCTTCATAGTTCAAATTCTAAATTGGAGCTCATTTGAAAGTGGAATTCATTGATGGAAAAAATGACAATGTAAACAACTTTTGCCAAAACTATGTCTACAATCATGCACTTTAGGTTGTGCTTTATAAGTGCAAATCATTTGAATTTTTTTGAGCATGATCCTAACTCATATGAAAAGCCAAATACAAATAATAACCATGAAAATAAAATTCTATACTATTGGAATTTAGCACTCAAAGTACAGCTGCCTGACAATTTCGCAGTGAAAATAAATAAATCTGAACTTTGCACCACTAGATCTCACTCAAATCAAGGAATCTACCAAAGAAATTTGGTAAATCTCTCTAAATAGTGTAGATAAGTTCAAGATTCTATAGTTGATAACTATTTTTTTTTCCCATTTAGTGTCTACTCTTCACATCCCGTCAACACCCCTATTTTGACTACTTTCTTCTAAATCACTCCAAAAACATTTAGGGATTAACTTGACAAACCAAAAATTTGATGACTATGGTTGCATGGAATGTATTTCATTTGTAAGAAGGACCAACAAAGGTAATATTATTTGAAGGTACCACCCTTACATACGTGCATAATTTGTTTTTTCCCTTGCACTCCAAAGTCTAAGCAACTATCATGATGTACGTACCAATAGTTTTCATCTTTCAACCAAAATTCTAGATAGGCGAGAGTCTTTGGTTTTTGTACAAAATAATAAAGTTATGGAAACAACCTATATTGCAGCTAAAGGTTTATATTGGATTGTGATCCGACCAGGTATTGTATGCAGGCTTGTATTATCTTGTAAAGATAATAAAGTTTTTCTTTGGCATAGAAGATTAGACCATCCAAACTCTACTTCATTGAAAAAAACTATTCCATGTATTATTGGATAGATGTAAATTCAAAGGCATTATATCAAGTATACATGGAAGGCAAATTCATTGCCAAGCCATTATTATAAAAATTTCTTTGTGAATTACCACCAATACTTTCAAGGCTGCTGTTAACCCATTATGTTGTCCTTTAAAGAAATTATTAATTGGCTTACCTTAGCTCCACAAAGTAATTATTGATATTTTAGAAATCTCAAGATAATTAGATCAGAGGATAAATTATGCTAGACTACATGGAAAATAAATATGCACATGTATAAAAATATTAAAATACAAAAGTTATTAATTTGTGAAAATGACAAATTATATTGTTTCCTGTATTTTGGAGCACTTTCAAGAATTAATTAAAATTAGGAACACACAAAGGAATAGGTGTAATAATGAAAAATCTTAAATTATATACTTCGGACTACAAGATTGACGAATTAATAATGAAGAAAAATATCTTAATTCACAATTTATTCATTTTATAAAAGACCACTTCAGCACAGACAAGGAAGACCAAAGCGGCAATACAACTTACTTAGTACATAGAGTTACTAGGCTAATTATAGGAAAGAATTAGTTAGGAAAAGATAGTTAGGAAAATTATAGAAGGAATAGTCTTAGACCTATTACCAAGGTTCAACGGTTAGGGTTATTTTAATAGCCCCCTATCACCGGGAAAAACTATATAAAGAAGCAAGTTTTCTCATTCAAAGATAACAAATAACAAGACAAAAAGATATAAAAGACTTACAACAAAGACAAAGAGCTTAAAGAGAAAACAAGTCAAAAGAAATAAGAGATTCAAGACCAATTGAAGAAATAACGATAAGAATAAAAGATCTTGTCTCACGAAGTCAAGCGAAGACTTAAAAACCTTAAAAGAAATAAAAGACCAACATTGACTCCTAGTTCATTACAAATTGGGAACACATAGAATTAGATTAGTGTAATTCTATTTCATGAAATAAATGATATGAAGAGGAAAAATTGTGTTTCAGCTGCATGGTTTAGTAAATTCCATAATTAAACCACTTAGATATTTCTTGATTTTGGTTGATGTATTAGGCAAACAATCATATTCTTGTTATTATCAACAAAAATTTGACTTTTGTCACTTTACCTTCAATGCTAATTTGTTTTAAGGCTCATTATTTGATTATCCAATCAAAACATTGCATATGGACAATACTCAAGAATTTTGATCAATATCTTTTGAAGATTATTGCACTACAACATGGATTAATTTAACATGTTTAGTTCTATATGAAAATATCCAGAATAGACTATCATAGTCTTTCATCAAATGAATTCAACTTAAAACAAGCCTATTGCTTCTTCAAGCAAATTTGTCTAAATTTATGTAGGGACATGCAATTTTACATGCTGCAACTCTAATTTGGCTCTGTCTTTCATTTTTGAAAATTACTTTTTTACAAAAGCTTCTTTCGAGACATGTTTCCAATGTATCTCATTTGCGAGCATTTTGTTACCATGTATGGGTTCAATCCCAAAATCTCAACGCCATACCATAGGAGCTCATCCACAACAAGGCATCAATGTTGGATTGATTCTCCAAGCATTATTTGTTATATCAATCCATCAATTGGTATGATGCTTTATGCTTGTTTTGTCAATTATCGATTTGAAAAAAAGATATTTTCATCTTTAAAAGGAGGAGTATCTATTCAAGAGAAATTTAGGGGCCTTATGTTCAAGGCACTTGAGACATTTATATCGAATCTTGATCCTATAATATCTTTGACTAAAAATGAGTTCCCAAAATTTTGTACTTACAAAAGATTGCAGATTAAACATCCAATGGCTTCAGTGATGCACCAAAAATTACCAAAACTCCATTGAATGAAGCTCAGAATATCCATGGTCAAGTTCCAATGTTAAAAACTATTACAGCTCCAACATTTTAATCAATGGTTAAATAAATTCATGGATTGAATAAGCAACTATGCGCAAGATAACAATTGATATTGTTAATTCTTTTATGTCTACAACAACCATTGCCAATTTACACAATAACATGATTATGAATATCAAATTGTCTATCCATGTAAAATATCATTGCAACTTTTATAATCTGAGAAACTATTGCTTATGAATAAGAAAATTCCAAGTTTAATATAAAATATCTATGATATACTGCAGTACAGGTGATATTTGGTATAGACTATAGAGCAACAATTGCAATAGATGAATCTTTTAATTGTATAATTGCAAAAAAAAAATTTGTAAAAAAGATGATTCCAAGCCACAAAACTATTAAAGAAGCAATTTGTCCCTCTGATTGGCTACAGTAAAAAGTTGTGATCAAGGAATAGTGTGCTTTTTTGAGTAAAAGGAAGTTTTTTGGACCTATTATGAATAATCTTATTTCTTGACCTTTTGCATATAAGCTATTTTTTTTGTATGTAAACACAATGAAAAAGGTCAAATTATCGATTATAAAGTCCTTTTGGTTACTCAAGGTTTTATAGAAAAGTTTGGTATTCATTAAGATTATAAATATTCACTAACTATAGATTTTATTACTTTCATATTACTTTATTGGAATGGAAAACTTGCACATCATCCTTGAGACACGTCTTATAGATGTAGTCACCGCTTATCTATATGGCTCTTTTGAATCCTTAATGCAAATATTTATATGAAAGTGTCACTTGATCTTGAAACCACATGTCAAATTGCACCCATTTCTAGACCAACATTGTAGTGTTAAATTACAATGGGCATTATATGGTCTTAAACAATTTAGACAAATGTGGTACCAACAATTGTGAAATATTTTATAAATGATCAATTTCTTTCATGTCTCTTCATCAAACAAGACAAGTATGGATTTGTGATCATTGTAGTATACATGAATGACTAACCTTGTAGACATCCAATCTGCATATATTGTGGCTACTTAGTTTTTTACTCATAAATTTGAGATGAAATTTCTTGATAGAATTACTTTTTGCATTGGCCTACAAGTTCTTCACCTGAAAAGATGGTAGCATTTTCCTTTCACAAATGGTTTATATCAATTGCATCTTGAAAAAATTCAATATGATAGATATCTATCCATTCTTTACATCAATGGTTGGTTGTAACAACAATGTAATGATCCTCATCACCCTTGTGAGGAGGAAGAGGAAGTACTAAGTGAACAATATCTATACCTCATTGCAATTGAAGCACTTTTATATTTGGCTACATCTATCTAAGGCCTAATATTGCATTGTAATTAATATCCTTGCAAAGCATAGTGTCCGGCCTACACTACAACATCATAATGGCATTAAATACTCTTTTTATTATTTGAAAGAACTAAAAATTTGTGAGTACATTATATTTGATTAGTAGATCTCAAATTGAGTGAATATGTTAATGCTGACAATAAATCTGACCCTACAACAACCAAATTTCAAACAAGTTATGTTTTTTTCTAATAAAAATTGCAATATCTTAGAAATCAATCTCAAATATTTGAATATATCTTGTAATACATATATAAATGTATTGAAGCTTTTTATTATAGGATCTGTTTAGCTATTATTTCACAATAGATTTGTCCCTTATTTTTTTTCTACTTCTACTTTTTGCACATTTTCCTACACCCTATGGTAGTTAAAACTGAAAATTAAGATACTAAATATGTCTCTATTGTAAATTAAAAATGTACATATGTAGTTCTATGATTCATTGATTAGTAATTCAATACAACATATATATTCTAACTATTGTTGAACACAACCTATACAAACAACACATATATAGACATTATATATCAAATGGTTTATAATAAAAATTATGCAAATGAATCATACATGTATAATAAGCAAAAATGAAAAAAATGAAAAAAAACTAACTAACTATACACATACACAATCCACAAGTAGTATTATATTGGCTAAACCTAATTTGTGCATTTACAAATGTAGTGGTTTAGGTTCCCAAAATTTTACAAAATATGCTAGCAAGTAGATTGGCTTCAGAGTTTAGGGTTTAGGATATAGTACAACAAAAACTTCTACTTGAAGAAAAAAAAAATTAACTATGCACATACACAATCCAAAATGAGACGTTGTTCATTATTTTGTCCGTTTGTAGATGGAAAATGGAAGCTCCTCATGTAGGTTTTTCTTCTCTCTTTTAGACTACCTCTTATGTAGATTTATAAATTATGTACTATGGATCATTATAATGTATTGTATGGTAGTTGTAATATAGTACGCTTAAAAAAAATGATGCTATAGTAACTTGAATATTTTTTTAATGATTAACTCCAACATTTAAAATATATCCTATATTAGGTTTCACTTTGTTTCTATGGTAACCACTAGTGAAGTATCTAGAAAATTAGTAAAGCAAACAATAACTACAATATCGTCCAATTATGCAAAAATTATTGCTTTGCATGAACCATCTTAGGAATGCATCAGGTTTGAGATCAATTGATAAATTTATTTGAAAAAATTGTAGACTACTTTATGATGATTTTCCAAATGTATTATATGAAAACAACAATGTTTTTGTTGCAAGTGGGTTTTATTAACCCCTAAAGTCCTATTGTCTCTTTGGAGATCAAAATGGATTTTGGGCAAGTTCCCATGGCCTCAATATTCATCATGATTTTTTGAATTTTCTTACGAAGATTGAAAAACACATTAGCTTTTGGGGAATATAATTTTTATTTCAATAAGTTTCCAGGAGCAAAAGTTATAGCACAAAAGGTCCTTTCTTAGTGCAACGGCCAGAAACTTCCTCATACAAAAGAAATTTAAAAAAATCTAAAATATTTGTTTTTTATAGATTGTAATTTTATTTGTATGGAAAGCTTTGATTCATTACATTTGTATTTGTTATGTGAAAATTATAGATGGTCTTATTTTTTGGGCAATTAAAGCATCTCTTAAAAAAAATAACTTGTAGAATTCATCTCTAAATGCAATTTTCACAATTTTACAAAAAACAACGTTTGACAAGGTTAATTTTGCTTACTTACTAAAACAATCTTGACATTGGGATTATAGTGTTTCAATCCCATCTTAGAGCTATTAACAATTTAATTTTTCTTTTGATTGTGGGCCTACTTCTACTTAACAATTATTTAAGGAATAAAAATCAAGTATGTTTTTTTGAATTTTTTAAAAGATTTCAACTCAATTCTTCAATAGGAAAAATATTTAAACTCTAAGTCTATAGATTAGAAAGTTTCCACAAATGGTTGTGTTCAAAGTCATGTGAAATTGGAAGCATGTGTTCAAAAAAAACAAATTTTTCCAACTTTGAATGCTAATATCTTCCAATTTGTATGGTCAAAATTTATGAAATTTTTATAACATAATCTAGGAAATTTTAATTACAAGATCCTATAATTAGATTCTTAAAAAGATGATTTTCTTAGATGAACGCTCGGGGAGGTCACTTAGTTCTACTACAACAAACCACGTGCGAACAAATGGTTTCTAATAAACTATAATTTCAACCTAAAATTTTGAGCATTGTTTAATAATGACTATAGGTTTCTATTGCCAAAATTTCAAACTCAAATAAAATATAAAATGATTTCTAGAAGAGGTTGAAAATGAACTAAAATGGCATGTTTTTCAACTCAAAAAATTACAGAGAACACATTTAGATGACCATTGAATCAATATTCAACTCAAATTGAGCTTTCAATAGAGAGTTATTTTTAGGAATTTTTTGTTCATTTTTTAGACAATTTTTTCTTATATAATATGGGGGTGTGAAAGTTATTTTTTAGTTCTACAGTGTATCTTTTTACTTCAAAAATTTGTAACTAATTATTATTAACAAATAAAAATATCAATAATTCAAAATATAAACTTTCAAAGTAGGAAAATCTATTCATTT
This sequence comes from Antitrichia curtipendula, assembly GCA_951230915.1. Classification (NCBI taxonomy): domain Eukaryota; kingdom Viridiplantae; phylum Streptophyta; class Bryopsida; order Hypnales; family Leucodontaceae; genus Antitrichia; species Antitrichia curtipendula. Next base: position 26,305,294 of record OX579634.1, on the reverse strand, counting down.
TTTTTTTTTTAATTTTATTTAAAATTCAAAAAATAAATAGGGGGTCCAAAGTTTTGATCGCACGTGGTTTCTAATGGACACTCTAAGTGACCTCCCCGAGGATGAACGCAATTGAATTGACAGTTTTGAGTCGTTTTTGACAAAAAAACGGCCTTGGAACTTCATGAGTTAAAGGTGATTGAATTAAACATATTGATCCAAAATATTTTAGTTATACTCATGACTTGATTACAAAACGAGCACTTGAAATTAAGGAACTCATATCAGCAAATAATCATGGTGATCTCTTTACCAAGGCTCTTCTATTATGTATCCATTGTTAATTTATTCATGGCATTGGAATATAGTATTTAAATATTTTGGAGCTAGAGATTCAATAGACTTTATTACAAAAGATATAATTGTTCTTAAAAAGTGAATTTTTTTTTGCTATCCTTCCTTGGATTTTACATTGAAAATGGATTGATAAAGATGTTGTATTTTTTTTTCTTCATGTGTGATTTCGTCTTTGACTATAATCAAGTTTTTTTCAAAAAATATTTTAATGACATAGCATTTGTATATCTTGCAAGATTATGTAAATTACAATTTATAACATTGTATGAAATTTTGTATAAAGGCTATGTCAAACAAGGAGTGTTAAAAAATGTTGTTATACACTCTCCAATCACTATAGATGAATAATCAACAAGGGGTTATGTAAGAAACTTTTTGGTGAATTGTAGAAGAAGTTTATTCCACCTTCTCTCCTATTTGTATATGTATAGTGAATTAAAAAAATTGAGTTCCTCAACTGAATTGTTTTGCAAGCATGAGTAGACCAGTCAAATTGACTCATTTCTACTTTGGATAGCCAAAGTATTAGATATTTTATGAGATATCCAATTGGCACATAGACAAGATTTTTAAAAGTATTTCATCTAAGATGTGTAAAATATGAAACTAAACTCGTGTTTTTTCACTGAAAAGTTGTCATATTTTAACTTTTAAGTTGTCTTCATGTTTTCTCTTTTTTTCACTTATTTTTTTTAATTAATGACTATGTCGGTTAACTTGTTGAAACTCTCTTGTCAATCACAAGCAATTTGTAAACAATTCAATCTATGAATATAATTTATGAGTTATAAAAATGATGTTGTGCATAATCCAACCTTCTCAATTGTATTTGAAATTTACTATCTATTGAGTTGTTGTGCACCACTATGGGTGAGAGAGAATTTAAAAAAAAAAAATTAATGAGTTGTTGAATTGACAAAGCAAGTTGCATTGAGGCGTAATATTATTTAGTTGATGGCCAGTTATATGTATGAAGTATCTGTGGGTAAATTAACTGTCTTGAGCTATGAATCTTGTAAGTAAACTAGATTGATTGACAACCAAATTTTTGATGTCTTGTTTGGGAATTGGAATGATTGTATGAGTAAATAATTAGAAATGATGAGTCTGTTTTTTTTCTTTCATGTGAGTGTAGAACTCGTAATTTGAAAGCTTGAGTTGAAGCCTAAAGATTGGTGTGATGCTGAATTAAAATTAACTACTTAAGGTTTGCAAAAGTATTTGCTGAAAAGTAGAGATTAATTAGACATATGGTTTGTTAATAAGAATAATTTAATTATTAAGATCAAGTGTGTTAATTTGGAGCAAACCCTAGATAGGAAGTCGAATGGTCATGTGTGACAATCAATTTGGAATGTAATTTACAAGCTAAGCACTCTGACTACATGTCAAATTGCAGTGTTTGCTAAGTGTGTTGAATTATATCTTGTTGATTTATAGTCAGCATTGGGGTTACAGTGAAGTTGTAAGATCCTTGTGGAAACCCTATAAACAAGTAATAGGACTTTAGAGACTAGTCAATATGACATACCTAATCTACTAATTAGGAGTATGTGTTCATAATAAATCTTTGAGAAGTTACCAAGGAGGAATGATAAATGTAAGACCAAGATGTATGCATATAAGGTAGAAGGTCCAGAAAGCGCCCATCTAAGGGAAATCAGGCCTTTCTGGAGATCTTGGAGGACTTCAATTTTTTTGCCATTTTTTTCAGTGGAAGAGAATTTGAAGATGGCGCTCTGCTGATTTTTTCAGAATTTTTGGAGTCAGAATGAAATTACAGCAAATTTTTAAAGGCTAATGTTAGTAGGGCTCTATTCTTGTTCCTAGATACTGCAATAATGAACAAGACAACATGCTGGAAAAGATCAAGTGGTTGTAAAAAACAATTAATAGGATGGGTAAAACCGTTCATGCAAAGCTTTTAAAGCATCCAACACAAGTCAGAAATTTAGAAATTCTCTAGTGATTTAATAATCATGCAAACTACATCCTCTGATTCGAAGTGCTGTAACTTCTGCATCCGATGTTCAAATTCAATAAAATGTTTTGGAGAATTTGCGCTCTTTCTTCTAGTTTGTGTGGTAAAATTTTCAGGTGAATCCAAGATTTACTGATTTTTTGGAAGCCAATCTAAGTTCGCAGTTTCCATTTGACTCCTTCAAATTGCATTTCATGACTGCAACTTCGGGGGCTTGTATCTCCTTCATCCAAAGTTTTTTTCAAATAAAATTTGTTGTATTATGTTTGCCTTGAAGTGTTGTTGTTGTGGAAAAATTTTCATGTCAATTGAAGTTGTCTTGAATGTTTGGGAGCAATTCAAACTTCAAAATCCCGACATTTTTTATTTACAGTGAACTTTGGCAGCTTGTTACTTCTTCATACAATGTCCGTTTCCAATAAAAGTTTTTGGAAAAGTTTTGCATACTAGTCTAGTTTGTGTGGTTAAAATTTCAGAGCAATCCAAGAAGTTATGAGTGACTGAGAGGCATTTTAGTAAAAGAGAGTTCAGCTACAGATGGTTTTTTTGCAATTTCTAGACATTTCAAAGCCATTTTGCAGACCTTACCACATTTAGGTTCTTACTGTGAGTAAAATCAATCATGATAGTGAACCATCTCACTTGTTCCATAGCCTAAAATCATTCACATGGGATGGCAGTTCCTCATCGCAAAAAGTTAATTCCATTTCAACACCCATGTGCACTGTTTTAGAGCCTTTTGTAGGGGTGGTTCTTAAAGCCTGAGCCATTTTACAGCCTCCTCCTATAATGAGTATTTTGGCATAAGAGTTGAGCAAGTTTGGTCAATAATTAATCTGATTATCACCATTGCACATACATACAAATTAGATTGATTTGTATGCAATAATGATTATCTGTAAAAAATATAGGCAAGTTGCTAGTGGGAGATTAGAATGATAGTCACGCAAAAAAAAACCCAAGGAGGGGGAGGGTAGTGTGTAAAAAAACTAAGGAGATAGGTACAAACACCAAGTATTTTTTAGGGAGGTATTATTATTTTATTTTATTTTAAACACGCTATTATTATATAATTTCTTACTTTGGGTTATTAGAGAAGGGGCTTGCATTACTTATAATTCTAAATTGATATGAATAAATGATATGGTAATTTAGATTAAAAAAAAAATTCTATTACAATTTTTGTCCTACATTAAATTTCTTTCAAACTTTCTTTTCTTTCCCCCATTAATGACTACTTACAACCAATGTTTTTTTTTTCATTTTCCATGAAGTGGCAAAGTGGCGATATTAAATGTTACGGTGGTGCTCCAAGTTTCAACATTCATCCAAGTACTAGATAGAAAATGTGATACTACGTATCTATAATTCTATTTTCATTCACAATGTGGCGATTTCATCCAAGATTTTCTTGAACTTGAAGTTTTTTGGCAATTTCATCCAAAATTTTAATAAAAATTTCCTATAGGCTTGGTGCTAGGTCAAATTTTTTGGTGCAATTTTGCACCAAATCGCCAAAAAAAAAACCATTGCTTACAACTAGAACTTAACATAAAACTATAGTCAATACTACTATTGTATCTTCCATAAAAATTGTCAATGACACTCATTTACTAGGTAGGTATCGTATTATTGAATGCTATCAATTGAACTTTAAGTTTAGGTCCTTTTTACATGATTAATATGAATGATATAGAGATCACTTTTTGATATCAACTTTACTTTAACCTACATTGTTTGATTTAATGTACATGTCTTCACAGTATGCACAATAATATGTAAGATTTATTTTTGCACTATCATGGCAGTATGAAATCTTAGTATGAAATAGAATGTACGAAATATTTTTGCACAATCATGGTAGTATGAAATAAAATGTCCTCATTGTGTTTAGAAACACAATGAGTGAAAAAAAATGTGCATATCATGTCTAGTTATGGAGACACAAATAAAACTAAGCTTGCACACTTAAACTCAAACATGCAATACTGTAACTGCTGGGAAAACTAGAAAACAATCATAGTCCCCAAACGCCAGAGTGGACCCTTAACCTTGAACAGTCGGAACGACAAACAAGGACTTGGAACAGGAACCACCAATTTTCAAAATTAAATGACAACCACCTAAAGCCAACCAATGTCTATTGTAGAAATTAGTAAAGTCTATAAAATTATTGAACACTTTGAATATGCCACTCACAAGGCAGCAACATTTAATACTTTTGACCAAAAAAAAAAGAATAAAAAGGAGGGTATCCTAGGTGTAATTTTTTTCTAATTGAACCTATTTTTCTATATCCTATAGTAGTTTGAAGACATGTCATGGCACTTTTGTACCCTATAGTATATAAAAAAAAGTTATAATTTTTATCTCAAATGTTTTTTAGGCACCCTATCATTTGTTTGCATGTAGTTTTCTATTGCTATCATTTTCTACTGCTCAATTTTTAGTGAATTTCTTTGAAGATGTGTGGTTTTGTAAGAGATTTGTGGATATATAATTTTTAATTCAATCGGTGCCCATGAAAGAAAGTTATGGCACAATAAGCCAAAAATGGAGATTAGTGGGTAGCACAAAAAAATCAAAAAAAGTCAAAAAAATCAAAAATAGTCAAAAAAAAAAAATTCTAAAATTATATATATTTTTCTACATTTGAAGCTTTGATTCATTCTATTTGAACTTGTGATGAGAAGGTTATGGACAATCTTAGTTTTTTGGGCAATCTGAGCATCTTCTTGAAAAAATAACTTATAGGATTCATTTTTGAATGCAATTTTTATAATTTTCCAAAAATCTTTTTTTAGAGAGAGTTGCATTGTCTTGCTAGAACAATCTCACTGTTGGAATTATTGTATTTGAATTTCATCTTAGAGCTATTAATGATTTAGTTTTTCCCTTAATCTTGAACCTACTTCTACTTAACAAATTTTTAATGAGTAAAAATTAAATGATTTAAAATTTTATTTTATTTCTTAGATTCTCATCCAAGTATTCCACATAAAAACTTAGAAAATAAAAAACAATAGTACAAAAAAATTTAATTAAAAAGATTCAAAGTCAAAAAATCTAGTCAAACAAGGTGCAAAAAAACTTGTTTTCTTTACTTTGGATGCAAACATCTTGCAATCTATGTGGTCAAAGTTTCTGAAATTTCTTTCATATATTCTCTACTAGTTTATTATAATATCCTACGGTTAGATATGCAAAAAGCCACAATTTTTATAGATTTTTGCTCTTTGCAATAGAAGTGGCAGTTTTGAATTTGTTTTGATGGAGAAAAGGCCTCGGTCCTTTAGGGGTTAATATGAAAAAGGATATAGTTCATTTAGTAGAACGTTGCCCTTGCAATTGGATCATTGTGCTTATGGATTACATACCTAATTATATGGGTGGTAATGATAGTATATTTTTATTTAAACTTGAGGCTAATTTTTTTCAAGAATGAAAAAGAACTTTGGAGCATGCCACTGAAAACTTTACAAAGACAACAAATTGAACACCTAAAGAATCAAGAGTCCCTTTGGCAGGCTCTTGAAGGTTTGTATAGATTCTTCTGTTCTCAATTTTTGGCATGATTTTTTGAAACTAAGAAAACACTTTAGCTTTCTAGAAACAAAAAAATCCACAAAAATACAAAATAGAATTAAAACTTTTTTGTTTCTTATAGAAAATATTTTTTCTGGATAGAAAGATTTGATTCATTTGATTTAGAATAGTGATGAAAACGTTATAAAGAGTTTTATTGTCTGTGCAATCAAAGCATCTTCTTTAAATTTAAAAAAAATAAATTCTATACAATTTCAAATTAGTTATGTACAACTTCACACAGTTAAATATGCAAAAAATATAGATTTAAAAAGTTTTGCATTTCTGCAATAGAAATGGCAATGTCTTTTAACCAATAAAAATGGCCTTAAGTTTGTCCTTTAGGGATTAATCAAAAAATCTTCTATATTTTTTCAATAAGCAAATTGAATCATTTTCATATATATATATATATATATATATATATATATATATATGTTTCATCAAATTTTTATGTTCTATAAGATAAAATTAATTTTAAAAACCAATACTAAAAAGATTCTATGGGCAATTTTTATTCATGGTAAATTCTTCATTTTTTTTAAGACACTGAATGTAGGACTATACAAAAAAATTATTTTATTTTGTCAAATTTTCCCTGTTATAGGTATTGGTACCTATCTTAATTTAATTTTATCTTTATGAAGCAATACAATAAATTTATTTTATCTAAATTTATTTTTGAATTTGAAATTTAAAAAAAAAATTATATCATGAAAACTTATTATAATCATTTTTTGATTAATTAAATTTATTTTTTAGTCAAAGAGATGGTATAAAATACTCAATTTCCATTTGGATAAAAGGTGCCTATCTTGAGTGTTTTGCTTGTTATAAGTTGGTTTACCTAATAAATGTAACCAATTTGCTTTTAAAAAAATAGCTGAAATAAATAATAGAATAAGAGCTTTAGTTTAAGATTTTAATTATTACCTAAACCAATTGTATACCACCATTGATATATCTAAAATACGCTATATTAATTGGATTTGATGCTCTACCTCATATAAATGCTTCTACATTTAGTTGACCAAAATGTCTATTTCAAATTAATCACAATGATCAAATTGCAGATTTTGCATTAGATGCTCTCAATTCGTTTTAACCCCTAAAGGTTTTTGACTATGTTTTCACCAAAACCGCTCCAGAACTGCCATTTCTAATACTAGTGCCAAATTTTAGAAAAAAACACATTTTTGGACACTTGTAGCCGTAGGATCTTGTAGTAAACTTGTTTAAGAAGATGTGGAAAAAATTTCAGAATTTTCCACCAAGTGGATTGCAAGATAATAGCGTTTGAATTGACAAAAATCCTTTTTTTGTCCCTGCGAAAAAACAGGCAGCTGCCCTCCACAAGGTCACATTTGTATGAAAAAATGTCCAAAATGATGGTTACTCTTTGGATTTATTCTTCAAGGCAAGTTGGCTACATGCTTGAAAATTTTCAGATCATTTGGAATTGTACAACATATAGGAAAAAAGTAGTAAGTAGGAAGAGGTAGAGAATGATTCAAAGCACTAAATTGTCAAGAATTTATTTATGAAATTGAAAAATGTCAATCCCAACGATTGTAACGTTGTAATAAACAATCTACACCCAATGTTTTTATTTTTTTTCAAAAATATTGAAAATCGAGTTAAATAAAGGACTTCAAAGTTTATTTTAGAGTAGAAATTCCATAAGTACCCTCAAACTAAGAATCCTCATAACTTTTGACTCATTGATCGGAATGGAATGTTTCAAAGCCTCCCACGTACATATAAATCTAAAGAACCAATTTCAAATTTCAAATTTTTTTAAAAGTGATTTTTAAAGAAGTTTTTTTTGCTGCCCCGGCTTCCCGTCAAACAATGAAAATGACATATCATGCAATAACTTTTTAACCATGTAGTCAAAAGTTACGAAAATTGTTGGACCTTAAAGCTACTCCTCGGGCACATCTTATGTGAAAATTTCAAAGAAAAAAAAGAAAAATTCCGGTCATAGTGAGCTGCCCCAAATTGCTATGTTGTCAAAAAACGGTGTTTGGTCCTTTAGGAGTTAACTACTTTTTAAAAAAGTTCTTGAAGGTGATTGATGATATAATCAACAATGATTATAGCATTTATAATTTTACACTAGCTCTCAAATATTTTGTACACTTAAAAGAAATTGCCATACAAAAGTGAAAACCTAGAGATTTTTCAAGAAAGTTTGGACATATTGAAGAATTAAAAACTTACTTGAATAAAACTATTTTTTATTTTTTAATAATTTTATCAAATATATTTGTAAAAAAGACTTTTAGCTCAAGTAAATTTTTTCATGGGTCTTTAGTTGATGGAATGAGAACTCTTTCTAAAATTTTGTAGTAAGTTTTATATTTTTTTATAAATATTAGTGAATATGATATAATTCTAAATATTTATATTTTTATAATTTATTCAAAAAATCTCCAAAAAGTTGCATATAAAATATTTTTATATAATTTCTAATTTTTTGGGGGGATTTTTGGAGTGAATTAAAAAACATATAAATATTTGGAGTCATATTTTAGTCAGTAACATTTTGCTCAATAAAATTTTTAAAATTTATGAAAACCTCTACTGTTAAATTCCACAATGAAATCTCATTTCTTTTATAAAAGAGTTTTGAAATTTTTGTGCTTGTGTTAAGAGGGGGGGGGGGGGGGTTCATTATTAAGTTTGATCAAATTTTTAATATATCAAAAAGATGTTTAAAAAATGATAATTTTTTTATTTTATGCAAGTATTATTTGTAATACACTATCTCTTGTAATGATGCATCTAGGTTCAAGTTGCAACCCCATACAGCTATACATATATAACCATACATTGTCCCATATTGTTTGCAAATAAAACACATGTCACAAAAATACAAGTATGGGGTTGAGGAGGGATATGTTACAAGCACCTACTTCAATTTCTCAGCCAATGGCAAAATGACATGTATATCCCCTTTCACATTTTTGAAAAAGTTCAATGGGCAATGTTTGACTGCCACTTGTACCCCTTTGAAAATGATCTGTATCCCCTTCAATGTTTTGCTTTGAAATTCACATTCTTTCACTATCCACTCAAAAGACAGCACACACTATGTACCCAAAAGATGCAAATATGATGTATGTATTTCAATTCCTTGCCCACCTCCCGTGAAAAAATCATAAGCCATTAATTTGAGTTGAAGAAAAATCTTCTCCCCTAATTCCCTAAATGCTATCAATGTTCTAAAAACCAAAGTCTTTAATGTTTCGGAACAAATGATCTTGACCATCCAAATTTGAATAAAGAATATGGATACAGAATACGAATATAAATACATGATATGAATATAGTTTTAGACTATGAAATACAGGATACGGATATGGATATGGATATGATTAGAAAAACTAAGTATATCCCTTTTAGAAGTTTTGTAAAAGCGTAACAACCAATGGGATAATGCCACATGTATCCCTTTTACAAATCATGTGCAATTTTCTCTTAAATTGACAATCTATGTCACTATGTACTCCAATGTCCCCCTATGTATCCAAAAGATGCATATTTTGGATATCAAATGTTATTTATAGTACACTTTATCTGAAATTTTATTAAAAAAATCTAATTCCTCAAATAGGATATTTCTAAAGTATATAAACACTTATGAAGGTGACATAAATTAAATTTATGGTTTGAACATTTAAATATAAAATTGAAGATTCTTGTACTATTAATTGCTAAACCCCTAAAGTCCCTAGGCCATTTTTCTGCCAAAAAACATTCAAAATTACCACTTTTGCTACGTTCACCAACAAAATAAAATATATATTTTTAGAATCTAACCATAGGATCTTATTCTATATTTATCTTAGATCATGTGGAATTTTTTTTTGTGATTCTTAACTATATAGATAGAAAGATATTAGCATTCAAAGTGAAAGAAAATAAACTCTTCAAGAGGTTGCTTTAATTGCACGTAAAACAAGAAGCTCCATAACTTTCACATCACTAATCCAAATGGAACAAATCAAAGCTCTCCATTTAGGTAAAAATATAATCTACAAGAAAAAGATATTAAAATTAAAATTAATTTTTTTTTGTATAGATCTTTTTTTACTGCTTGGTCTCCTCCATTATGAGTTTTGTAGCATAATTTTTGTTCCTAGGCACTGCTTGAAATAAAATTATATTCCCCCAAAGTTAATAATTTTTTCTATCTTGTGAAAAAGTTCAAAAGCATATTCAAATATCAAGATATGACCACATACACACGTCAAATATTTATATAGTTGTTGAAATTTGTTTGAAATTTCAACATTTCTAAATTGGAAAAATCTTTAATTTATTGTAATATGAAAAGAAACATTCTATTCTAGAATAATTTGATTGGAAAATTTCAAATTTTATTTTATTTTTCTAGGTGTATACGTAGATTTTTAAAAGTAAAAGCATTTTTTTAATTTACATCCCTCTCTATACAACTTTTGGAGGAAAAATATTTTAAACAAATTTTTATAAGAATGAATTATTTTTGTATAAATTATAGTAAGTTTTTTATTTTAATCTATATTTTTCCAAAAGAAATCATATTACTACTAATATTCTTTATTTGCACAAAATCATCACAAATTTAGCACAAATTTAGCACAAATTTGCATGTATTCTTGCAATGGCCCAACTTAAAGTGGGAAGGTGGGAATTGAAAACATTACATAAATGTTTTAAGATGTCAAGACCATTAGTTTCCATTAGAAATCTTGTTTATTTTTTCCAATTTTCATTGCCACGTAACATTATTTAATAAACAATGGACCAAGAGTGTCATTTAAGTCTATTAAAAAAAAAATTTTGATTACATTAGTTACAAAGTCACCATCCCATTTATGTTTCCTTGAGTTTTTATTTTGACATTTTTCATATTAAAATTTGTTAGAAATTATTAAACTATGTTATAAGGAAAAAATTTATTTCATGATATTTCTTTAGAAGATTTCTATTAGAACTTGTTAAAATTTGTTAAACTTAATATATATAAAAAGATTTCAACAAATTATACCTAAATTTTTTTTAAATGAAATTCTTAGAAATCGTAAACAAGCGAGTGCTCAAGTATTAACCTATCATTTACACACATTAAAATATGGTCCAATTTGCTAGAAATCTTTTTAATTTCTTCTCAAATAGTTTTATTTGCTTGTCTATCTTGGTTTCATCTTTATATTTAACATGCTTGTAAAAATTCCAACACTTAACCCCTAAAGCCTCGAGGGTGTTTTCTGCCAAAAACCACTCAAAATTGCTACTTCTGCTGTATTCACTTAAGGAAACCATTTTTTTTGTTTTTTCGGGAATTTAACCGTAGGATCTTGTACTTAAACTTGTCTGAGATCATGTAGTAAAAATTTCATCAAATTTGACCGTACGGATTGGAAGATATAAGCATTCAAAGTTGAACAAAAAGTTTTTTTTCAAGAAGATGCTTAAATTGCCCAAAAAACTAAGATTGTCCATAACTTTCTCATCCCTAGTCCAAATAGAATGAATCAAATCTTCACGTATATGTAAAAACATAATCTTTTAGGGAAAAAATTCAAAAAAATATATTTTGACTTTTTGTAGTTTTTTTTGGGCTACCCGAGAATCTTTATTTCTTGCTCATTGTGCCATAACTTTTTCATCCGGCATCCGATTGAAACAAAAATTATATATCCACAAAGCTCTTGCAAAGCTACACAACCTCAAAAAATCTCAAAAAATTTCACTTCAAATTGAGACAATAGGAACCTACCCGGACCCAAATTTTCCCCCAAGGGGACAAGTGGGGCTTTAGGGGTTAATTCTAACAACAAATTATAGTCAAATGGGCTATAAAGTATGTGCTTTGCAATTGTTCTGAAGTTCTCATCAACAAAGATTACAAAATACTAATATGCATCATAATTTTAAATTTGAATAAGTATTTGTAAATAATTCTCAAATCAATTTCAAAACATTCCACTTCTAAGATTCATTAAAAATACAAATTATACTTTTCAATATATCAATTTTTTGTAGGATTGGCTAAAATTATATCTTGCATTGATTAGCAAGAACTTGTCAAAGTTTTCATTGTGAAAACATCATCATTCTCTTCTAACAAAAAATTATAACCTTGCAATCATATTGTACTCATTTCTTCATTAAAAAATTTAGGCATTGGTAATTTCAATTTGTAATATGAATATTAAAAAATTATCCATTTACTTTGCATTGTAATGTTGAAAACTTCTAGTCTTGCTAAAAGTAATTATAGTCTCTTTCTATGCTTCAATTTATTAAAATCTATTTAATACAGAATAACTTATAACTACAAAATTGCATTCAAGCATATATGAGTTATATGTAATCTAGATAAGTGCATTAATAAAGAATAGTCTAAGATAATTTTATTCTTCTATGACGGACAATAATTACCATACAAACATCTATATTTCAATGTTTAATCCCTCATTGCCCAAAGGGACCAAAAGTGTCATCACATAGTTTCAAGTCCAATTCAAAGTGCTGTAACTTTTGCATCCAATGTCTGAATTTAATAAAACTTGTCGTGAAATTTGAACTCTTTCTTTTAGTTTATGTGGTAAAATTTTTAGATCAATCCAAGATTTATTGATTTCTTGGTTCCATAGGTGCAAGAAACACTTGTCCTATTTCTTGTCCCCTTGCCTTTGGACAAGTACTTTTTGGCTCGTAACTTTTGCATACTTTGTTCGGTGGGCGTGAAATTTGGAGTGAAGGTAGTTACAAAAGTTTCAAACAATTTGTGATTTTTTGAATGTTTTAAAAATTAGTTTAATATTTTTAAGTTGCCCCCAATTGGGTGTCTACCTTGGGCATTTTGGGGGGCTTTAGTCCTATTTTTGATCCAAAATTGCAAATTTAAGGCCACAAATTGGACACATAGATATTCTACTAACATTACAAGGATTGACCAAAGCTTTTTTGAAAATAACAACATGTCCGTTGCACAAATGATGTCAAAGTGACCATCCTTTGCGCAGAGGCTACGAAGAGGAAAAAAATTTCCTTCACGATTTTATTTGTGCAATGCAAGTGCACTCTTTTCTAGCAAAATGGCTTTTTTTATGGAATTTTTTGAATTTTTTTGAATTACTAAAAATGAAAAACTCCACATATCCCTTTTCTGCTATTTTCTGCTCCTAGTGGTTTCTGTAGTACTTTGTAATAGTCTGTAGTATTGCATAATACAACATAGTATTAAATCAACGGTTAGATCTGCATGCGCCTAGAATCAACAGTTGAGATTTGCTAGGATGCTGCTAAAACATAATATTGGTAGTACTGCATTGTACTGTCAATCCTGTGGCCAAAAAATGCAGTTTTGGCTAGAAAACGTGAAGTGTTTCTTGCAACAGCCTAGAAGTCAATCAAAATTCAAAGGTTCAATTTGAGTTCACAATTGCATTTGAAGGCTGCAACTTTGGAGGCTTGTATCTCCGTCATCTAATGTTTTTTTTCTATAAATTTTGTTGGATTATATTTTTCTTAAAGTCTAGTTATTGTGGTAAAATTTTGATGTCAATCCAAGTTGTTTTGAATGTTTGATAGCAATTTGAAGTTTAAAATCCCGACATTTTTGGATTAGTTATGCACACTAGTCTAGATTACATGTCTATAATTTCATATCAATACAAGAAGTTACGAATGACTGAGAAGCATTTTAGTAAAAGGAAGTTCAGCCTTAGATGTGTTTTTTGCAACTTTTCTTGCTATTTTTTGCATTTGAAAGCCATTTTGTAGACACAATGAGTCAATTCAATGATATTTTCTTTCACCAATGTATTTGTTTGTCAATTTTGAAGAACTTTATAGCTTAAAGTTTTTTCATTTGAGTAGGTTTAGAAATCAAATTTTACCTCCAAATGCGTTGCTAGGAAAATTTTGGCATTCATTTTCAACACTAAAATATTATAATCTTGCAATCTATGCGGCCAAATGACTCCAAATTTGATTCACGTCATCTCCAACATGTATACTACAAGATTGTATGGTTGAGATCTCTATAAATTAGTGACATTTAGATCTATAACACTTCAAAAGCAATGATGTTTATGAACTCAACCAACCCCCATGCAATGAGGGGTTAATCTAACTTTGGATCAAATATTCAACATCATATAGAAAACATTGGCAACAAAAACAATCTACTAAATAGTTGATAGGATCTATTAAATTGTAGGAAAAAACCACAAAACATTGGTAAGTGCATTCATATATATAATGAATATATGATATAGAGTGATTTGGTCCAAAATTCACTAGAAATTTCACTACCATGTAATATTACATTTGTACCAAATTTTTTTTAAAAACTCAACAATTCAACTAGAGCTTGAAATGAGAGGTGTTTAATCCATGAACTCTAAATCAACCAAATTTGGTTGATGTCATCTTAGGCCCTAGCACCTATAACCCCTTTTTATCCTACTTTATTGGTTGTGTCCTTTAGATAGAGACTATGGCATGGGCTCGGACATGGGTTCTCTAGTTTGATTTTTGAATCCAAATTTCCAAATCCTATCTACAATCACATTCACACTGCACAATGCAATTAGGATTTGGTTGGAGTGGACAGAGCTTCGTGGTCACACCATTCTTGTTTCACATAGCCATTGAACTCACCCAAACCTCTATATAAATATATGAGAAAGATAATAATGAGATTTGAAAACGCTTAAATCTTCAAATTTGTTCAAAGTGTTCAAAACAAAGTTACAAGATTGTCCTTTAAGGATTAAGAAAATGTAGCACAACGCTTTAGTATGGGTTTGTTTGAACTATTTGAATTCTCCATGTCACTGCGCTCTAGCTTTTGGTCTATATTCAAACTTCTAACCTACTTTCAAGTACATCATCTAAATGAGTCAACAAGTATAAAAGTTCTATTGGTCTTGAACTCTCCAATAATACATTCAAGTTGATTCTCTTTGAGTGTTTGCTCAAGATGTCTCTCACTTTGGCATCAACTTCAAATGGCAATAGATTTTCTTCCAAAGTTGTCCACACTACACTGTCTTCTGCACAATGCTTGCAAAGAATCTCGCATGCCCGCAACTTCATTGTACTCTTCTTTGCATCACAAAATTGTTGTACTGTACACTTGAAATTTTGGATTCTTGTAAAATGAAGGATACAACCAATTCCAGTTGCACCTACCCAACGTAAGCACATTCTTGACAATACAAGGACCCAGCAGATGGGCAAACTCAATAGTTGGAGTCCAATTTCAATGATCCACACGTAGAACCCAAAAACTGTGTCTTGAAAACCTCTGTAGATGTTGATGTTTGGCTCCACATATAACATGTATCTTCCCAATTTGTATGCTATGATGGAATCCGTGTGATCAGCTTGAGATGCTACCTCAAGTTTGCTCCAAGCACTCCTCGCGGCACTTCCTATCGTTGATAAAATTTGTCCTGAAGCCAAGGCCAAAGAAAACATTACATTTTAGATTCGAATGCTAGCCATGGAGCACTGTCATACCTCAACTAGAAGGCATGGATAATTCCTTTGAAAGGTTCGAAGGACTTCAATTGGAATACTCAAATATCTATATAATAAATCCAAAATTTATATACAATAATAATGAAACGAAGAACTCGAGGAATGACAACACTACAAGACGCGATATATATCATCCTGCAATAAGTACTTCAACTCGAAGTTTAGTACAGTCACGTTCAAGTCATTAGTTAGGAAAGTCTCTACCTTTGATGTCAGTTGGGCTAGCTGCAGCTTTGCACCATTTGTATTCTTGGATGAAGCTTTCCACAACATTAGAATTCGATTCAAAGAATGAAATCATGACTTGATTCCATATGGTTGCTACCGTCAGCAACATTGGTGGAAGATAGATCATTGCCTTCAAGAGTAAAATGTTTTCAGTTTCACAAGTATCATCGTAGTTAAAAACAATAATCCAAGCCAAAATAAGAAGTAAGGCTCCAGTGCTTTGTCCTGGAACACTTCTCCATGTTGGTTGCTCTTGCGCAGCTGCCAGAATCCACAAACTGCTCATACACTTCCTTGGAGTAGAATTATCAGCTGGAGAATATTGATAGAGCCTCCATGCTCGAATCCAAGCAGCGCGGTAGCCAATTGTTCGATATAGAGCTGAATGGATGATCCAAATGAGGGCCACAATTGGCATAGCAAGTCCTGTTCTTGCTAAGAGCACTGGAAAAGGTTTCGGATGTTGGGATTGAAATGGGACTGCCCCAAGGTTTAACCATAACGGATATCCAGCCGCCAGTAGCGAAACTGCTGGACCAAACTCGTAGCCGGGGCTAATCGCATATTGGAATCCAGAGAAAAAGTAACTGAAGATGGCCGAATTCATGGCTGCTATAACAGGTTGCGGGTTAAACATAGCCAGTTCCGAATCCTCGCTGTAGAGAACCACGAAAAAAGCAAACCCTGCGCTCATTGCCAAGGAGCCCAGCGTTGAAATCCATTGTGCTTCGTGCTGCAGAATGGCAGCAAGAAGGTAAAGAGAAGCCAGGACCAGGAGGGTGACCACAAAAATACACATTCCAGTGGCCATGGGCGAGGATGCCCCCAGAAATAAAAATAGAGCGCGTGGATCTGCCTCGCCGCACACAATCTGACAGGCTGCCATGTTCTCCGTGGGGAGAGTTGGAGGATTAATAAGGGTCAAATTGTTTGACAAATACGCCATATATGTAATCGTTTGTGCCAAGTTGGAGCAATCTCCTGCACTGGGGAAGTCAGACATCCTTTGGGCTACCATATCTGTTGGTGCATATGTAAAGAGCAATTCTAGACACGATTCCCTGTAGACGCATGTATTGGGCAGATTCGTCATCGCGGTTCATCACTCCCAGGACATTCGACCTAGTGTACAGCAAGGCCTAGCTATGGCTAATCAGAAGCTGAAGCACTGCACACAAGTGGGAGAGCAACTTAGGACGGCCTTAAGAATTGACGTCATTGGGATGTCGTAAAAACTATCTGGTTGTAATTGCAACGACAACAGCTAATTTACCGGTGACGAGTTCTATAACAAGCACATGCGCTTTTGAGAAGCTCGTACCCTCAGCACTGGCAGTGAAGTCCTACTCACACTTCCCATTCACTGTAAATCTACATATATTCACTCTAAATGTAGCATTTGTCAATCCGATGGTAACCAAAATGATGTTCCGCATTACACCACAACAGCTGCAATTCGCTTTAGAGACTCACATTGTAAGAAGAATGAACACACTCTCAACTCTATTTGCGAATCCGCAACAAGATTTGAGTAGAATCGATGACCGCACCGGCTCTAACCGACGCTCAAACCGATCGACACAGCTAGTTTGAATCTACAATCTTGGTGTCTTGCAAGAAGACGAACAACCCCAGCCCTGCGAACTTACAATCAATCGATTCCTCCACTAAACTCGTTCGTTTAATTCTTCACTAGCTCACAATGCTCACTTTTCAACGCTTTCAAATTCTGGATTCCAAGCTCGAGTGCAAATTGTTCGCATTCAGGAACAGATACAAGCTCGTATGTATATAATAAGCCAAAATTGTCTCCATTCCAGAGTTCAAAGTTTGTTCACACGCTGCCTGCAATGTTTAGCATGCACAAGAATGGACGTACATGGCGCCTGCAGCTAGCTAGCTAGCTAGCTCGGCCGCAAACATTGAGAAATATGTCCATGATTGAGTAGAACTCAATGTGACTACCACTAGCTTCAGGAAATGACAGTACCCTGCAGACACTGGGAGCTCGGCCAGCTAGAAAGAATTCGTTGCTCCAAATTCCTGAACTGAGGCACAATGTGTGATCGATACAGCAACTGAAATAGCTGCCACAGCTCCGTTGACTGGATAGACTAACTTAATAATTCAGCTTCCGTAAATTTCCATTGTAGTTTCGGAGAATTATTGAACATTCTTGCAGAGGACAGTCAGAAAAGTTGAAAGCGCGTGGTCTTCTTGTCTATGTGAGCCCACGTTCTGTAGACTTTGCGCGTGCACTGTTTCGAATGGTGAGAGTTCGTGGCCATTTCCCTAAACGTTGCAGTCAAACATATAGTGACGCGAATACTGTCGGGAGACAACTATCTAAAACCGTTCACACACGAGAGGGGAGTGAGAGGAAAAGCAAAGGACTCGTGGATAGGAAGAGGAAGAGGAAAAGGCAAAACTATTCATCTTCTTTGAGGCGTGGACAATGCACTAAAGTAGGGACTCTTAGTTCCATCATCTTCATTGGATGTACATCCTACTACTATAAATATCTAACTTTATTGAATTTTTTTGACTACAATGTGAAGAAGATGAATAGTTTGCATTGAAAATTCTTTACATTGTGGACAATTTTTAAAACATCTACCAAATTTGTTTTTGACCCTTTATAACTTTTGTATAGGATATCCAAATGAAACATTTTTTGGTGTGCTAAAGTTATCTTTCAATTGTTGACAAGAAAATATATAAATTTAATAAGTCTAATAACAGTAACTATGTTCTTACAAAAAAAATGGCACATCTCGGAGAGTTGGAGTCCCTATATTATGGAGATTGTCACTCCAATTTCACACAAGATCCACAAGTAGGAGGGTTTTCTATTTCATTTTTTGGAGCTCCCAAACTTACTATTTACATCCACCCATTTCTTGTAGTATAAGTACATTTATTTGCAAATCCCATCCATTTTTTGTAATATTAGTACACCTAATTCTAATCCCACCTAATGGTGACACTACATACACTTCTTCTTTATTTCAAAAATAAAATTTAGAATAACCATTTTTGTCCTATGAGATTTGTGCCACATGAGTAAGAGAAGAGTGACAACTCTACAGTTAGGTTTCAAAATGAAGATGGGATATGCATTGTGATGTATTAACCCTAATGATGGAAAGGGGGTGTACATTCAAAATGGGCCAAAACTACCAAGAACTTGAGCAATCTTTTTCCTCATTTTTTCTATAGATTGGATAGAATTAAAACCTTAGGATCTTGAAGTTCACATTGAAAGTGAGAACCTCCAAAATTTTCAAATTATTTGATTGCACATATTAGTATATATTTCAATTTCAAGTTTTATTTGGGTCAATGGAGAAATAGGATTGCGCACTTCGAAAGAGCATATCTTAGTGAGTATTTTGAAATGATGACATTTTGTGCTTAGTGAAAGAAAAGAAAGTTGAAAATTCTCATCTAAAATTTCACAACATTTTGGTAATTTCTTAATTTATGGTAGAGCTTGCAATGCACAATGGTTACTAAAATGAAATTAATGTTTGTAAGAAAAACAAGAATGGGACACTTGTCTTCTCTTTGAGCTCCTTGGATATGCCTTTTTTGAGGTGGACCTAAGTATTTTGAAGTGGGCAAAAATTGCATTGGTTGGCTAACTTTTTAGTCCACACCCATACCAAGTCCAGAAGATGAATTGTAAAACTATACTACACCACTTAACTTTAAAAAATCCACATAGCAGAGTTTAACTTGAAATTTATAGAAACTACCATTATTGGATTCATTGTGCAGTCTATTTTCCACAAATAATTTTTATTTTTTAAGAATTACCAAGAGTGCTAGTATACAATGAGCCCAAGAATGTGAACTTGTAAGCATTGAACCTACAATATAGGTACCACACACTATAGAAGGTGTATGTATCACAAACACCTATAATATGGGTATTTGTAACATTTATACCCTATAATCATAGATGATTTCTATAGTATATACACCTATAACATAAATGTGTAGTATTCTAGGCTCGTGGGCTCACACTCCTATGCTCACATAATAGCAACCCTTGTTAAAATAGAGGTCACAATTAGGTATATTTACCTTTAAACTTGTATTAGTTGTTCAACACTTGTAGTACGTATATTTCTTCACAAAGTCTACAAAGATTTTGTATTGCTAAGAGTGCATTTATGTTCCACATCAAATACTATTTGTAAAAAAATGGTCAGATCCCTTAACTTCCAAATGCCCAAGGCCTTTTTTGAACTTCTAGGAATTTGCTCTAAATTGAACAAAAAGACAACATTTTGATAAGTTGTATCAATTTTTTTAAATTGTAACTTTACAAAATCAAACTAGACATGTTAGAGATCATGTAGAAAAAAAACACAACAACATCACTTATATGGCTTGAAAGATTATAATGTTTGATCATGAGGGTGTTAAAAATGCAAAAGTAATTTGAAGTCTTTCAATCTTCTTTTCACATGTCAAATCTAAAAAGTTGGTCACCAAAAAAATATGAGGATAAAGGCCCTAACATGCATAACTCCGATGAATTTATGGCTTTTCAAAATCTACTCTACAATTTTTTTAAATGAATTTCTAATGTGATTTTGTCTCCAAGCTCTAGTGTATTAGAGGCTCATTTTCAAGAGTCCTCAACACTACAAAAAGTCAAGATTGCAATGGACACCCTTGCATAAAATCTTGAATAGAAAAATCATAATCAATCATTTTCAAAATCGGATTTTGATGCTAAAACTAGACTTCAAAAAAATTCAAAAATAAAAACTACTAAGAATAGCAACTTAGTTAGGTTTTATTTAACTTCAAAGTATTATTGACACCAAAATTTGGTGCCTTGGGCATTTAGAGGTTAAGGCCCTTCAAAAATGACTTTAACCTCTAAATGTCTAAAGTCTTCTCTAAAATTGACGATTTGGAAAAAATCATTATAAAATACTATTTGGAAGAATATTTTGGAATTGATTTTTAAATGAAAGTTGTAGATTTTGAATTTAGATATCATCCATACAATGCTATCGCCAATATTTTCTTATAAATTTTGAAAGAATTTTTTTTAAATTCCTCCAAAATTCGATTACAAGCAAAATATTATCATTTTTGGAGTAAAGCTTATTGGAATGGATTTCAAAAGAGTTTCTCACGGCGTGGTGATTTTTGGAAATTTTTGTGTTCTTTACATCTCATTTTTGCGAATGTAGTTTTGAACTAGAGTCAATGCAATTTTGGCTTGGTCAACCACTTGACATACTTCTACATTTATAATGTTAGAAAAATATGTACTTTGGTAACATCAAATCCAACTAATAGATAGGACAAGAACTTGATAAAGTATCTTCACAAATTAGAATGACTTTCATCCAAGCAACAACGAGAGAGAAACAAGAATTTGAGTTAGTTCATTGTCTAGAAAACGGATGTCGAAGCACTTAAGGGCTAATGTAACCATACTATCTTGCATTTTTTGCTATGAACTACTCAAATTACTTCAATTATTGTACTTTGCAATAATTATAGGAATTTATATTAATTTTAAAGTTATACAAATTTGTGAAGTTTACTAATATGGAAGTACACAATATTATCTCAAATAGTGAAATTGTCATCCAGTTTTTATCCAAATGCATCCAAGAGTTCATATTAATTAGACTATATTCATTCAAAATTTATCTAAATTCATTCAATTGACCCCTAAAGTCCCAAGGGTCCCCCCAAAGATTTGGACAAATACCTATGATCTCAATTTTCGGCAAGATTGTTTTTAACAATTTTATTCAAGATAGAAAAATTAAATAGCTTTCCAAGAATATCATTTTAATTTCAATTGGTGCCCAAGAGCAAAAATAACATCACAATAAATCCAAAATAATTTATTTTGTCTATCCTATTTTTTTCCATTGTATAAATAATTTAAAAATAAATTATTTCTTATAGATTATATTTTGTCTACTTAGAAAGATTTGATTCATTCTATCTGGATAAGTAATCTAAAAAGTTATGTAGCTTCTTATTTTGTGCAATCTTAGCAAATTCTTGAAAAAATAATATTATAGATTCCTTTTAGAACTTAATTTTAACATTTTAAAAAAGAAACACATGATTTAGTTTCTTTTCTAGAAAAATTTCACTGTTAGGATTAGTGTCCATCAATTCTATCAACAGATTAGTTTTTCCTTCTATGTTGTATCTACTTTGACTAAATAATTTTTTTAAGAGTAAAAATTATAGGGTGTTTTTTGGAAAAAAAATTCCAAGCTTTTAATTCAATTCTCCAACACTAAAAAAATTTGAATTCACGATCTGTAATATAATTTATTTTTAAGTTAAAAAGATTCAAAGTTTTACAATCTAATCAAGCTAAGAATTTTCTTAAAAAATCATTTTGTTCATTTTAAACGCTTAAATCTTATGAATGATATAGTCAAAGTTTATGAAATTTAGTCAAAATATTCTCATACTAGTGTAGTGTAAAATCCTACAATTGAATATGAAAAAAATTAAAATTAAATAAAATTAAATGTTTAAATTTTTTGTTGCTTGCATTGAAAATTACAGTTTTGAGTGGTTTTTGATAGAACATGGTCTTTGGACTTTGGGCGTTGACTTGATGGAATGAGGGCTCATGTTATTTAAACTCTAACTTGTTCTATTTGAATTAACTTGTGTAGCATCCCAATTTTTTTTTAATCATCACTAAATTTTCATCTACAATCAAATTTAAAAAGCAATCTTTAATTTTATTTCCAAATTCTTTTGATGAACTTTAGGTCAAAATTGGTTTAGTTGATTTTTAGAGTGACCTTGTAGATATCTATCTTGACATATATAGGATCCACTTTGTGTCTTTGAGGCACTACTAAAATTGAAGCCATGACATGAATGAGAGGATGAAGCCCATACAAAAATGGTGGAACAAAACTAGGATGTACATAATAGAATTTTGAAGTCACAATACCAAAATTGAAGTGCATAGTGTCTTTTCAATTGAAGGAGTTAAAAAGATTTTGACAGAACCTACAAGAATCTTTGGGGTTTAATTTACAAAAATAAGCAAGAAAAAATTTGGAAGTAAAAAAAATTATAATAGTTGAAAGGTTTCTAAGGCAATCAATGGGCTTTGGATCTTTGAGGTTTCTATAATAACAATTATGGGGTCCAATGTTGGCTATTGGTCAACATACACTTTCAAAATTCACCATAAGGAGTTCACACTTATCAAGACTTCTCATATCAACTAAAGTCTAGACTTTTAATCCTCAAAGGATGAGCTCATTTTTACTTTTTCAAACTTCATTTGCAAGTACCTATGAATGTGATTTTATATGTTTACTTTTTAGAGAAGTGATTACATGTCTTCATTAGTAAAAGAATTGAAATTACTTTAGTTTCTAAATGAAAAATGAAACAATCCATAGCAAATGCATTGATGCTCAAAAAAATCTAAGAATTTTTCCCTATATTTATAATATAATGTAGACACTACAAGAGAAAGGGATGTTTTAAGTATAGTCCTAGAGATAACATTTTAAGTAATGACCTTTTTAGGAGATTTTCAGTAAGAATTTACAAGATATTTGTGTCTTTCTAGTAAAATTTACTTAAAATGTTATCTCTAGGACTATACTTAAAACACCCCTTTCTCTTGTAGTGAGAACATCGTGGCGCAAATTTTTTTTATCATGTCATTCTAAATTTAGAAAATAAGCACTCCATGGTTATAGATCCAAAGTTCAAATTGCTATAAAATTTCAATGATAACTTTTGAATTGAAACTACTTTAGCTAATTTTGGGGATGACCTTTGGGTTTTGTATTGACAAATAAAGGGTCTACTTTGTCAATATGGGATTTGTTTGAAGTCACAACTAAGAAAATGGTGGAATGAAGCCATGACAAAAAATAATGGAATATCAAAGTCACACACTTAAAATTGGAGACTACAAAGAATTCGATGTCTTTTCAATTGAGGGATTTGAAAAGTTTTTGAGGGATCTAATGGAAATTTTTGAGGCCAAAAGGATGGAAGAATTTAGAATTCAAAAAGAAAATATAAGAGTTGGAAGGGTCCAATTTACGTCTCTAGGTGTAGAGAAATCATTGGCTTTTCAATTGAAAGAGTTGCAATTTTTTTTGAAGGAACCAATTGGAACACTTTGGAATTCAATTAATTTCCAAAACAAAGACCATAAAAATTTAGATCTGAAGTGGATTCAAAAAAATATGAGAATTGAAACGGTTCACTTTTCAACTATAGAGGCTAGATCTTTGTGGGATTTGTATTGACAAATATAGAGTTCAATGCTTGCTATTGGTCAACAATCACCTCCAAAGTTTAGTATAATGACTTCACAATTGCCAAGACTTCTATGTCACCAGAATTCTAGAGACTTTAATCCTCAAAAGATGAGCCTATAATTATTTTTTTAAATATTTTGTAAGTATCTATGAATATTATTTTTTGTATTTATTTTCTAGATATGTCATTATATTTCTTCTATTAGTTGTAAAAATTTTGCAATATTTTGGGAAAAATTTGAAATTACCATGAATTAAACCCCTAAAATTCCAAGAGTCCCCTTGATGTGACCTTAAAGGTTTGGGCAAGCTTTTATAATCTCAATTCTTGACTTGATTTTTTGAAGACACAAATACACATTTGCTTTATGGGGATATAATTTTTATTTCAATTGGTGCTAGGAAGCAAAAGTTATGCCATCCAAAGGTCAAAATTCAGTAAGCCAAACAATACAAAAAAAACAAAAAAACTCAAAATAAATTTGTTAACTTTTGTTTCACATAGAAAATACTTTTGCCAACATAGAAAGCTTTGATTTATTCTGTATGGACTAGTGATGAGAAAGTTATGGAGAGTCTTGTTTTTTAGGCACTTATAGCATCTTCAAAAAAAATAACTTACATGATTCATTTTTTAACTCAATTTTTACAATTTATCAAAAAAAAAGTTCCATGTAGTTTGGTTTGCTTGTTGGAACAATTTCACCACTGAAATTAGTGTATTTCAATTCTATCTTAGAACTATTAGTCATTTAGTTCTTCCTCTATCTTGTACTTGTTTCTACTTAATAATTTTTTTAAGAATGAAAATCAATTATTTAAAAATATATAAATAAAAATTCCAAATTCTTGATTCAATTCATCAACATAAAAAATTAGACATTCTAAATTAGTAGTGCAAATATTTTAAGTTAATCAAATTCAAAGCCCCCAAATGTAGTCAAGCAAGGTGCCAAAAATTATTTTCTTTACTTTAAATGCAAATATCTTGCAATCTACACTATCAAAGTTTTTGAAATTCCCCCCCCCCCACATTTTTGTACTAGTCTAGTGCAAGATTCTACTATCAAATATGGAAACAAATTTAACTTTTATTCACTTAGCAATAGAAATGGCAATTTTGAGTGGATTTTAATGAAAAAAGGACCTTGAAACTTTAAAGGGTAAAATCAAAAGTGAAACAATTAATATCAAATGCAATTGATGCTCAAGTGTATATTATAATGTTGAACATCATGGTGCATATTCTTCATTGTGTCATTCTAAAATTAAAAAAAACTCCAGTTATGGTTGCAAATTCATTTTTTCAAATTCCTAATTAATGTTTTAAGTAGAATTGCAAATGAATAGCCAAATAGTATCAATGAAAAATTGATTTCCAATAGAAATCTAAAGCTTTTAAAGCTTCAATATCCATGTGAAAATTCCCATTGCCAAAGTGTCTTGACACCAAAACAAGGCCCTAAAACCTTCAGTTGTGTGTCACTGGTAGCATGGAGAGCATTTGAGCCCTAGTTTTAACCCCTAAAGTCCCATTGTCCCCTCGGGGGACAAATGGGAGTTCGGGCAGGTACCTACGGGCTGAATTTTTGTTCTGATTTTTGAAATTTTTTTTGAAGATAGAAAAATTGATTATCTTTGTGGGAATATAATTTTTTTCAATTGGTGCTTGGTAGCAAAAGTTATACTACAAAAAGCCCCAAACCAAACTCGGCGGGCAGCACAAAAAAAATCACAAAAAGTCAAAATAAATAAATTTTTTTTTTTCTAAAATATTATATTTCTATATATGTGTGAAGCTTTTATTCATTCTATTTGGACTAATAATGAGAAAGTCATGGACAATCTTGTTTTTCGGGCAATCTGAGCATCTTCTCGAAAAAATAACTTATAGGATTCATTTTTTAATGCAATTTTCACAATTTTTCAAAAACAAATGCTAGACATGGATGTTTTTTCTTGCTAGAACAATCTCACCGTTGGGATTATTGTGTTTCAATACCACCTTGGAGCTATTAACAATTTAGTTTTTAACTCAATCTTGGACCTACATCTACTTAACAATTTTTTAAAGAATGAAAATCGAGTGTTTATTTTTTGAATTTTTTTTCCTAAATTCTCAACTCAATTCTTCAATACAATTTTTTTTTCATTTCAAGGTCTGTAGTGTAAATGTTTTTCCAAATGGCGGCCAAAGTCAGCTGAAATTGAAAAAACAGCATTCAAAAAGACTACTTTTCCAACTTTTGAATGCTGATATCTTCCAATCCGAACGGTCAAACTTGATGAAATTTTTACCACATGATCTTAGACAAGTGAAGTAACAGATCCTACGGTTAGATTTTGAAAAAAATGTTTTTTTTTGTTTTCTTGGATGAACGCAGCAAACATGGCAGTTTTCAATGGTTTCTGGCCAGAAAATGGCCTTGGGACTTTAGGGGTTAATTATAAATATTAATAAAAATATTGGAATAATCAACTTCATAGACAAGATTTATAAATTTTAACATATAATTTTTACTTGAATGTCATCATTACATTATTTTTCTAATTAAGCTATTTAAAATCTTTTAGACAATATAAGTATAAAGAGGTATCTTTGGAAATCATTGAGCCTTGTAGTTAATTTTAATGATATCAAATTACCATATATCCAAATCGCCAATTTTTCACTCTTATTTCAATTTAGTCTAAAATTTGAGTTTCTTTATATAGCAGCAAACTTGTTTGTTGAATTCTAGAGGAAGGCACTCTTCGTATGTTTTGATAACGTAGTGTGTCCAAGAGATATTGTTAAAGGGCTCAAATAATCATTCTTGAAATAGAAATATCCTACAATATTTCTTTTGATATTTATAGAATACTCTTTCATATAAATTTTGAAGATCCTGTTTTATTTACAATTCAAATAAAAGATTTAATTTTTTAGGTATAGTACGGCAAAAACGCCTAAAAGCGACACATTTTTTTGGTCCCTCTATCTCAAAGGTTGAATGATTCAAAAAAATTGATGAGATTATTAGCAAACTTGAGAAATGAAACGCAAGCGGTTTTGTAATTTTGCAACGTTCTAATATAGAGTACTCCCTCCATCCCAAAATTATCTTCTTGTTGGACAAAATGTTATGAATTAAGACTAAAAATAATATTTTAAGAAACCTTTTTGTGTTGTAAGTAGAATTTTGGTGCATTCCTAGTACCCTAGAAACTTTGAGTTTAGGAACCCTTTTCAGAGTGTAGTTTTGGAGCATTGAAAAGCGGGAATTTTGGGGCATTTTCAAGGAGCACCAATGGACATTTAATTGTTGATTGTGGGGTGTCATTTTGTGGGTAGTTAGCAATTTAGCATGGGCCCAAGACCATGTGTGGACTTGTGTACCACCTCTCGAAGCTTCACCTCCTTCAATTGGGCAACACTCAAAAGGGATGCAAAAAATAAGAACGAACAATGTTGAATAACTCTGTTAGTCATTTCATTTGTTTTTCGATTGATGATTGCATGGATGGAGGGGATTTATTGCTTGGAGTTGTTTTGCTAGATTCAGATGGCAATTGAAAGCCAAATCTGACCAATTTTCAAGGTCACAAAGTGCAACAGGAAGATCATTTTGGGACAGAGGGAGTACTATTTTTAATACAACTTTCCAGAAAGGAAAATGTTGCAAGCAGGTGACTGTGTGCCTGTTTGATTTCCCTGACCTTCGTGTGGTCTCGTTTCGCAATTAGTGTGGGTACCTCGCCCCAACCTGCTTGTCCTCGTCACCTTGGCCGGCGCTGTCTCTTCGTCGCGGGGCTTGTTTGTTCACTTGCTTGCGCGTGCTCTTTGTTGGTTTGGGAGCCTTCATCCGGTGTTGCCGTTCCTTCCACGAGCGGAGCGATGGGGGCTCCGGGGGCATCAGGCCAGCAGGCGGAGCAGCTGCTGGAATCGGGCCACCAGGACGTGGTGCACGATGTGGCCGTGGACTACTACGGCAAGCGCCTGGCCTCGGCCTCCTCCGATCGACTCATCAAGCTCTTCGCTCTCAGCGCCGACGACGGACCCTCCACGCCGCTCGCCACACTGACCGGACACGAGGGACCCGTCTGGCAGGTCGCGTGGGCGCACCCCAAGTTCGGAAGCATCCTCGCGTCGTGCTCGTATGACCGCAGGGTCATCCTGTGGCGAGAAGGCGCGGAGAATGAGTGGCACCAGGATCAGGTGGGGATCCGTGACTTCTGCTCTTCTCTGATTGTTTCCTCTCGCTTGAACGTCCTAAGCTGTAGAAATGACCGGGAGGAGATTTGATGAGGAATTGAGTGTGTGGTCAACCTTAAGTGGATTAGGGTTTGGATTTGTTTCCTTGACCAAAACCGGGGAAATCGTAGCTAGCGAACTTGGATTAGGCAATGCGGTCTAAATACTGGGTAATTAGAACACAGTCGTCGTTTGGCGAGAAGGCGCCGAGAATGAATGGCACCAGGATCAGGTGAGGGATCCGTGACTTCTGCTCTTCTCTGATTGTTTGCTCTCGCTTGAACGTTCTAAGGAGATTGATAAGGAATCGAGTGTTTGTCCAGACCCTAAGTGGATTAGGTTTTGGTTCCTTGCCCTAAACCGGAAAAGCCTAGCTGTGGTCACATAAACCCCTAGACAGCCGACTTCAGTTAGTCAATGCGGTCTAACTATTGGGTAATGGAGCAAGGGTAAGAGCTCGTTAGAAGTGCATTATGCATAGCTTTCCAACATGCTATTACTCGCATGATTTGACCTAGAAATGAGCAAGAGATCCCCCCAAGATGGTTTGTTGGTTAGTTCTCTGTGTTGTCTGCAGTTTTATTTGCTGTGCTCGTTCGATTTTTTGCTGTGATATCAGTAATTTGAGTTAGGTAGATCGTTAGTAGCGTATTTCAGTAGCTTTCCAACAGGGTATTAAGCATTTGATGCATAAAATGTCAGTTGGAATTGTCAGTCATTTGAAATTTTGTGTGCAACCATCGATTACGTGATCCTTGGGGAGCCAAGCGCTCTATACCCATCGCTCTTGATTAAGCTATGTCAAGTGAGGTAGAGGACACTAAAACTGTTAGAGACCGAATTCCGTCTCGCATGTTGATCCCTGTTAACTTCAGCCACTCCTCTATTGACACACTTGGTCGGCCGTCAAATTAGCAAGTTGGGACTTGACGAGATGTCTGTGGCCACGGTTCCTAAAATGGGGTTGACTACTGTCCTTTCAATAGTGGTCAACAAGCGCTCACTTTGAAAATTCATACGTCGTGGTAGAAATCTGATCCTGGTATATTTGGCTCTTGTACCCTAAGGTATCTCTTCATAGGTCTTTACTGATCTCGCAAAACTCTCACTTTGTGCATGTCAAAATGCTTGCAAATAGTATCCTCTAGCTTAGAGGTCAATTCAGCTGACACAATGCGACTGGCTGTAGGTATTCCAAGAGCACGAGTCGTCAGTGAACAGCATCTGCTGGGCGCCTCAGGAATTCGGGCTGTGCCTCGCCTGTGGATCCTCCGATGGGACCATCTCCGTCCTGACGCACAAACCGGATGGCTCATGGGAAACCGTGAAGATTGAGCAGGCGCATCCTGTGGGAGTGACTTCGGTGTCTTGGGCGCCCGCTAGTGCTGCGGGGTCTTTTATTGGGACTGACCCTGGGCTTGTTCTGAAGCTGGTATCCGGTGGCTGTGACAACACTGTGAAGGTCTGGAAGTTTATTAATTACAGCTGGAAAATGGACTGCTTTCCCCCTCTTTCTAAGCATACTGATTGGGTGCGCGATGTTGCATGGGCTCCTAATCTTGGACTCGCGAGGTCCACCATCGCCAGTGCCTCTCAAGATGGGAAAGTTATCATCTGGACTCAGGTATTGGATTTGCACCACCCCTGGTCTCATAAGAATGGTTTGGTAGTTACTCAATGCAGGATTGTGAGCTGTTATGATTCTGTATATTTGGAGAATCTGCTGTGCTGATCTTGTGTGGGGTTCTGTTTTGTCCTTAGGGTGTCCCTGGTTGTATTTGTGCTGCGTTGTTGTACTTGTGGGGTTTGCCATTATTTAGGGCTGCTTCTGTTCGTCATTTCTTTTGGTTGCATTGATCTAATGCATCAACATATTTTGTTTTTACCTCAGGCGAAAGATGGGGACCAATGGCAGCCATTGACTTTGAATGATTTTAAGACGCCAGTTTGGCGGGTAAGCTGGTCCTTGACAGGAAATATATTAGCCGTGTCAGACTCCAGCAACAAGGTGACGCTATGGAAAGAGGAGGTCGATGGAGAATGGACACAGGTCTCAAATGTACATTGAGCTTACATGTTGTCTTCCAGACGGTCTTACATGGGTTTTCTATAATATTTAGAATGTGTCAGCGCTTCTGCGGTATTTCAGACATTTGTGAAGACCCTCAGAGTAAAGACAATTACCTTTCAGAGGGTTAGCTCTGACATAGTGGACTAAGTAATGACAACTCTGCCGTGAAGACCTCAATATCCAGGACAAGGAGGATAATCCTTTTGACCAGCAGAAATTCATCCTTTAAGATCCGTTGGAGAAACCGGGCGAATTACTATTATCAGAGCTCTTCGTGCTTCGTTCTGGGGGTAGGCATGTAGATTTTTGTGAAGACCTTATCTAAGAAGATCAGGTTGAGAGCTCTGAAAATGTGAAGACGATTATCCAGAAACAAGGAACGTTTGCCTCTTGATCATTAGCGTCTTATTAGGGAAGTAGTTCGACGACTGGAGGTGTACATTGGATTGACTATGATACGTAGGAGGATCCCATCTTCCACTTGGTGCGGTGACTTCGAGATGGTTAGAGGATAGAGGAAATCAGTATGATGTTTATGCTGTGTTATGGCTTTATTTAAATTAAATAAACTTGTTGTAGGTGTTTGTATTTGTGGAACCATGTATTCTTCTGATACTTTTCTGCATTGCATAAATTGAATTTGGGGAAGTATACGTGCATTAGGATTGTGTCTTACTACCTTGATTGTGAAAATCTAACCGGAAGTTTCAGAGTCTGTCGTCTATCGTATGTTCATGTGATGTTCAAATGTACTACTGTGCATGGGCTTTTTCTGTTCGCGCATAGTCTTCATGTGACTTAATAGACAACTCATGCATTTCATTGGTCTTTTCATATTGTGTCAGTCCACGCTTTTGAGATACCGACTTTAGATTCGCAGAATTGTTGTCAGAGTGTTGCCTATTCTTTGTCAATTTTCATAGGAAAAATAACTTATGTGGAGTAGAATGCTTGTGTAGTATCAGACAGCACTAGTTGAAAACCTTTGACGACTGCAAATCATATAATTTGTTTTTTATGATCCTTCATACGCTTCAGTAGCCAGCAACACTCGGTGAAGTATTTCGCTATTGGAGTTGTGTTTCAGAGTTGACTGCAGATGAACATCTTGCATGGCTACAACATAACCCGAGATGCTACTGAGGGGTGCAAGCAAGGCTGCTCAAAGCGTAAGCACAAATTACTCAGTTTGCACTCTAGTCGCTACTTTCGATTATTTTGGTTGGTGTGTAGTTCTAGAACATTGATGTGGGTGAATATTCCTTCCTGCATTCACCACTTTAAAATCATTTGTCCTTCAAACCCATTGTGGAGACCGTGCTTTCATCTACTGGAACCGATTTGAACATATTGTATAGGCCTTGGCTTTCATGCAGTGTTGTAGAAGGAATGGTTGCGTTTGCAATTCCTCAAGACACGGCGATCACAAGACAGGAATCAAAATTGAACTCTGTGACTCATTGAATGAGTGGCTTTGAAATAGTCTCCCTGTCAGTGTGGACTGCATTCGGCTATAACCAACTGCACAGGGCGTTGTCCGTTTTGCCTGGCCAGGGTCACCTACGAGCACTTTGGGAGCTCTCTCCTCCATCGGTCCAAATTCGATCTGGTAAGAAGGTGAAGAGCAACCAGTTAGTGTCTAAATATGACCATTGACCATGGTTGAGAAGGTCGATGGGGCCGGTATGAGACTCGGAAGACTCGGAAATCGGAATGTTAGTAACCCGTAAAAGTTTTTGACTATGTTTTCACCAAAAACCGCTCCAAAGCTGCCATTTCTAATACAAGTACCAAAGTTTAGGAGAAAAACATTTCTGGACAAATGTGACCATAGGATCTTGTAGTACGCTGGTTTGAGAAGATGTGGAAAAATTTTCAGAAACTTCCATCTTGTAGATTGCAAGATACTAGCGTTTGAAGTGACACAAATCTTTTTTTTGCCCCTGCAAAAAACCGAGCAGCTGCACTTCACAAGGTCAGATCTTTATGAAGAAATTTCCAAAATGGTTGTAACTCTTTGGATTCATTCTTCAAGGCAAGTTGGCTACATGCTTGAAAATTTTTAGATCATTTGGAATTGTACAACATATAGGAATAAAATAGTAAGTAGAAAGAAGTAGAGAATGATTCAAAATACTAAATTGTTAACCATTTATTTATGGAATTGCAAAATGTCAATCCCAATGGTTGTAATGATGTAATAAAAAATGTAAATCTATTTTTTTTATACTTTTCTAAAAATATAAAAATTTTAGTAAAATAAAGGACTTCAAAGTTTATTTTAGAGTAGATATTTCATTACTTGTAAACTAGATCCACAACTAAAATTCCTTATAACTTTCACCTCATTAATAAATAAAAAGGAATGATTAAAAGTTTTTCATGTATATAGAAATCCAAAAAAGCAATTTCAAATTTTTATTTTTCAAAAAAGTGATGTTTAAAGAATTTTTTTTGTTGCCCGGGTTATCCACCGAGCAATGAAAACTACATATCATTCAATAACTTTTTGATGGTATAGTCAAAAGTTCTGAAAATTGTTGGGCCTTAAAGCTATTCCTCGGGAAAATGTTGTGTTAAAATTTCAAAGAAAAAAAATAAAAATTCCATTCGTTGTGAGCTGCCCAAAATTGATATGTTGCCAAAAAAATGCACTTTGATCCTTTAGTGATTAAGCCTAAGAGCATAACATTATGCAATTTAAATTATGTTAGATGCGCCAAAGTTTGCTCACTAACAATTGAAAAGTCAAGAAAAGGAACTCCGGGCAAAGCACACTCAAGAGATGCCAAGGCCCTCAACCCATGGCGTTTCTGAGTATGGCCACTGAGGTGCACGCATCAGCAACACCTCTTAGAGGACCTTCGGCGGAATTTACACCTCACCATCACTCTCCTAACAGAGTGGTCACTTAAAAAAAGTACCAATCACTCACTAGCTGAAGGCCTCTTTGGTGACACAAGATCATGGATTCATGTTCAATCTTTGTTTGAACATGCCCCCCAAAACCTTGTGATATGGTAGAACCATCCATAGTCGACTACTTAAGTGATTCCACATATGTTCCGGAGCAGTGCAAGGCAATGTAAATAATTTGCCATGTAGGAAGATAGAAATCACGGGATTGCAAATCTTTTGGTAATTTTATGCCTTGAATTGAAAATTACTATGGGTTTTGGAAACCAAAAGTAGCTCTGGATTCATACCCAATGTATAGACTCTTCTAATTCCGATCATTTAAGAACTACTTTCCCACTCACTACTTACTACTTTCTTGTTCACTACTTTGGGACATGTGTCATGATTTTATTAGTCCCAACTTTGAAAAAGAGGAAAAAAACCCATTCCAAACTTGGGTTGGAAATTTGTTCTAACCTTGGTTGGAAATAGCTACATGCTACAAGTTGGGTATAGATCCTTGGTTAGGAATGGGTGGTTCTACCGTAGTAGGTAACAATTTGTCAGTGAAAAGGAGCAAATAGTAGGTGAAGAAATAGCAGAAGTCACCACATGGCTCATAAATCAATAATTACATGGAATCACAATGCCTAACTTTGGGGGGATCAACTTTGCCTGTAGCTAACACACCTAGGTGGCCATGCCCTCAAGCACTAGGTATAAAGGATCATTTCAAAAAAATCTAATGGCACATCAACAATGGATCCTCCAAAGTAGCCCACACTTGCCATGTTGTGGCCAAGTATGGCAGAAGAGGGAGGAGATGCTCTAAGAGCATTTGTAGCCCAATTTTGTTTTTTCAATTTTAAGGGAATCTGGATGTAGGCTCCAGATGAGAAAAAAGTGGCCAAGGTCAGGCACACTCAAATTTACTTTTGGTGCAAAATTTGGCTCCAAATTAAAAATTAGTGTGAGTTATATGGCATCATAACAAAACTCAAAAAAACATATTTGGCAATTTCAGATTTTTGACTGTGCAGATTAGGGCGACTAGGTTTCGAAGAGTGGTGCAAAATAGGGCGACTAGGTTTCAAAGAGTGGTGCAAAATAGGGCGACTAGGTTTCAAAGAGTGGTGCAAAATGGGCAATAACCAAATATTTGAGTGCAATTCAGACTCTTTTGAATACTTGTTAAATTATAACTTAAGTCCACTTTGATGTATATATATGTAAGTTTAACCGTCTACACTTTATAGATGACAGATGAAGTAGAAAACAACTAGAACCATAGAAATTGGCATTATTCAAACTAATTTGCATCCTTAAATAGTATGTGATGACAAGTTTCTTAGTACATTAGCATCCATCAGAGGCAACCAAAGACCTGCACACACACAAAAACACTCTGACGCCCAAATAAAAAAACAATCAAATTCAAAATTCAAAGAAATAGAAGAGCATTGAATCTGTACTCAAGATATATCAAAAGACCTGCACACACACAAAAACACTCTGATGCCCAAGTAAAAAAACAATCAACGTCAAACTTCAAAGAAATAGAGGAGCATTAAACCTGCACGCATGATACACTGTAAACCTTAAATTAGAAGTTAGAGCTCATAAAAAGGAATTAACAAGGCACAAAGAAACAAGAATTTTTTTTTAATTCATATACATAAATTAGGAAGACTACACCTCATAAGTAGAAAATCCCTTTTTTGATTATACAACAATATCAAAATAGAATTGCTGCAAATCTAAAGTTTGAATTGCTGTCTAAAAGAAAGAAACCTTAAAGATTGCAATTGCTAGGAAAAGCCAAGCCGAATCCACAGCAAGAAAATTGCAGCTACATAGAACATATCTAAAAAGTTGTAGACGTCAAACCTGTAAAATATAAAACCTAGGACAATGTGAAGAGACCACCTGTCCCAATGCTAAGCCAAAACCCCATACCGATAATTATCAACATGGTTAATCCATTGCAGGAAGCACTTTTCATATGGAAAATCTTCCAATGTGTAAACCTTTTGCCCATGCATGCCAACTATAAGACTAAGGTGATCACCTTGCAAACGGTTGCAAAGCTTATCCTTCAAAAAGGCAAGTGATGAAAAACACCTTTCGTCTTCAACGGACCCTAGAACATGTATCATTGTTATTTCAGCCAACTTTACATATTCTCGAATCTCCTTTGACAAATAATTGTTGGCATCCAAAACCCTCTACAAGCAAGTCAAAGGATTCACAGCCAAGTTGGGGTCCTCCATAGCAGCCATGCTATTTGATAACATAGATAGCTTGAATAAGTGCTGTTAGCAGCCATGCTATTTGATAACATAAATAGCTTGAATAAGTGCTGTTGGAGTTCGAGTGGGAAACAATCCAACATTGCTGGAATTAGGCGCTTGTTATCGTCTTCCCAATCCACTTGGGCTCCCCATAATGTTTTTTTATAACATCGAGGTGCTTCCGAAAGCTCTTCTCAGCATTTGTTTGCCTCCAATATTGAGGGTAAACAATACCGAGAGCATCAAATAGACCATGTGCAGGAAAACGAGTATTAAGCTCGTCAATGAGTTGTTGGGCGGCACCTGCCTCCAGTAAACAGATACTTCAGATACTTCAGTGTCCAAAGAATTACAAATTGTCAAGAATGAATTATCAAAATTTAATAATAAAAAATTGATAGTATGATAGGTTTAGCTAAAAGAAGTCACACTTACTTGTGCATTCACCCTTCACACCCTCAACGAGTGAATTCCAAGATTCCCTGGTTATAATTGCGCCTTCATGCTTTGCAGCAAGCTCCTCCCCATTAAGAACAAACTGGAGGTGTTGCACCTTGTTGAGGTCCATGGGGCTCCATGATAGGACAATTTGGTCATGCCTAAGCTCCAACAAGTTTGTGAAGTGTACAAATTCAGGTCCACAAAAAGCTGAGCCCTCACCTTTGTACATCTCAAAAAGCTTCCCCAAACATCTCTGGAGTGCTCCAACAAAGTTGCAAATAAATACATTGCGTTGTTGTGAAAATTGAATTAGCACATCCACGACTTCTAGCAATGGCAGAAGACAGATCATGCCCACTGCATGGTAAGGGTCTAGCATCTTGTCCAACAAATCTACGGCCTTAATACGAAGACTCCGCTACAAGAAGGAAATACATGCCTTAGTCTAGGACCATAAAACCGGGCAAGAGCAACCCAAACCATAATAGAAAACAATAACACAAAAAATGAAAAAAAATAACGGTAATATGAAATCCTAAAAAACAACCAATGAAGTAAAATGCTAAATTGTACCTTTTCAGCCTTGTTTATAGAATCCATCCGCATCTTTGAAGCCACGCTTCTATACTCACTCAAAAGTCGCCGCAATGGAGAAATCAAAGAGACCCACCTTGTTGTAACATTTTTCAACAACTTCAAACCTTTCGTATCGAGCAATTGTGCTAAGGCACGAAACTCTTCTTGCCGTTTGAGAGAATGGGCAAAGTAAGCATGACAGAGTTTACAAAGGTCTTCAATTGCATAGAACAAATCTAGTCTACTTAGTGTTTTCACAGCCAAGTTAACTCGGTGTCCCATACAATGAACGCCAGTCACATGTGGCGCAAACTTTCCCTTCAACTATACGGTCACCCCTGTCCTACATCCACGAAATGCAGAGACGCCATCTGCTCCAAAGCAGACAAGCTTTGTAGCTATTTCGAGCTCATTTAGATCTCCACGAACTCCAAAAACACCCATCAAAAGGGCTGTCAAATTGTCTGATGTTGCTCCGTCTGACTCAAGTTTCTAGAAGGTTATGAGGAGCGGCATATGGACCCAATCTTGCATAATATAAATGTGCACAGCAATATAAGAGCAATTGTCAACCCCAGATGTTTCATCACACGTCATTGCAATATATTTAGCATATTTTATCATGGCTTTCATGCGCTCCTGCACGAAGAAGTACATGTGCTCGGCCATAATCCAACCAGAACTTGCACTCCAATGCATGGAAGGGCAATTTGGAGTTTCCAACAGACGGTACAAATTGAACTTGGACTCAAATTCAACCATTGGCCGACCAACACACAAGATTGAAATAGAGTGGCAAATTGAACCCGCTTCCGTCGTGCTTCTGTTGTAGTGGCAATTTTTGATTTGCTAGAGGACAGAGCTAGGGCGCTTGGCAGCATACAACAATAAGTTAGCTTTATGTACCTTATGATGACCATGTTTGCATATAGTGTCCCACTTTGGTGCCATCAACCGAGGTTTTTTTCCCACATCTGAGCACACTCGACACTTGACCATGTGGAGCCACCCATCAGTCGTGAGTACCATCTCAGCCCAGGGGCACTTTGCACTCCATTCCATTTGGAACTTTCGTGTCAGATCGTAATTTGGCTTTCCAAAGCAAATGAGAGGCTCTAGTTCCTCTCCATCGTCCATGTTGTCACCCGACAAGTCACTGTTGTCCATGGGGCCATGAACCGCATTGAAGTCTAGATCATCTTTGCTGCAGATGTAGCTTGCAGAATCAGTTGACACAGAAACAATAGGAATTGGCGGAGTGGAGCTCAAAATGACACAACTACTTGCCTCCACTTGTGCATTTGCTGTAGCATCAAAACTTGTATCCAGAGACACAGATCGTGATGTGGGCAATTGGACTCTGCGAGGTTGCAACGAGGCACTCTTTACCCTAATGCCAGAAAGAGGTGTGGTCTTTAGCGGATCGTGTAGATCAAAGGGTCCATGATTTTCAGAGTTTTGTGAAGTTGTATAGAAACTTCGGAGCGTAACCTGATCTTTGGCCCTCCTCTTCCCTTGTTCCTTTGAAATTCGACGCTCTTGCTTCCGCTTTCTGTCAGCCGCTTCAATTACCTTCTGAGCACGGATCTCCTTCCTTTGCTTTTGTAAGAGCGCCTCAGCTGCAGCCTTGCGTCCCAACTTTGACGCAGCGCCATATACCCCACTTCCGGATGCCTCAGACAACACCATGGTGACAAAAAATTAGCAAGCAATTGACAAAAAAATTAAACAAAGAGTTCCCCCAAAACCCTAAACAAAACTTTGTGATACAAATCTGAGGTTGAAGCTGTGGACATTGGACAAAGATCCACAAGAAAACAAGTAAAAAAGCTCTACACAGAACCCAAAATCCTATACTAGCAATGGCAACAAGGAAATATTGCACTAAACCCCCAAATACAAAGCAAAATCCAGTATCATTAAGTTTGCACCTTTGAAGTTTGAATGTTTGTAAGCACCATCTTGAATCCACGCCCTTCCATGATAGATCCATCAACACAATGACCGCACAAAAATCCAAAGAAGCCATCATTTTAACAACACATAACGAACCAGATAGACACATTGAACCAATTGCAAAATTTTGGCGAGATTGTATCCTTGCAAAAATCATCTTTGGCACTAAAATTGTAAGGGCCGTAGCAAGTGGGGCGATTAAGCAATAAAATACACAACGATTGGGGCAACAATTGCTTCAGTAGTGGTGCAACCTTCAGCAAACATGATTATAGAACTTGGCGATATGGTGGAGGCCCTTGCGTAGAGGTGGCTGCACCCTAAACTCTATTCTCCATTTTTGGTACATTTGAGGCGACTGTAGCTAAAGTGATGTTGAAGCTATAGCTAGACAGGTGGCGATAGGGTGGCAAAGCCCAGCAAGTCATGGTCGACCAGTGGCCAACAAGCTATGATCAAAGCTTCACGTCAGGCTTTTTAAATTTTTTTTATCTCCAAAGATTTCTAATGGTTTAGTGCAGAAGATTAAATTTTGGTGCTATTAGTCTTTTTATCGCCTAAAAAAACCCCATTGTTGTAGCCATGCATGCTGATTTTAATGTGTTAGAAGTCCACATCTATATTCGAAGAGACGAAGAACCCTAATAATGCTTGTTCTTCACCCTTAATCAACACATATGACCAATAAATAGTCAAGTAACTATTCATCAAGTAGAATAAAGGATAAAGAAATTGAACATATGATGAACAATGATTTCAAAGGCCCTTCCTTGACGTACTAGGATTTAGTGTCAATAGAATATTGTAAGGGACCCATAACACTTTTCCTTGACATTTGAAGAGTATCAAATTGTAGTGCATAAGGATGTAGATACTCTAATGGAGAAAAAAATACTAATACTAGAAAAAAATGAGTGATTTTGCGACTACAAAGAGCAATTGGTTTTTGGGTTGCATTGGACATTTGCTATTGGTGAGAATCTAAAGGCCCCTAGTTGTTGTGGACAAGTATTCTAGCCGTATCATAGTTGCAAGGTAAAACAATGTTGTTTTTGAATAGGCATCTTACTTGGAACTTCATCCATGCGCTTTATGACGTGGTTGCTTATTTGGTATTTGCTGCCACGTAAGGTCGATCACTCAATTAGTGAATTGTACAATACAACTTATTGACAACTCATTTGCGATTAGTTTGACTTAATTGCCACTCATTTGTGACTTCATTATGACTTCTTTGTGACTCATTTGCAACTTATTTGTTGTTTATTTGCGACTTGTTTGTAACTTGTAGATTTAAAAATCTACAATATGTAAAAATCTACAAATTGTAGAAACCTTAGAATTCTATTAACATAACACATTACATAAAGATACAACTACTTACAAGTCTCATATGTCCAACCTAATGGTACTCTTGACAATTGATATGGGACAATTGATATAAGACAATCGAAAAATGAATTGAAAACAACTAGGAAACCTACAAAACAACTAAGAAATGACTACAAAACTTCTAGGAAACAACTATAGTTATTTATAGTTGTAGTTGTTTTCTAGTCATTTCCTAGTGTTTTTTTGCGACTGTAGATTGACACGGTGAATATCATACAATGTGGAGTAGTCCACATCGACAATTGTGACGAATATTGGATGGAAAATAACTCACATTCATTCTAAATTTGATTTTTGTTACAACTTTCATAATCCTACACTTCATTCTATGATTCTTTTGTGACTAAAACAATGTATCCACTTCATTCTACAACTACTTTGCAACTAAAATATTATATTAATGATGTAAAGCAATGACGCAAACAATGACATAACAGCTTGGTGCAAATAGAGAAGACTATAGTCGCAGGAAAGTTGTATAGGACACCTAGTCGCATTTCAACTAGTTGTGGCAAATACGTTTTTCTTCTACTATAAGATGCTACCTTACAACCATGAGGATGAAACTCACGGTCCTTTGCACAAATGTGGACATGGGAGGGGTCAATGTCAATTTCTTCTCATTCTTGACTTTATTGTTGAATTGCGAGCTCATAATAACAATAAAATCTTCTAACTCTTAGAATGTGTTGTAGAAAACTTCTAGTCTTCTTGTTGAATAATGTTATTAATGCATCTTGAATATTACTAATGTCTCAAACAAGCAAAATTTTTGTCAATTTATAACACATACCTCAAATAATTCATTACAATAATTGATGAAATTTTTATGTTTGAAACATTTTTATGCATGCCTCATTTCACTAATGATTCAGGGTTATGTAAAGGTCACCACCTATCATATGTTTTTATCTATTTAGCCCTCTAAAGATATTTGCATTCAATAATATAAAAGTGACTCAGTCCAAATGAATTTTAGCTTAAAACTAAATAATCTAAACTTTAAAAACTAATATATTTTTTAATATGATTTTAAACTACATAACTTTATTCTATTTTTAAATCATTTTTACTCCATTTGTTTTATTGATTTTTTTTAATCAGTGAATTGTTGCAATTGCAAACTCTGTCAGTTAGAACCTAAACTATACAATCATATTCTGTGTTTTTCATTTTAACTTTCCATTTTAACCACTAAAGTGACAAGGCCTCTTTCCCATCAAAAAACACTCAAAACTGCCATTTCTATAGCAAAGAGCAAAAAAATAATTAAAATGTTTTTTTTCATATCTAACTATAGGATCTTGTACTAGGCTAATATAAAAATATGTGGAAGACATTTCACAAACTTTGACCATGTAGATTGAAAGATATTTGCATTTAAAGGAAAGGGAAGAAAAAAAAAATTGCACCTTGCTCGACTACATTTTTTGGCTTTGAACCTTCATAACTTATTAATTTTGCTTTACTAATTTTGAATTTCTCATTCTATATGTAAAGAATTGAGTTGGAAGTCTAGGAATTTTGTTTTTAAGCACACACTTAGTTTTTACTCATTAAAAATTTGTTAAATAGAGGTAGGTTCAAGATTGAAGGAAAATCTAAATTGTTAATAGCTCTAAGATGGAATTGGGATACACTAATTTCAATTGTGAGATTGTTCTAGCAAGACATCTTAACCTTGTGAAACTTTTATTTCTTTAATTGTGAAAATTGAGGTCAAAAATGAATCCTACAAGTTATTTTTTCAAAAAAATGCTTTAATTGCCCCCCAAAAGAAGATTGTTCATAACTTTCACATGACAAATCAAAATAGAATAAATCTAATCTTCCCATGTACAAAAGATTATAATCTATACAAAACTAAT
This sequence comes from Antitrichia curtipendula, assembly GCA_951230915.1. Lineage (NCBI taxonomy): Eukaryota > Viridiplantae > Streptophyta > Bryopsida > Hypnales > Leucodontaceae > Antitrichia > Antitrichia curtipendula. The sequence goes on along the minus strand of OX579634.1, from coordinate 26,263,579 downwards.
ATTTTAATTTTTTTAATTTAATTTTTTTTGAACAATTTTTTCTACCTGCCAAACTAAAAAAGTGTTTCTTGTACCATAACTTTCAATCCCCCCCCCCCCCCCCCCTTTGAAATAAAAACTACATTTTTGAAAAGCTAATGTGTTTTTCTATCTTCACAAAAAACTTCAGAAAATTACAAAAAATATTGAAACCATAGGACCTTGTCCAAAATCCATTTTGCCCTATGAAGATGAGATAATTAATTAAGAGCGATTGTAAATTAAATTTACAAACATTGTTCCTCATTCTAACTCCATTTTTGTTTTAAATGATAGAATATCTTTTTCACCTTTTTTTATCACAATATTTTTTTGTTCCACCAAATTTTTGAAAAATACTAAATTCATACATAGCTCACTCTAATTGATTACAGAAATTATATTCATATGTATTCATGTTATATTTCATAATTTACTCTACATCAGAAAAACTCAAAGCCAAAATAATATTCCCTTTGTTTCTGAATAATACCAATGTTTTCTTGATATTTCTTTTGTAAAGAAAATTTTGGTATTTTTTGGAAATAGAGTAGCATTCAATCTACCATGACATGAAGATGATGTAATTAATATAAAACTTGACTTTCTTATGAATTTTTGAAGTGTATTGTCCGATTGGCTTAAAATAGTCTGTACACTACCCAAAACCATTAAAAAGCCAATGTATGCATGATGGCCATTCTACCATTTAAAGCAATTTCAATAATTCTTAACATAGCTACAACATTTTCTAACATGGCCACAACATGAAGGAATAAAAAAATCACTTTCTTTGATGAACTAACACTAATAAAGTAGAAGTTTCTAAAGCAATCACTAATAGCTTCATCACCATCACCCAAGGCATTGATTTTGACCACTTAGCAACCTCATGAAGTTATAATCTCATCTATTGAAAAAAGTTTGTCATGGATTGATGTAAGACTCAAATGGATCATTTCTTAGGTGTTTATTATAGGTGGTTTGCCTATCATAGGCAAATTTACCTTAGTATCATCAATATTATTTCTTACTTTCAAGTTCATTTTCAATTCTATGTGGACGCTTATGCAAATAGTCCTAATTATTTTCTAATTATTTTTTGAAGAAAGAAATGGGTCTAGACATTGATCTGTCACTCAAGGTGTGAAGCATGTGGATTTTAACTATGGAAAAAATTTAGTGTAAAATTAAAAAAAATGTTTTTTTCTTTTTTGTTTTTTCTTCAAGTTTTTTTTTTATGTTGAAATTTTATTTTTCTTTAATTTTTATTTCTTTTAATTTAAATTTTTTTAAAGGTTAAAATCTTTGATCAGATTTATCTCCATTGGCCAGTCATTGGCGTCACTGCAAATCTGCAATGTGATAAATGGAAAATAGTAACTGAATATTGATTGGTAGAAAAATCAGTGACATAACAAAAACCGTGAGTGTGGCAGAACAAGCAAACCAAAATTCTCTAGTTTTATTTCTTATCTGGTTTATTTGTAAGAAACAAAGAGTTGCAAATAAAATAAAATAATTTTTTCATCAACGGTGAAGATTTGTACAATCTAATGGCGGAGTCCAATCCGGCCCTAGATGGGAAATTGGGCCATCCAAAACCTCATCCTGATTGTTCCTTTGGAGCCAGATGGTTTGGTGCCAAAACTATGCCACCTAAGGTGACATGTAGGATGAGTGGTGGTTTCAATCCAGCCCTAGTATAAAAGCCCTTGGGCTGAATTTGGAGAAATTGAGCCATCCTATTGGTTCAAACTTAGAGAGATCTGGCCAACCTTCAATCTGGCCTTGAGTATCTGACATCTACATTCTCCCAAATTAACAAGGGCATAGCTCAAGAGTCAAGAATTAGTGCTTGAATAAGGCCGGGGTGAACTGACCCCCTCGCTTGTCCCAACAAACTCATTCCAAGGGTGTAGGTAAAATAAAAGACCCTCTATTTTGTGCTTGATAAATTTTTCTTGTGCACCTCTCCTAGCTAATTTGGGGCCTCTAATTACAAATATGAATTCAGAATTTGCAAATTTTATCATGCATGGAAAATAAAAAATTTAAGGGTTCTCCCAGGGGGACGAGCGAGGGGTTCAGTTCACCCGGCCCTTAATAACAAGTGTTGATCTATAATCTCATATTAGGTTATGACTAAAATTTACAAAAACTTTAAATATCTCAAGGGTTTTTTCATCATTTGGAAGTAGACAAATGTTTCTCCAATACTAATGTGATATTCATGTGATACTTGGGGATATCTATTCAAAAAGTAGATGATATCTAGGTAAACTTTGACTATTGGCCTTAACTCCTAAAGGATTATATTATGGATTTTTTAGGCAACATAGCATTAGAAAAAATTTCAAGCCTCAAGAGGGCCGCGAGTTTTCAGTGGCAGAGGTGCAATTATAGAGGAAATTTTTAAAAATAAAAAAATTTGGCTACCTACTGATGTGGCACTAGTGGGGTGGGGGGGCCGAAAATGAAAAGTTAGCAAACCTCCACATGGTTTATATTTTTTCTAATGTGATTTTAGGCACCTCGCTTCAAATTGAGTTTGTTTGTTTTTTAAATCTTCACACAATATGTGGACAAGGTTTTTCTTTTAAGGTCCAACAATTTTCATAACTTTGACTACATAGTTAAGAAGTTGTTGTATAATATGTACTCCCTCTGTCCCACTAAAAAACTCCAAATCAAGCACAATTTATGTCCCACTAAATTTCATACAAATGTGACCTTGTGCAGTGCAGCTACCCAATTCTTTGTAGGGCCAAGAAAAGGATTTTGTCACTTCAAATGCTATTATCTTGCAATCCACATGGTGAAAATTTCTGAAATTTTTTCCACATCTTCTCAAACCAACGTGCTACAAGATTCTACAATTATATGTGTCCAAAAATGTATTTTTTCTAAAATTTATTACTTGTCCTAAAAATGACAGTTTTGGAGTGATTTTGGTGAAAACAAGTCTAAAACCTTTAGGGGTTAAATAAGTTAATGAGGAAAAATGAGAACTGAAACCCACTAGATAAGGTAAAGAAAAAATTGTACCAAGTTTCAGAGAGTGTCATTTTCAATGACATGTAAGCTTACAACTGATGACATTCCATGATGACAGGTCCATTTATTTCTACTGTAAAATGAGAAAGTCCTCATCTTCCATGCCTGGAATTGAAGTTGGTCCATAACATTTAGAGAGGCTGCCTTTTCCTCTCTGAAGTCCTCATCCATCAAATTTCTTCATGTCACTTGGTACTGGAATAGTAACAGTATATTTATGGTATGCTCCATTTTTTTTGTTGATTTCAGGACAAAACATCCAAATCGACAAATAATTGTAAAGAAAAATCTTGTGTTGAAAATATGAAGGGATTGCATCACTAACACTTGAAGAAATGACATGTGAAGATGTCACCTTTATATTGAAATTCATTGTCCATCATGAGTCCTCAAAGGGTATGGAATAATTTGAAGATGAAAAACTTCACCGCTCATTGTCAAAATGTAAAAATTATCCCATATTGTTTGTTCTACCTCCTACCACTCCATATGAACATAAAGAGTTGTCTTGTACAATCAATTTGCAAACCATCAATGATTTCCATGACAAATTTATGTACGACAAAATGTTGAAATCATTGAGTTTAGTGGATTGTTAATCAAAGTTTTGTTTACTTTGATAATTGTTCAGCACAAAACAATCAAAATTTGAATGATTTTGAAAATTAACAAATCACCTTGTCATGTCTAAAGATGAAAAATTGCAAAGAAAGTTCAAATTTTGGGAAATATATCTATATAATTTGTTATCAACACATGTTCACTTGGCACTTCGTAGAGAGGTTGTTTTTATAATGAATCCTTTTCATTATGAATCCTCGAAGGATATTGGATAAATTTGAAGATGAGAGCTTGACTGCTCATTGTCAAAACGCAAGAATTGTGTTTAATGTAGAACTTTAGTCCTCATTTTGGCATAGAAGAATAACCTTTCTTAAGAAACTTTGAACTTGAAAAGGTTGTTAAATCAAGCTAACTTT
>OX579634.1:26033380-26259324 GCA_951230915.1 Antitrichia curtipendula | reverse complement strand
CAAGGTTACAAGTATTGATAATGAGGGAATTTTATTTATTCATTTTCTATGCTACAAGTTCCAAAGAGAATCTATCTTTGCAGTTTGTGAAGTCAATTAATTGAATGGTGTGTTGTTGTAAAGGGTTTGTAGGTGGGTCACGTTAAAATGAAACATCGGAATGATAGTAGTAGTTTATGTATTTTATGAATTGCTTCATTGCATCTTGATACGCAGTGCTTAAATGCTTGGGTAGGTATGACATAATAGTAAGTGTCTCCATGTGTCAGTTCGTTGTAGATTACGTGGTGTGCTAAGCGGAGGTGGTTGGTGAATTGACCAGAAGATATATCTGTAGACTTGTCCTATATACAATCCATGTCAAAATTGCAGGAGGTGTGTGATTTGGACATTTGAGATGGAAGAAATGGTCCCAAATTTATTTGATGAAGAATGATTGATAAGGACTTATTTGTCCATTTTTTAATGCTTAAAAAATGTTGTGTCCATTAGGGGAGATTTGAGGCCTCCAAAAGACTATTTCGGTGCTATCTCCACGTCTATGAACCACTACAGCGCTAGCATAGTACTATTTATTTATTTATTTATTTATTTATTTTTAAAACATATATATATGATGATTTAATGTGGTAGTCTCCTGACTACATCTCCACAGTTTGGGAAGTCATAGTCTTCTTGAGGCCTCAAAAATCATCTAATGAGTAATGCATGTGAAGGGATTTTTAATTTGCATAGGTAAGAGTAGAGAAAGAAAATAGGTCCATAATATGGTGGCCTTTGCGGTGAGGGACAAACATCTTCATATAGAAAACAAAGTTAGGATGTATGTAATCATAGTCATATTCTGGTAGGTGATGTTCTTTCAAATCACATGCATTGGCAAAGTAATTTGCTTTATTGTTTTCTTGTATATTAGCATAGGCACGTGCTTTGTATATCATCGATGAAAAATTGCAAGATTGTAGTAACTGAATAACACAATTGAGTATAGACTTGTTTAAGCAATTTATGTGAGCAATTGGATGTTTGAAATGTGTGTTGATAAGATAAATGGAATTGAGGTTATTTGTAAATATATGAGAGGATCTTTGAGGATTATTTGTATTATGGAAGAAAAAAAGTGTGGATCATGGTCATTTTTGCACACAAGATGTTTGGAAGTCCATATAGTATAGCAAAAACTTCTACTTTTTTAACTAGATTGTAAATGTTGTAACCGGCAATTTTTGGTAACCAATTGTTTGAACCAATTGGATCTTCTTTGGGTTGTATAAATTATCCATTTGTGTATTAAGTATATGGAGATGGATATCTAAGTGTGAGGTGTAATATTGTGGTTTAATAGGGGAATAATGTTTTATGCAGATAGATGCATAAATTAGATATGGAGGTGTTTTGTGCCATTTAGTACTTTTTTGACCATTGCATTTGGTCGTGTGTGGGATACCTTGAAGAAATGGTTTTGGCAATTGTAATTCTATGACAAATTCTTGGTTGTTTGCAAGTAAAATATTGCTACCGAGAGTTGTACTGTAATGTATACAAAACATTTGTAGGGACTTGATTCCTTGAAAGGTTTTTTCTTTTGATGTATTTTTCATTTGGGTTTAGTATATGTAGTGGTTTTGGCATCAAATTATGTTAGGATGTGCATAGCACGAACTTCCATTTTAGAAAGCAGAATATTGTCATACCAATTTTTGTCAAGGGCAATGATGATGGTGGTGGATTAGGAGTTGTATGCTGATGTTAAAAGGGCCCAATGTAAAATTTATCTTATGTCTTCTGAGAAGAATGAACTAGTTTGTTACTTTGCCATTGGTAAGAATAAACAAAAATTAAAGTTTGGCCCATAGAACTTTGTAGCTTTATTTTACCACAATATAATAGAAGGAATGTTGTTATTTGGAAAATCACAAGTCCTACTCCATAAATAGATTTGAGCAACAAATAGAAAGTGTGGAAAATGAAAGAGTGAAGACATTTTGATTGGTTGAGTGTTGGTAGTTATTGGATTGCCATATTTTGTTGCAATGTAATGACTTAGTCCATGGTTTATTTTTCCAAGACGTTGTCAAAAAGTTGTGTACATAGGACCAGAATAGCGCATGGCCTTTATTGTAAAAATGTTTTGCATATAATCTCTTTATATCCTTAATCCCCTAAATAATCCTAAAGCTATTTTCAAATTTTATTATATTCAAATTCATATTTTATAATTTCTACAATAATTTGGCTACCATTGCTAGGTTCAACCTATAATAAATGATGGAAAGTCTCTCTAAATGTCTTGAAACTTTTTCACAATGTAGATCAACTTGTCAAGTACTATGATCTAAAATATTGTCCACATTTGCCGGACACTTCTCCCCTCTTTACTTTTTGTTAAATTAATGGCATCCACATCCTAGTTGTATTTTGTGCATAATTTGTAAGTACTAAGTCATCTGTAGCCAAAGTTTTGAAAAAACATAGAAGATAAGTTCAAAAAAATACCCTCATAGTTTCATAACAATGTTATAATAACTCAATAAGATTATAGTTCCTAAATTCACCCTTTTTAACTGCTTTAGATTCCAAATACTTCTACTTGATGCATTATATCTCGATTTCCATAACAAATTTCTATTTGAAAATTGGTATTCCCGTAGACCAACTTTAAAAAAAATCAAATTCAAAATATTGCCTTGATGCAACATTTTATCCAAACACAACTCCACTTTAATGCTTCCTTCAATAATAAATCATCAACAAATGTACAACTTAGCACTCTAAGTGCATTCTATACTTTAAATCCATCAAGAACCAAGAGAGAGACAAGGAACTAGTCCTTACTTCTAAGTAGCTGACTCAAATTCTAGGGAGCTAATTGCCACCTAACCTTATTTTGTCCTCACCCAAACATCAACTACTAACCAACCAATTATCAAACAACAACTGACAAGACCTTCTGACACCACACACTTACACCTCAACATGAGAAGATACCTATTTCAAGCAATAGACGGTCCACATCGCAACAATATCTTAGATCATTGAGAGTATCAATGAGTTGTTGTCTTATGCATGTTGAGTAAATGGTCTTAAAAGAAATTGTGCCTAGTCCAAATTTATCTCTAAGTAGCTATGTGAAAATGTTGGGTGAATTATTGGATAGTTTGCATACAGACTTTGTGAATTTTATAATTTGTTTGTTTAATTTGTATATAAAGGACATATTGTATAGAATTAGATACATCAATTCAACTTATCTGTAAGGGCACAAAATTAGTCTCACTTGTAAACTTTATGTTTTATTTAAGACCATTTTTCACTATGTTCCAAGTTCCACTTAATTCTTGAAATTTGATTAGTAGTGAGCTAAAAATTGGGATGTGGGTCTTCACGATATGTTTCAAGGCTTTGTGCTCTAAAAAATCATTTGTATGACAACACATAATATAGGAGGTTTAGAAGACCTAACTCAAACTTGGTCTCCAAGCTCCATCTTTTGTTTAGTATATATTATAAAAATAATATACTAAATCAAGCATCCTCCTCGGTTGAGTTTGTTTGTCCATTGTTGATTCTATGCATAAAATGCTTCTATATGCCATGTAGTAGTGTATAGCTATGAAAACTTGGGACTTTGGCTTTTATACTATGATGCTTCAAATCCCGTATATACTACTTTTTATTCACCTTTTATAGCCGAAGAAAATTAAAATTTAGCCTTAAAATGGGACTTGTAGAAATGGAATATGAAACTTGGAACTTGGAAAAATGAAATATGAGACTTGAAAAAAATGGAATATGAGACATAGGATGAATTATAGATCCACCTCTCCCACCCACCCACCCCACCCCCTTATTTGAAAACGAAGCCTATAAAACTTTGACTAAAAACCACCATGAGGATGTTCAACACTATTAGATTAGGACTTCAAGTTTATCAAAAAATCTTAAAAAATCCCACCTCATTTATTTGTTGTTCACATTAAAGTGTTTCACCTTTGCAAGTTTGCATCTTAATTCTAATATTAGTGCAAGACTGCAAGCTAGTGTTATTACAGTACAACCAATTCAATGAACTAATTGAATAAACCTGAGTACCCCTACTGTAGCATAACCTGTACTCTGTAGTACCGTATAATGGAACGGTACAAAAAGTTGAGAGAATGATGGTCCCATGGAAAAAACATGCACAGGAGAGTATGTACAGTAAATTACATTCCACCAATGAATTGATGCCCTTGTGCTCTAACCTTATGCTCTAACCCTGCACTCTTTTTTTTTTTCTGGGAATAAGATTTTCTTCAGATTGTTATCAAGTGGAGATCATTTTCCGATTAGAAAATTGATCATGATAGGATTAACTGCTTTGAATTGATCATGACTATAAAATAAAATAAAAGTTATTTGACCTAACCATCCAGTCTACAGGTAGCTTCCGAAGCCATTGGTTGAGTTGAATCACTAATTCAGTGCAATGGAGTAGCTATCCCAACCATGGCCATGAGTGTGATACTTGCAACCTGCAAGGACTCCCAAAATTTGTTGTTGGTTGTTGAGTTCTGTGAATGGCTCTAAATGTTTCTCATGATCGCAAAAGAAATACCTGAGCCCAGCTTCCCAGTGCTTCTGGGATTTTCCAATCCATGGTTGTCATCAATCCTTGGCCACACCAACTACTTATAGTAAGCAGCATGGTAGCTAGGGTCACTCATTATACTCCACAATAATAATAATAATCCATTCATACAATACAATACAGTAGAAGGGAACTTAGGGAAGGGACTCCTTTTTCTTTTCTGTTATTCAATAAAAAAATATTCAGTTGCAAGTGTGCAGCTTTGGAAATAATTCAATCAGTCCAAGAATCCCTGGGAGCCCTCACAACAGCCACTTGTAAGCAGATGCAGCAAAAGGGCCGCAATCCAATCCTAAATTTGGCCTTCAGTTAGGGCTGCTTGATTAAAAAAAAAACAGAATTTTCCAAAAGTTCTTGGGGACTAATCCAATCCAAGAGGCTTGGATTGACTTTCGGACAGGAAATGCCCAACTTGATTTCTGTTCAACTGATCAACTTTGGTTGCGTGTGTTCAGGGAGTCAAACTTTCAACACTGGTGAAGCGAAGTTGCTGATTCAAGTCACTTATCAGTCACCACACGAAACGGTGTTTCAATTGTGCAAAGTCATCTCAACCACCGTTTTTTTTTATCATATGCAAATTTTCAATTTTGTATTCTATGCAAGTTTAAGACCGGCTAGTTGGGGAGTCTGGGTGACTTCGTTGAAAGGTGGACAAGGGGGGCTGGGGATAAGGACAATCATGGCTTGCTTACTGAGTTTGGGAGAAGGCACGAGGCATGTTGCACGATGATCCAATGAGAAACACAACACTGAGGTGTTTGACTACAGCTTTATGAAATGACATCGGCTCAGCTACAACCACGATGCACACAAGTCCTGTTCAGTTCGTTTGTGCACTAATAATAATTTGCACCGCAAAGAGACCCAAATTCCATTGCGTGGATTATGAATGTTTTTTTAAGTGATTAACCCTTGAATGATGTCACGAATGTGTATTGTCCGATGGATGACGCAAAATCCTTTTATGGAAGACAAAAATGCTTATTTTCATCCTTGGAATTTTGTGTGAAAAGGGGAGGGTCTGGTCTGGTAGTTTGGCCTCCAACGAGTGCTCTTGGGTTTTTTTAAGCAAATGATTCACATTATTAATATCCCCAAAGGATGATTTTTGCAATGATCATCCCATCCTTTAACCCATAAACGACGTCATGGACATTTTTTTGTCCGATGAATGACACAGAATCCTTTTGTGTGGGACATAAGTGCAACTATTCATCCTTTGACTTCCAATGAATGCTTATGCAATTTCTTAACCCCTAAAGGACCGAGGCCTTTTCTCCATCAAAACACACTTAAAATTGCTACTTCTATTGCAAAGAGCAAAAAACTTTTAATTTTTAATTTTTTGCATATCTAACCATAGGATCTTATAATAGACTAGAAGAAGTATCTCTGCAAGAAATTTCAGAAACTTTGACCGTATAGATTGCAAGATATTTGCATCCAAAGTGGAAATAAAAACTTCTTTTTGCACCTTGCTTGATTAGATTTTTTTACTTTGAATCTTCTTAACTTAAATTTTTTGTACTATTGATTTCGATTTTCTAAGTTTTAATGTTGAATCCTTGAGTTGAGAATCTAGGAAAAAATATTCAAAAAAATGCACTTCATTTTTACTCATTAAAATTTTGTTAAGTAGAAGTAGGTTCAAGATTGAGGGAAAAACTAAATCGTTAATAGCTCTAAGATGAAATTGAAATACAATAATCCTAAAGGTGAGATTGTTCTAACAAGCAAATACAACCTTGTCTAACAATATTTTTCAGAAAATTGTAAAAATTGCGTTAAAAAATGAATCTTATAAGTTATTTTTTCAAGAAGATGCTTAGATTGCCCAGAAAACTAAGATTGTCCATAACTTTCTCATCACGAGTCTAAATAGAAAGAATCAAAGCTTCAAATGTACACAAAAATATATAGTTTTAGGAAATAAACTTTTAAGAAAATTATTTTGACTTTTTGTGATTTTTTTGTGTTGCTCGCCAATCTCCATTTTTGGCTAATTGTGCCATAACTTTTTCTCCCAGTCACCGATTGAAATCAAAATTATATACCCATAAAGCTCTTGCAAAATTGCACATCCTCAAAAAATTCAAGAAAATTCACTAAAAATTGAGGTTGTAGGAACCTGTCCAGACCTAAATTGTCCCCCAAGGGGACAAATGGTCCTTTAGGGGTTAAGTCAATAATTCTTGCGGTATCCAAAGGGATGGTTTCTACGGTCACCAATTTGTCCTTTAACCCCTAAAGTTCCGTGACTATGTTTTCATCAATAATGCCCATAACTGCCATTTTTAAGTACAAGTATCAATTTTTGAGAAAAAAAACTATTTTTGACACATGTAACCGTAGGATCTTGTAGTATTCTAACTTGAAAACATGTGGTAAAAAATTTAGAAATTTTCAGCGCGTGGATTGCAAGATATTAGCATTCAAAATCACTAAAATCATTTTTTTGGCCCTGCGAAAAAATGGGTAGCTGCACTTCAGAAGCTCACTTTTCTATGAATTTTTTTCAAAATGATGGTGCTCTATTTCCAAGACAAGTTGGCTACATACTTAAAAAATTTCACATCATTTGGAATTGTACAACATATAGGAAAAAAATAGTAAGTAGAACAAAGTAGAGAATGATTCAAAATACAAAATTGCTAAGAATTTAGGTATGGAATTGAAAAATGCCAATTCCAATGGTCAAAATGTTGTAATAAACAATCTACATTGTAGGATTATATTTTTTTTCAAAAAAATATTGAAAATTGAGTAAGATAAAGGACTTTAAAGTTTATTTCAAAGTAGAGATTCTATAACTGCCCGCAAACTAAAACCCCTCATAACTTTTGACTCATTGGTCAAAATGGAATGATTCAAAGCTTTCCATGTATATATAATTCTAGAAAACCAATTTTAAATTTTTGTTTATGAAAAAAGTGTTTTTTTGTGATCTGCCTAGACTGCCTGGTCAAAAACAACAACATATTAGGCCATAACTTTTGACTCATATTTCTAAATGTCATGAAATTTTGTGCATACAAAAGATATTCATCGCGCACAACTTCTATTAAAATTTCAGCCAAAAATATGAAAATCTCCAAGCACAGTACCTACCCAAATTTTCTATATTGCCAAAAAAAAGCATGATGGTCCTTTAGGGGTTAAAAGTTAAGGATTAATGTTGTGGGAGTTTTAGGGAACATATGAAGTGCATCCAAGTATGTTAAATTTCTATTTTTCAAAGAATTAAAAGTTTCATTTTAGATGAAGACTTGTGCAATTATATTGCACTTGGTTTCAAATTTCATTGGAATATATTGGGGTCCTCAAAATACATTTCAATATAGAAATTAAATGCTACATATCTTCAGCTTCACAAACAATCAAATCTTCTTCTTTGGAATTTACTATAATGACAAATGATGGGTGGCATTTAGTGTATGTGACTCCTCATATGTACCCAATTCAAACAATGTTGCATGAAGTGCACTCCAGTGCCAAGTTTTTTTTGGAAATAACCTCTTGTCTCACACTTTCCTTTTATCATATTAATCCCTAAATGCCCAAGGCTTGTTTTGAGCATCTTGAATTTTGTTCTAAATTGAAAAAAAATGCCAACATTTTGATAAGTTGTATCAACTTTTTTTGAATTGTACCTATACAAATTCAAACTAGACATGTTAGAGATCTCATAGGAAAAGAAAATACAACAATATCGCATATGGATGAAAGATTATAATGTTTGACCATGAAGGTGTTAAAACTGCAAAAGTGATGTGAAGTCTTTCAATCCTCTTTTCACAAGTCAAATCTAAAGAGTTGGTGACCAAAAAAATACGAGGTTAACCCCTAAAGGTTTTGACTATGTTTTTACCAAAATGCTCCAAAACTGCCATTTCTAGGACAAGTACCAAATTTTATTTTTTTAAACTTTCTTGAACACATATAACCATAGGGTCTTGTAGTAAATTAGTTTGAGAACATGTGAAAAAAACTTCAGGAATTTCCACCATATAGATTGCAAGATACTAGCATTTGAATTGGAAAAAAAAAAAATTTGGCCCTGCGAAAATCGGGCAGCTGCACTTCAGATGGTCACATGTGTATGAAAAAATGCCCAAAATGGTGGTCACTCTTTGGATTCATTCTTGAAGACAAGCTGGCAACATGCTTGATAATTTTCAGATCATTTGGAATTGTACAACATATAGAAAAAATTAGTAAGTAGAAAGAAGTAGAAAATGATTCAAAACACTAAATTGTTAACAATTTATTCATGGAATTGAAAAATCCCAATCCCAATGGTTGTAATGTTGTAGTAAACAATCTATACCTAATTTTCTTTTCTTTTTTTAGAAATATTTAAAATTGAATTAAATAAAGGGCTTCAAAGTTTATCTTAGAGTAGAGATTCCATAACTACCCGCAAACAACCCGCAAACTTAAACTCCCATAACTTTTATCTCATTAATCCAAATGGAATTATTCAAAGCTTTCCATGTATATAAAGATCTAGAGAATCAATTTCAAGTTTTTATTTTAAAAAAAAGTGAATTTTCAAGAAGTTTTTTTTGCTGCCCGGGCTGCCCACCGAGCAATGAAAACAACATATCATACCATTGTAGTCAAAAGTTATGAAAATTGTTGGGCCTTGAAGCTACTCCTTGGACACATATTGTGTGAAAAATTCAAAGAAAAAAAAAACAAACTCCATTCATAGTGAGCTGCCCAAAATTGCTATGTTGCCAAAAAATGCAGTTTAGTGAATTAGGGGTTAAAGGGCCTACCATGTATAACCCCATTTAATTTGTGGCTTCTTAAAATCTCTTTTACAATTTTTTTGAATGAATTTTGAATGTGATTTTTTCTCCAAGATCTAGTGTACTTGAGGCTCATTTTCAAGAGCTTTCAACACTACAAGAAGTCAAAATTGCAATGGGTACCCTTGCACAAAATTTTGAATAGAAAAATCACTATAATTTATTTTCAAGATTGGGTTTTTGATGCTAAAACTAAACTTCAAGAAAAAAAAAATCAAAAATCAAAAATACTAAAAATAACAACTTGTTTAGGTTTTATTTAACTTCAAAGTTTGCAAACACCAGATTGGAGTGCCTTCACTACAAGGAAATGCGGTTAAAATTGACAGAATGTTGACAGGTTTTTGTCCAAGTTGACAGCTGACATGTTTTCCTTCCATGCTCTTGTCAATTTTGTGAAAATTTAGAATTTCTGTCAATTTTTTGGACTTTTCGTGTCAATACTATGTCAATTTCGTAGCTTCTAATTTTATTAGAAGTAATCACTGAAGATGTTAAATCGAAGTGTCTATTTAACCAACTGAATATTTCGGTGCTTGTTTTCTTCTTCATAAGAACATGCTGAATTCCTTAATGAATTGTTTAATTACAGTTCCAGACTGAAAGCATTTCCTGCTGATAAAATAGGCATGCATTCTTATATTATATGCTTCGGTTATCTTTCAATCACGCAAACACAGCCATTTGGAGGAGGCTTAACTACCTCATGGACATTAAAATAAAATTACATAGACTACCAATGTTCAACCAAATTTGTGGTGCCGCTGCTTATTAAGTAAAAATCATCCAAACACGGTACTGTTCGAAGATGGACTTAAAGACATCTGAGTATTTTACTGAAAAAAGTAAAGCCGCACAGAAGAAACTAGTACTCTATGGTAATGTTGTCAGCATCCTCGACTTCCCAAAACCGTCAGAGTGAGCAGATTACAGTTCATGGATGGAAAAAATCTCCTATTTTTTTTTCCAAGCTAAATAAGCTTTGAGTGCTCCTTACATTCCTGTACAGTATTGCTGAAGAAATGAAGAACTCATTTGTGACTGTCAACAAAATCTACTACTTCATGATGATATGTTCATAAATCTTTCTACCCTATTGCACACTTGACTCACGAAGAAGGCAATCTCACTTGCATGGTTCTTCGTGCGCTTGCACCTCGAAGTTCTTACCATATCCCTGCCTGCAAATGTAAAAAGGTAGTCTTCTGCAGGGTCTACCTCCGAGCGCCATTAGCACTTGCATTGGAGGGCTGCAACCAAATCCAAAATAAACAAGTTGTTCAAAAAACAAACAAAATTTATACAAATGAATCTTTCTATTTACGTTTCCATTATCCCCTGAATATGCATATGCACAATCATTATTTGGGAGAGGACATTGCTTGCACTTAATTTTTAACAAAATCTTTCCCCTTCCCACAATTTGCTACTGCTTTTATTTTCGTTATAGCAAGAATGAACACATAAGCATAGCCCAAACCATAATCATATTCTGGAACCGACATGCACTGTACCTGTGTTCCAACATTCCGTGCTGGGAAATGCATTGACATGTGGGATCTGCTGAAATTTGACTAATTTGGATACTTGCTCTCCCTGCATTGTGGAAAACCAGATGACCACGGTAAGACTATTTAGCCATGTAATTTACATTTTTGTGTCCGAAATCTCCGTATGGGCTGCAGTGCCTTTGCATTTCTCCTCCTAGCGGTTTCTACCTTCACATATGCACGACAATAGGAGTAACAGAATCAATAAACCTGGAAACGTTATTACGAAAAATATAAACTGCTACATCCCTACCCACTTTGCGAACACATTCATGTCTTTTTCCATTTACGACAATAGAAAAAGTGCTTCCCTCAATCACCGATGGCTCCGTCATCATACATTGCACTAACCATTCATTGTAGAAATCACGCGCCATTTCACAAGGAATTGTTTCCTGCAAAGTCATACACCTTCTCTGCGAACAAAGTTTCACGTCCGCAATCCTGCGTGATGAATGTCAATTCCAACAATCATCAATCTTGACAGTTCCAAAGATGACTTCATTCGCCTAAGATGCTGCAACTGCCAATTTGCATAGTGCTGCATTCGGAAACGATTCAAGACTCACCGCAGCGTCCTACATTCATAAAATGAAAATCCATCAATCCAATACAATTGGAACTGGCAATCACTTTCACTGTGGCATTTACGAGATTCACATTCACATGACAAAGACATACAAGGACCTCTCCCTCAATTTAATTCAGTCAATGACTGAACCTCCTAAAATGAAATACACAATCTTTTCTGCTCAAAACAAAATCGTCTAAATATGCAATCATCACTTCTGCTGTCCTGAACATGCTCTCACTTCCTCAATTTCAGACTTGAACTTCATTTCCATGGAGATACTGCGAGATATACACAGATACAATTCAAATTTGCAGATTTGGAACTGTACCATGCATTTATTATTGTCTTTGCCGTACAGCTTAATCTACATCATTGCAATTTCGATTTTCTGTGTTTACCAGACCCCTGCCTTCTTCTGTTGCAATGCATTAGTACCACTGACGTCCTCATGCTTACCTCATTGCATTCGCTTGCACGCACGTTCTCACAACTTCCTCTCTGTCTTCTGCAGAACTCCATCTCCTCATCCAGCACTTGTACAATGCCGACTTCAAAGCCAAACTGCCATCTTTTAGACCGGTGCTTCGAAAAAACCATCAAGAGGACGTCATTTGAATCCTTGGTCAGTTCTCCCTCCTATGCTGCGCATGCTGTCAAATTCTCTCTGTTTTTCTGCGTTTTGTATGAAATTGATTTCTGTTTGTTGCTGTAGACGATTCCAAGCTGGTTCATTCGCGCTCATGCCGATAAAATCCAGCAGAACGTCCACGTGAGCTATGAAGGAAACAGATCTTTGTGGACTGTAAGGCTGGCTATAAATTTCATATCAACCGATCTCCAAGTTGCTTTCTGTTCCAGCTGGAAGGACTTCGCGCGCTCTCACAACGTCCAGGAAGGAGATCGCCTCAAATTCGTCCTCGCGTGCACTTCACACTTCGGCGTGTATCATGCGGCACGCAACAGCGATGACTTCTCCAGGTTCGGCGAGGAGGACGTCGCCAGTAGCGAAACTTGCTGATTGTCTAGGAGAGTTTTTTCACTCGTCGTATCTTTCAAAAAACATGGACATAACACACAACTTCAACACATTATCAAACTGACAAAGACGTACAAATTCAACGTCAGCCGCCTCCGCCGCGTGAGGTTTCCAAAACTCTTACCCTTATTTCAAATCAAGCTTCCAATTCAGCATAGGAGTTACCATCCTCTCGGCTTACCAGTACATACTCTTTGACCTTCACTGTACTTCCTTAATGTGAGGAACTTCATTGTTCTATGCATGCAAAACAATGCAGCATTTTATGCCGTCAGTAGGTCGTAGTCACAGTTACGACTGATGGAGAAGCTTTTGATTACTTGGAACGGTATACAGTTGTATAGGCACTGTCTGTGGCTGCGAACATGAAAAAAACAGTCTTTGTAATTAGTTGTTGAACAATACTTCTTTTCACTTTCCTGAACATCCAAACTGTACATATACGTACTGCATGGTCTGATTATATCAAGACCTTTTACAGTAATCTACGAAGACAAGAACAGTCTACAGAATTTGCTTTCTTCTAGTTCTAATTTCTAGAGTTTCATATCAAGAACTTTTTCTTCCTCTGATCCAGCCAAATTAACCTTCTTCCCACTAGTTCTGTTGACTGAAATTGCTCGCAAACACATTATGTCTCCATTACTGTCGATCCAGACACGCTAAACTTCTGAGCTTCTCGGCATGATTTGTCTCCAGACGCATACATCACGAAGATGAACCAACATCTGCTATTTCTCCACTGCACTCTTCCCTCTGCCAAAACAAAACAAAGTAACTGTAATGAACAGACGTAATTTTCTGGTCTGTACATTTTTCTAATTTGTTTTATAGCTTATAAGTAAACTACGGCCGTATGCACATTGCATAGAAGTAGTTCGTTCCAGTACTCCACATCAGCACATCAGGTTCTCCATGGTAGGTCTACCCCTATTTCAACATTCATGGTTTGTCACTTCCTCGTCCTCTATTTAAATAGAAAACATTTGATACTAATAAAGAGCAATTCAAGAAGTAACACATACTGACAGGATGATCATCTTGCCTTCTGCCGTGACGTTTGCTTGAACACCTCCACCGACAGATCTCCATTAAGCCTCCCAAGTGTTGCAAACAAAGTACACGATTGTAATAAATCTATTTCAGAGCGTTCACATTGTGTAAGTATTAACACAACAAATACACAAACATGACATGCAGAACATGAGACTTGAAACAGCATTTCATGACGCAAGTATTTATAAAACCATATTCACGTTTCTATGGAAAAAAGAAGAAAGAATAAAAAATGTTCAGCAAGGGTTTCGACATCGAGTACTATGTTCAAAATGAAAGGTGCTTCCAGTAACGTAGGTATCTTCCACTTTCAGATTGGTCCACCTTTCCAACGGCATGAAATACACACTTCCTTGGACCGTCAGCCTTGCTTATCAAATCATGCAATCATGTCTCCAAAAAGAATACATATAAGCCTCGTTGAGCTTAAAGTTGAACTCAAATGAAGTATTTCAGTCTTCCCATGTACAGTGAAGTATTTACCTGCAGGACTGTAGATGGACATACGAAGATTCATATGCTCCCAACACTCATCGAAATAACCAAGGGACGGAATGGGCAAAGAAGAAGCACTCACTGAAAATGCATCGGAATATGCTAAACATTTTATTTTAATTCATTTTAAACATCAATGACAATAACTAAGTAAAACTCCATCTGCTGTAACACAAAAAACTGCCATTCAAAAGTGGTACAACAACATAAAATAAGCTCGTGCGTTTGCCGCATGGAAAATAAAAAAAAGACGTACAAAAAACCCTCAGTGGTATCCAGGGTTAAAAAAACAAAAACTATATATGTCCAAAGCAAACACAAGTATCAACACTTTACCATCACCGGCAACAAACTTGTCTATCTACAAACCCAGCGTACACATATTTCATCTTCAAACAAACTCAGTAGTCCAGCCACCTGAAGGCATTCCACATCTTGTAAGTACTATTGAACTTACAAGTCACGTAAGGATTATCGATTCATGGAACCTTTCAACTTCCAGAATATCGAGTACGCGAGATTGTAGGGAATCTCGAACCCTAAATGCGAACTTGTAAATGTTGATCTGGGAAAGAAAGTACCACTTCATCGACGAAGGAGTTTCAATAATTTCAAAATCAACGAACTGGATGCACGAATAAAATTTTCTAAAAACTACTCAGTACAGTATTACTTAGATGCAGCGCCGGTACAACATAACAGACGAGACTACAAGCTTACTCGGTAATGAGAAGATCCGTCTCCAAGCTATCTATCTGGCCAGCGACAACATGACGATGAAGAGTCCTGCTATAGTCTACCGAGTACACGACGGTGCCGTCCTAGGCATCAGGTCCCGACATCGCTGCTCCGAGTAATTGCTTTCATATGAAATAACTAAATTTTGATGAATACATAATTCACCATGTTACGCATATGCATAGGTGTGTGTTCTAAAACAATCACATGGCCTGCATAATACGCTCGGATTACAAGATCCGCATTCCTGGTCACTGTCTGCCACAAGACGACCGCAGTCACTGTAAGACAACCCCAAGTCCTTTTAGAACAAAACCCCAAAACCCTAATGCAAAACTACTAATATGTGTCCTAACTGTATTGAGGTACCGTCAACAAAGTGCAAATACAAACTAACTGAAAATAGTTCTTGCAGCTCACAGTGCACGCTGTTGAGAGTGTTTTAGGGATACTTTCAAGTACTGTACATATTAACTAGCATTGTGAATTCACATTCATGTCGAGCAGTAATTGAAGAAAAAACGCTGAATGTATCATGTACAAATTTGACTACCTCCACCAAACTCCGTTTCCTCCTAAATTTTTTTGGTGCTAAGGCTATTGATTAAATCCCTTACTCCATGAGTACTTAAAACACAAAGTGAGATAAAAACAGTCAATCCTAGAAAGAAATCATACCCTTCTTCATGCACTTCTGAGCGTGGAGAACTTTCAATTGTTGTACCTCGCCTTTCCTATCCAACATGACTTTGCGATATTGTTCCTCCACCGGAGGTGATACTGCTTTGGTTGGATACTGAACATCTTAAATATTTCTCCAAATTGAGGAGAAAAAATTAACTATGGCTCACTTGCTCGCTTCTCAAACAACACAGTAATGAAAAACATTAATTCCTGCATGCTTCAAGAAACTGATTAACAAAAACATATCACATTTGCACTTATAGTCATATATATTGGTTAATCGTAACCACAAACGTCGGTGACACCGGGAAGAGCACCAGTGTGATCCACATACGTGCACACACCTACATCCGTGTTTCTTCCTAAAAAAAAAAAAAAAAAGAGACGGCGACAGAAACAATGAAATAAAATGATTACAGATTGTAGTACTCCCAACAAAATGTCTCACAAACAAGGCATCCACAATTTCCTCGAAAAAAAAAAAAACAACCCATCCCACGACTCTAAGGAAACACAACCCCTCTTTTCAGACCACATGTTGATCCGCACTTCGTACCCAAGTCATTATGGTACGCCGCACCAAATCCGTTGTCCTCTTCCTTCTTAATCAGATTCCATGTCCATGTCCTGCAGCAAGTCGATCAATACATTAAAACAAGTCGACCCATTCTGACCTTATTCAAAGTTGAACTGAACATGGAAATATAACAGGAAATTATGTTTCAATTAAAATTCCTCTTTTTCCATTACTACATTTCAGAATATAAGTTCTACTAAACATCAATCTTACACATTATGCGGCTATGTAACAATGAAATTGTGTAACTCTTACTTTATGGAAACAACATTTTTTAATACATAGAAACAACTTGTCATTGTACAATTCAGTAGCCCATGCATTTTCGGAAGTGCGAATGCAGAGTCCGCAGCAAAATACTACAGCTTACATTTCACTCTGTTTTCATTTCTGCAACACGAAAAAATACTAAGTGAAGAGAAGTAGGATGTCGTATAAGCTTGCCACGTTTTTCTCGATGTCTTCGGAAGAATGCAGTCCAGATGAACTTGATGTCCTCATGAAGGAATTGCTTCCATCATACTCCGCATATGAGGCTTGTTCACGTTGAGAACCATTGATTGAATGAAATGTTTGTCCACGAAGTCCTAAACCACGAGTCGAAGGTCTTTCTACGTCTCCTCCTTCACCTGCACCTTGACATTGCAGGTTCTTTGAAAACAGCAATTCGGCTTCCAACCTATCTTCAACTTCTTCGGAAGAGTCTTCAGCGTCTACTTGTTGCACAGGCCGTCTTTGCCCATTCCGTCCCCGGGCACTTCCACGCCTGGCAGTTCTGGAGCGCCCTCTCCATTCGTTTGTTCTCATCGGTCCTGTAGCCACTCTTCTGCGTGGTCGTCTCACGGGTTCGAGAATCACATTTTCACCGGTTGCTGCTGGAGGAATAATTTCTTCGCCCACTTCTCGATCAGGTCTGAGGCCATCGAAGTCATCGTCAACGCCCATTTCGAACATTGGTGTTTGAAAATCGTCACTATCATTGGGTAATACTCTCTTTCCCCTGACATCTTTCCTTAAGACGACTTGCCATCCGGGGGACTCTACTGCCTCCGAATAATAAACTTGCTCACAGTGCACCGGAAATGCAAAACTATCACGACAAATGTTCCCATACCTTCTTCTGTAGTTTGCTAATGTAAAACCCCACTTATCTTTTTTTATAGTTGCATTATCGCCACTATAATTTGCTTTCACGAAATCACAGACCAAGACCACTAAACAATGTCGTCGGTAGTTCAATTCCAATATTTCTTCAATGTGTCCCACGTATTCAACATCAGCATTCACCTGATTAGTATCCCGCATTCCATTTCTGTATACTTGTCTAAATGTAGCCGCCACTCCACTGTCTGCTGTTTTAAGCGACTGTTCTAAGCTCAGTACCCTGTAATGGTTACCATAAGCATACATTGCTTTATACGCAACAGCTGTTGGTAGTGGACCTCTTGCACTGTCCAAGACTTCAGCATCCACGGTAACACCCTCTTGTCGTTCCCTCCGCACTTCCTGCCGTACCCAGTTGGAAAAGTCCGGTAATTCTCTGAGTTCATCTGGAAACGTCAGACGCTGTCGACAACCTCCTCTACGTTGCTGCCGGCGATAATTCTCTCTCTCTTGAAGACAGTCCCTGACACACTCCACGTACCTCCTGCATGGCAACCATTCCACGAACATTACAAGTAGTAAACTTTATTTAAAAAACCCGAAGATGTAGCGGTCTCCACTAGCAACCCTCTCAATCCCTCTCCCACAAAACAAAAAAACAAACTGAGGACTCTCAATAGCAGTGACTTACTAAAATATAATAATACATTCATCTGCAATTCCGTCAGCTTTTCGAATCACTACGATACTTAAAGTACTGTGGAACTAAATCTATTTCAATAGAAGGATAGTAGGCACATTGAAACTTTCGTGTCCAACAGTGTCATAGTAAATGATTTTAGACTTTAAAATAAAATGTTTCTGAAATTAAAAAACGCTGAGGACAATGAATAACAAATGCTTCATTGAAAATACTTCTACATGAAAGTTCAAATACTGTACCTCCTATATGGCTCCATGTGAGACGTATTGTCCAAGACAAAGCCATGAATGAGCTTTTGGAACTCAACAGTCATAACTCGGTCTCGTTTTCCTCCTTCAAGAATTTCATCGTACATTGTTGGCTCCTCCTCCGCATCCCATGAACGTTTCGTAGTGGCATTATACTCTGACAGGTACTCATTCATAAATCCAATTGACTCTTCCCTCATGTAACCATAGGCCATACTACCTTCAGGTCTGGCTTTGTTTTTTACAAATCCCTTTAGACCCTTCATGAAGCGCTCAATTGGATACATAGACCGTGTATGCACCGGTCCACATAAAAATAATTCTTCAACCAAATGTAATGGAAGATGAAGCATAATGACGAATATGGATGGAGGGAACTCTTTCTCTAATGTACATATGGTTTCTGCAACCTCTTCTAATATTTGTTCCTTTTGATTGCAGTCGACCATCTTGGCAAAATTTTTACGGAAGAGTCTGCTCACACACATAATTGCTCCAACCACTTTCTTGTCGCAAATGTTTCTCAGGGACAATGGAAGTACCTGTTGAAGTAAAACATGGAAGTCATGTGTTTTCATTCCGCTCATTTTTCCATCGTGAACCCGGTTACTGAGGTTCCCTACATAGTTTGTTGGGAACTTCAATTTCTTAATTGTATTTAAAAACGTCTGTCTGTCTTCTTTCTTGAGTACGTACGGTGCATCGGGCTTGAAAAAAGTTCGCCCATCACCATTCGGCACTAGGTGTAGATGCGGACGAATTCCCCTTGCTCGCATGTCTTCTCTGGATTTGGTTCCATCTGTCTCTCCAAGTAGAGTGCGGAGCAGAACTTCACAAATATTTTTTCCGCAGTGCATAGGATCAAGTGTGTGCCGAATGGGAAGTTCCTATTGACATTATTGTTCATCAAAAAATAAAGATAAGTCACCATGTTAACATAAGTAATGTATGTAAAACATTTCAAAAGGAAATTAATAATTCATTACATTACGTTAAGGAAATGAAGAAGTACGGGCACGTTCATTGAATGGCAAAAAAAATTCAGTGCTGACTGTGATTTTACATGCCAATACGGTAAAGTAAAAAGAATACTTATTCTTTTTACTCCTGTTTTCTTCACGGGGTCTCCTTTTGAGTTTGGCCTCCCTCCGCATTGCAGAAATGACTCTCACCACCCACCTCGTTGAACAATAGTCAGACCAGACTGCCGAGGTGGAGCGTGATCATGGTTTCGTTTGCCATCGAATGCGGCTCTCGCATCCCTCCACCTATAATTGTGTCGTAACCACCTCCTATTTCCCAAGAAAATTGTCTTGTCTGCACAGGTTGAGTGCTCTGCAACAGTATGCTCTCCACAAATTGGACAGCCGGCATACCCTTTATCGGCTTGTCCTGAAATTAAAGTGTATGCCGGAAAGTCGTTAATAGTCCACAAGAGAATACCACGCATCTTAAAGTTACGAGATGTCCCTGCTGCTTCAGACATATCAATCGCAGAAACCCCCTCCCACAGTTTTTTTAAGTCACTCACCAATGGTTGCAGGAAAACATCAATTGTGTGTTCGGAAGGAGAGTTGGGCCCCGGAATGAGCATAGTTAAAGAAATAAAGAAACGTTTTGTGACCAAATAAGGTGGTAGGTTATAGAATACCATCATTAAAGGCCACACCGAATGTTTTGTTGACTATAGGCTATGTGGGTTAACCCCATCCAATGCCAATCCCATTCTGATGTTCCGTGGTTCCATACCAAAGTCTGGATAACGCTCTTGTACAAAACACCATTGCTCGCTGTCCACAACAGACCTCATTTTTCCGTCCTGAGAGTGATTATTGGAATGCCATCTGAAATGTTTAGCAATAGTGGGGCATCTAAACATTCTTCTCAACCTGGTGATTATAGAAAAGTACCAGAGGACTCGAAGTGGCACTGTCTGAGAGCCTTCCACATACCTTGACTTTCTGCAATGTGGACATTTGTCGAGCTCCGCATTCTTCTCCCAGTACAGTGTTCTTTCACAATCGCAGCAGTGGATGCTTTGGTGTGAGAGACCAAGTTTCATCAGAAGTGTCTTCATTTCATATGAGTTCTTTGGGCAATTGTTGTTGGACGGAAGAACATCATGTTTGAGGAAAGTTAGAATTTCATCAAGACAATGATGACTCACTGAAAATAAAGTGCACAAGGACATTAGAATGATGTTGAATTGTAACGTACTTGTCGCCGAACCATCGAATAAAGGCTCAGCGGACTGTCGAAGCAATTCCTCAATGACGTAATTGTCGTCTGACTCTCCATCAAGGGAACACATGTTTTCAAAATCCAGTAAAGAATCTTTGTCTCCAGAGAATTGCTGGTGAATTTCATCTACCCTTGCGAAATAATTTTGTGCCATGTCTTCGAAATTGACGAAAGTGTTTGGTGGTGCTGGGTTGAAATTCCCAAAATCTTCAGCGTCAACAAAGACATCATCGTCGTGCAGTTCTTCGTCGTCAACAGGATGATCTCCGTCCGTCTGTGAAGGTTGGTCTTCTTTTCCCTGTAATCGCCAGATATGTAGAAGTGAGTGATTTCGAAAACTAAGTTCACCTCATTCTATAATTGTTTCTGTCATCACGTTTCTTGTTCCAGTTACCTCTTCCGTCGAGGACATTCTAAATTCAAATGAAACCCAAGAGAAAGTTTATGTTATATATATGCAAATAACAAATTATTGTATTGAAAGCAACAGAGTGTTGGTCAAATTTGTGAGAGCAAGCCAACCGAAAAAGAAGTGCAGCTCTGTAATGCAGTGGATGGAAATTTTTTACCAAAAGAGGTTCCTGCAAGTGCGGATCTCGGCCGTACTTACAATGGTGAGTCTGCACAACCTGAATTGATTGGGTTTTGAATCCGTGGCATCGTTTGCATCCACAAGGATATCTGCCGATTCCTTGACGTGCAGCGTGTGATCTTTCGATGTGGTAAGCGTGTCCAAGTCTGTCTTCCCTCATTCTGCAGCACAACTAAGAACAAATGAGTGACGTCTTATTCTGCTTCAACTCAAGCATTTGTCAATCGATAAACCGGCTTTGCATTGTTGAAGCCGGTTTGTGATGAAAGACCGACTTGTACTAGGTGACCCGCTATTCCAAAATAGTTTAATTAAACATGAAGTACTCATTTCTGTAGTGCAACTAGATTTGGAAACAGGGAATACTGAGACGGAGGGTCAAAGAATTTGACATGGCACTTGACAAACTCTATGACATCCGACAGGGACATTTCCTCAGTGAGGTGAATGTATTTCGAAAGTAGTAGTGGCTTTATCCTTAAAAAGGAGGACACGAAAGAAGTGAAAACAGTTTCTGTGTAAACGGACGTATGAATGTAGCCGTGGACATGGACCTTCGCTGTTGGAAAAAATGGGTTCTCTCTACGTGGAAAAGGACTACATGACTGCAACTAAGAGGTATGACTATAAATGGAAAATTGTTCACAAAAATAGCAGTAGGAGAAGGTGTCATTACTTGTATATGATGCACACTCGGAGAGCCATAAGAACTAGGGCAGCATCAAAAAAAAAGTTACGGAAATGATTCCTGTATACGTTACAACAAGTGCAAATGTCATTGCTCACTACACTTACATAGCCTGGAAGTGAGTGGCACTAGACTGTTAATATGTTGTATGACGCTCCAAAGGAAGCCGTCGTCGTGCATTCACGACTGTGGAATGTGCAGTTTGCCAATTCCCTTTTGAGGCGGTAGGTAGTTCAGAAAACGTTGTTTTCATTTATTGCCGCACCGTGCATCTGATATGAAGTATAACTCCAACTCTGTTTGACATACAAAGATTCCGTTAAGTAGTGTTCTTATGGATACAGAAGAAGTTGAAAAAAGAGAAACCAACAGTCGCTCTCTCTGTGTTGGACAGTAGGAAATTCTGTAGGAAGTGAAGCCAATACATTCATGCAAATGACCTAAGTAGAAGCCCACAACAGTTTCGAAACATACAAGTCCGGAGTCTTCTGATGAAGCAGGGCAGTGCAGCCATATTTGAATATGGTTTTTGTGTTGTAAAAAATACTACTGTTCACATCGTCGAAGCATTAGGAGACAGCATCTGCACTTGTATTGTAATCCGTGCAGGTGGAAGTTGTATATTGGAACTGTGAGAAGGAATCTGCGGAGGGCGACACAACTGTTAGTAATATGCAGATGATTATGAAGTAACAGCAGCCTCACCAGAAAGAAGAAGGAGAGAATGAGTGAACATGTCGTCGAATTAAAATTACTTGAAGTGGACTTACTTGTTTCCACCGATCCAGAAATCCTAAAGTGGCAAAATAACTGAGGCGGTAGTGAATGGCAGAGGTTTGCTTAGAACAACACATTTCTCGAACCGTATAGTGCGCATGAAAACATGTCATAGTCAACCGCAGAAATGCACAGACAGAGAAGTTGTCGATGTGTATTTTCCAATGAAGACCACGACAGAAATGACTATGACTGAGCTTACATTGTTTTTGAATGAATCCGTGGTTTGATGAAGTTCGTGTACTACAACCTGTACACTGGAGGGACCGGAATGGATGGCAGTGCAAAGTCTCTTCCGCTTCAGTGTCGCGTTCAGCGCCTGCACAAGCCAAGAGAAAAGAAATAGATAGTGAAACCCTAAAGTATGGGAGTTGTACGAACATATATGACAGACCTTGTTTCGTCAATCTGTTATTATTTTCGAGTGCAATGGAATGGGACTAGGTTTAGGACGAACGATGACATTAGTAGAATGCGTTTTCGAAGTTCTAGAGTTTAAGTTAACATGATATCCTTGATTCATAAAAGCTAACAAGCTGTAATGATAGTGAAGGTACGAACTATGGCAACCCTACTTGCCGTTTTTATTTTTGAAGCTAGGGTATTAGTCCACCAGACTCCGCCTCCACGAATGAGAAGTAGGGTTTAGGGATTACCTGACGACGACTACAGTTTCAGTGCAGCAGGAATGGACTACCTCGTTCTTGCAGTGGGGAAGAATTTCGAAGTGGACCGCACGAAAGACATGCAATTCTGGGAAATTTACATGATAAAAGAGTTGTGTATCAGAATAATTCTTTTCTCGGAAAAACAGTGCACAATGCCATTAGACAGGTCTACTGTACAGAAAGATCGTTCATTGCAGCTTTCGGAGGCCGCACGACTGGAGAGAGTACTAACTCAGTACATTTCGGGGACGACGGAGTTTTCAGTCAAGCATTTGACAGTAATGAAGAGCAACGGTGGCGCGCTCAGTCGTTTGTGGGGAAGAAGCCGTTCGTGGAAAAAGGAAAAAAAAAAGGAAAACAGGTATGCGTGAAAAAAAATTTAACCTTTCTTTTCTAATTTAGTAAAAATTGATCGTGCGCTTGTAGCACACTAATTTAAGTTATAAATTGTTGCAGAACGTGGAGAGGCTGACGTGCTGTGCATGGATGATGCGTAGACGAACTAATTTAGGAATGAAGTATTAATTTCCGAGTTGCACCTCTTCTTGTAATGGTAGATTAGCGGATTTGAAGCGTACATCAGAACCTCAGAAGCCACAAGGTAAACGAGTGAAGTAGGGTTTTTTTAGCTGAATCCATCAATGCAGGTTAAATTTGGAGGTGCCGCAATCGAGCAGCAGACTTCCAGTATAACTGCCTAGGGATACGTGCCATGAAGGGAGGAAGTCCCGAGGACGCCGCCTTCTTTTTTTAGATGTCAATTCTTATGGGGCTACGATTTGTTGGCGGCTTCGCAAACATCTTTGGGTGTACAGTGATATTAGAAGTAGGAAGTGGGTCAGCATGCGATAACTTTTTGTGTGCACTTCCAAGATGTGGATTGCTAGTGCGGCGAGTTCCAAGTCTGTCTACCCAAAAAATTGAAGTCTTTGGCAACAACAGATTCAGGTATCGTATGTCCAGTGCTGGTGGAAGCTACAAGCCTAAACTTTGAGCCGCTTCAGCAGTATCTGAAGGTGGAAGGAGGGCAGTACTATATGCGACAGAGGCATCAATGTCTTAAGGCAAGTTTGCATGCTTAAGTAAAGGATTTTTTAGGTCTAGCGATTTAAAATTTTCCCGAAAGTTATGTTCCCATGAGTACTATGCGTGTGATGAAAACATCCACTAATCGGAAGAAGTTGTACATACGGAAGGAAAACCAGAAGTCAATAAAACTATTAAGTGAATGTAAGAAAAAGAAGAAGTTTTTGAAATATTTTGGTCGTACACTAGATGACAGTGTAGGATGCGAATACTTGCATGCTAGATGGTTTCAGGACTTCCGTCGTTCGTAGTGAGGTGAAAATAATGGAAGTAGCTGTTCAGTCTGCTGCGAAGTCAAGGAGTGTGGACGTAATCACTGTTTGGGTTTGAAGTTCAGCTGTCATTGCGGCAGTCGTATGCAGCTCACAGTTAGTCGGAATTCCTTTGCAGGTGCACAGTGTTTCTCAGAGTCTCATACAATTGAATAGAGGTACGTCATTAAGGTGCAGCAGTGCGCTATGGAACTTTAGATGTGTACTATGTCATGCATTGCTAGTGTGTTTGAACGAAGAGCAGGACAGGTTTGAATGGAAGAGGCAGAAGAGGACAATTACCGTGTGGCTTGTTTTGCACTGTGTGTTGTAAAGTTGTGACTCTTGTGGTAATATCCATTGAAAAGAACACAAGTCATTACCTCTGCATGCATTACAAAATGAAATTCACTTCTCGAATTTTGCAGAGGATTACTGTATTGTTTCGTAACTTGCAGTGAATTTGAGAACAGCGGAGAAGAGAAAGGAGCAAATCAGTCCTGAAAACGAACGACTTTGTGGAAATAGTCGAGGTGAATTTCACATATACTTTCAAGGTTTCATTGTCATGTTCAATGAGGTCGTCGTCAGAGGTAATGAAGCGCGTTAGTTGTTTGTTTGTAAGTAAAGAAGGATCCCTGGAATATAGAAGAATTCGCGAACATGAAGTGGACCGAAATAGTGTGTATATTCATAGACAATAACAAAAAATAGAATGACAGGATTGAACAGAATAGGATGAGCAGGACATGTGCCTTACTGTACTCATTGTTTCAGTTAGTTTGTCGCCGCGCGTTCCTAATGAGCTGTTGTTTTAGAGGTTTTCAAGCGGACAGTGATCGTTACTGACGTCAGCACATGTAATAAACAAACAGTGCACGATCATTGCAGAAGTTCTGTTCACAGTGTCATCATTTCGAATCACTTATCGAACGTGATTTAGGCTGAAACTACAGCCTGTTCGGACTGAAGCAGAGCACATTCTCGGAAGTCGGCGACTTCCCCAGTAGACGGACTTCGAAGTACAGACTGTTCGGACTGAAGCAGTCAAGCACTGAAGCATCTCACATTCTGGGAAGAGGGCGACTTCCCCAGTAGACGGACTTCGATTGTATCGTCGTCGTTGTTTATGAGGTCGACAGAAGAGGTAACGATTCGAAGAACTGAATGTGTTTGCGTCTTTGGGTAGAACCGTATCCCCCATTGAATGGAAGGTTATTACGGAATAATAAATAGGAAAACGAAAAGCAGTATCAGTTATAAATGGATGCAGTGACATCTTTTTTTTTGTGTTCGGCAGTCGTTGTACTGTGTTTACTAAAGGAAGATGGTAGAATTGAAAATGAAATTTGTATGTAGAAAACATTTCACTATTGGGCAAGATGAATTCGCAATTCCTTGAATGAGTGCATTAAAGAACAGGACGTGCAGGTATGACTCTTGTCGAGAAAACCGTACCCATATATTGGGGAAGTTAAAATCAAAGGAAAACCAGGACTTTAATAACGGAGAAAGTGGCAGTCAATGGTGCTTTACTAGTCTGTAGTAGGAATAATTTTCTGTTCGAAAGTGGTCAAGAAATGAGTGTTGTCTATGAGAAGAGAACATTTAATTTCTGGAAAAGTAGATATTTGCAGAGAGAGGTATGCAGTGGTCTTTTTAATTTTTTAGCTTTTATTCATTGTGTATTAAATCTGTATAACGCCTTCTTAATTATTGTCGGAAGGCACAGTGCATGATGATAAAGAGTGAAAAGCAGTAGTGGAACAGAACTTGTGTGAATGTCAGGGTGGCAAGCACGCGTAGAGCAAGATGTCTGCTCCAAGGAATATGCAATTACGTGAAAGAACAAATACTAGCATTGCCCTCTGAATATAAGAAATGAAATGGGAAGTAACGTCATTCTTTGAATGGATCTTCGGAGTAGTACTTCATTTGAATTATGTCGTGAATTGAAGGAAGTAATGATTAACGCATGGTGCAGATGCTTGTGGGCAAAACATCGCGGCCTGTAGGGGAGGTATGTATCTTTAACGTTCTATTCGTGAAAGAGTTTAGATGTTTCTGAAAATTGTTAAATATTTTTCGTATCTACGGTCTTTCGTGATGGTCTGCAAGCATGTTCGTACAAGCTTATGTAGTGCATGCTTTCAGTGTACATGATTAAGCCTTTGACTGAAATCGCAGGTCTTAGGAAATAAAAGAAGAGGAAAGAAGCAGTTGGAGTCGTTTGTGCCGTGGAAGAGTACTAAAGCTGCCGATGGAAGTCGTGAAAAAATTATTTCGGCACAGAAGGAGCCTCCAGCAAATGTCAAAACAAATGGAAGTCCAGTATTGAAGAGTGCGTGCACAGCGACTAAATCTGCTGGTGCTATTGGTGTGAAAAGAGCAAGAGAAGCAGGCAATGGTAATGTGTCCTTTGCTTCACGTGACAGACAAGAAATGCAGTCATCAACCGGAAAGGAACCAGAGGAGCGAAAGGGAGAGTCAAGTAAAGGATGGCAAGAAGGTAGGAAACAATGTCACATGAGAAGTGATGTTTGTAGGAAGAATTGAATGAATTTCAATTGTTGTAATGACACAGGAGTACAAGTATGTGGTAGTGTGGCACACATAATAGTCTTCTCTGATTGACATTGCCGTGAGCGATGCGTATGTAGTGATGTGCACTGAATTGCAAGTCAACAATGAGAGATACGGTAAGCAGCCGTCATGTGTACTGAACTGTGCATGTATGACAACATTTTTCTTTCTGTTTTCCCTCATTTTTTTATTGTGATTTTAAATCACAGGAACTTTTTTGCGCGGACGAAGAAGTTCCATACCAACTTATGCAGTGGATGGTGAAGATAGATCCATTGGCGCAGACCCTTCTACAAAGTCATTGACATGTACCTCAATGCCTAAGTTGCATGCTGAAATTTTCAACCGAAACAGGGAACGGCGTTTTGCTTGTCTGCAAGGTGTGCAGAAGGAGCATGGACGACCGCAGGCGTCAAGTTCGACAAAGAGGATGCAGATTTCCGGAGTTGCAGAGGACAGTCCAGGGACTTCGAGAGCAGAACCTGAACGCTATGCAGCAGGAGAAGAGGAGGAACACGAATCTTCGGCAGCGGTTGGACAGGAGGACGCTGTGAGTATGGACAGAATTCTGATGGACATGCATGAGGACCTTAACGTGCTAGTTTTAGTAGTGAACAGTGCATTTGTTATATTTCGTCTTCATGGCTGTGGAAGTTTGGCTCTTAAACGTACTGCATGCTGAGTTGGGGCTTTTCTCTTGTTCCTGCACCCATTTCTATTCATATGTGGGACATGCACAGGCGCACGAGCATTCATTGGACGACAGTGAAGAGAACGGGTCCCCGTCACTGAGAATTACAAAGCGCATAGCGAAACCAAGGGTCAGTGATAAGAGGATCATGACTGAAGATCCCGACAATGTGGACGTGGCAGACGAAGAGGATGTTGACGCAGCTGTAGTAGGGTATGTTGCAGAATCGAAACACAAATATGACAACACAGATCTTCATGAGATGTTTTACCAAAGTCGGTCTGATAGAAAGAAAGAGAGGAGGCAAGAGAGAGCATGGCGCAAAAAAGATGGGGATAGACGTCGGAAGGAAGGGCTGCCCCGCAATTTTCTTCTGGTGGATGAATACACCAAGAAACCATACGGCGTGGGAATGGGTGACTGGAGGAAGGAGCTGATGTTGCTTTCCAGAGATCTAGACCTAGCAATTGGAAATATAAACAAACAACCGGAGGGAGCGGTGGCTGAAATAACGGAGTGGATACATCATACTTGGGAATACAGCTTCCCTATAAAGTATGAGTATGTCAAAGAAGTTATCGCGCGTGGTGTTACCTTGAGGCGTGGTGATTTGTGGAAGCAAATCCGTAATGGAGAAGATAAGCCAGAAGGGCTGTCGGACTGAACATGGCGGACTCTGCAAAGGCAGCTGGATAATCCAGCGTCAGTGAAGAAATCGGAGAATTGTCGGAAAGCCAATGCAAGCAGGCTTAACTTTGGCAGAACAGGACCTTCAGGCGAGGTAGGAATAAGACACAAACTGAGAAGAATATTGAGGAGGTCACCGGATCCAGAGGAAATTCGTTTCGAGATGGGGCGTGACAAAGGATATGGTGGGCGTCACCAGCAGGATAAACAGAGTTTGGAAGTCATGCATGGAAACGGTGGTCGAAGAATTTGGACAACAGAAATGCCACGGATATGTGCAGCAGCTGAAAACTCACGTGAAGGTCGCATTCTTGAATGGGAGGAAGAAGAGGAAGTGCAAGAAGAAGAGCAGGTGGAAGAAGAGGAGCAGGTGGAGGGAGAAGAGCATGTGCAAGATGCAAGTCAAGGAATTTACGTAGAAGACATGTCTAGAGGAGAAAGTGAAGAGATAGTTGTTGCAAAGAAAGTTTCTTCACTATCGACTGAAGACATTGTCAAGCATCCCTTTGTTCTTATGATGATGGAAAGACTAAAAGCTCTGGAAGATGGAAAGGCAAATACTCAATATGAAGGAATGTCTGCCGATGAAGAGGTCCGCAATAACCAGGAACGTCTGCATGTGTCAGGAGAAGCCAGAACTCTTCAGGAAGACGAGGTCAACTGTGTACCAGCCCTGCATACATATAATTGGCAAAGTAGTCTGTGAAGGAATACAACATTAGTGACAATGACGTAGGCAACCAAACGTAAGGACTAATAGCTAGTTGTTTGTGGATGCAACGTATTTTTTTTTAATTCAAAATGTGCTCGTGTGCAGGATGCAATCCTTGCTTCGAATTTGAAAGGAAATGATGGTACGCAACCCGGTACGCAACCATTGAAAAAGCAAAGGAAGAGAGGAAGACAAGCGTGACGAGAAGCTGTGGCAGAAGTTCAATGTAAGTGCTGTGCCTTTCATGAAGATTTTTCGAAGCACAGACTGTTATACGAACTCTACATACGGAGCAAATGTTGCAGGGAAAGTAGTTATGGCAGAAGTTATCCCCTGGACTTGTAGCGAGTACTGTCGTGCACATGAAAGGCATGTATGAGAGTAGTGACTGCAGTTTTTGAAGTTCTTAAATTTTGAGGGGTGTGATATTAGTGACAGTATTTTTGGATGTTAGAAAATGTGGAAGATGTCAGAGTACTGACAATAGTCTTTGATGTTTTAGAAATTAGAATACGCAGGCAAATATGAAATATCTGTTTTGACATACTATGGAAATGCAATGTTAATTCACACATTATAGCGTACTTAGATGTGTGTGATCATAGTTTTGAAAGTAATTTTCTAATACATGTACAAACTTTATTCAAGTACCCTCTCTATGAGATTGTAGTTTTGAATGGTATTTTGTTATACATATAGTAGTTCTAGTCATGCTGGAAAATATATGAAGTTGACGCACAGATGGAATGCTCTTTTATAATGTGCATGCAAATGATGAGCATTTTAAACAATGAACATCGATACCAAACCAGATGTATTTCAATATAATTACAGTGTCAGATGTACATCAAGAAATATCGTTTTGGTGTTGTGTTCACTGTTGTCTATAGTCGAATGCAGTATAATTGCCTTCATATGCAGAGAAGTGTTTCTCAAGAAAAGGAAGTCCAAAACTGATTTGAATAGAATCAAGTTACGAAACTGAATCAAAATCTCAACCAGCAAACGAAAGAAGCAGACGGAGCAGAAACAAAACATGTGCTTGGTAAGGATATTATAAAGCAAAAATCCAAGTTGAGCCGAATTGACACGAGAATGACAGGAAACCATTCCAAATTGATTGAAAAATGACAAAGTCCTGTCAATGAAGCGGGCAAAACAACAGGTACCCAGTGACAAGGCATTTGACACAACCATGTCAAATTTCTGTCATTTATCACAAGGATTTCCTTGTAGTGCTTGGGCATTTAGGGGTTAATGAATGCCACACTACCATACCAAAGTCACAGTATTTGTAATATATTCAAAGTAGTGCAGGCTCAAATATGACCACATCGTGCTCCTTTCCACGCAGAATAATACTTTTGTGGTGACCCTCACCAACAGGATTAATCCGATGGCCCATATGCAGAGTGTACAGAGCGTAGTATTGTCCTTTTTATCCACACATGGATTACTTACCACCTGCAAATGTTTTACACAATACTGTACACCCAGTATCATTTCAATTTTGATTTTCACAGGGAAACTCAGACAACATAATAATCAAAATGTAACTAAAACTCATCACTGCTGTACACCTATCATCATGAATTTTTTTCAAGCAAGGGATTATATTTCAAATTGATCATTCCCAAGAGCACACTCTGGCAATCCCAAACAGTCATGGGCCTTTCTTTTAATGGTCACCGTTTCTTTAAAAAAAAAAAAAAAAAATAGTCATGGGCCTGATTGCCTGGGCACACTGATAAAATTGAAATCCACGACAAGGTCCATTAATTTTCAAGAAATACCACCATATCCCTCCAAAATGATGTAATGTACAAAACTCATCACTGTGATTGGCCTCCCTAAGGTGGTTGTCGCACTATTTGAATGTACCCCATTATTGAGACTAGACTGAATTATTGGGATGGGTCCCTCCACTGATCCACTACAGTTGGAGGAGTACTGATTGGTGGATTGAGTACTTACATCACTATAATAACTAGTGTGCCCTTTTTGCCATTGCCACAGACAAAAGAGAAGTAAAAGTAATTTTCTAAATTTTTAATCCATAAAAAACTTTGAAACTTAATATCTTTTTTGTCATGAGTGCGAACGTCACAAAAGATAGCCCGTGCACCCCCTCCTCACCAAGAGCTTTCCGACAATATCAAGAACGTGATCAAGGGATGCATGGGCCAAGAGATGTTATTGTAATAAATAAAACAAAACAAATAGCTTAACTTAAGGTATAGAATTCAAAACTGGGACAACACATAAGTTATATGTTATATGTGTAAACAAACAAGGAGTTGAGTATTTTTATTTATTTTTATTTATTTTATTAACCCCTAAAGTCCCATTGGCCCTATGGGGGCTATAATGCGGCTTTGGGTAGGCTCATACGGTCTCAATATTCATCATAATTTACTGAAACTTTGTATAAAGCTATGAAAACACATAAGCTTCTTGGGAATATAATGTTTATTTCAATTAGTGCCCCAAAGCAAAAATTATTGCACAAAAAGCCAAAAATAGAGGTTGGTAGGCAACCCCCCAAAAATCACAAAAATTCAGAAATTTTTATTTTTATCTTTTTTGCTAACACATTATATTTTTGTCTACATGTAAAACTTTGAATCATTATATTTGAACTAGTGATGAGAAAGTTATGGATGATCTTGTTTTTTGGGCAATCTAAAGATGTTCCTAAAAAAATAAATGGGGCCAACTTTGAATGCTAATATCTTCCAATATGTACGGTCAAGTTCTATGAAATTTTTACCACGTGATCTCACACAAGTGAAGTACAAGATCCTATGGTTAAATTTTCTTTTTAAATGTTTTTTCTGCTTTTTTGGGTGAATGCAGCAGAAATGGCAGTTTTGAGTGTTTTTTGATAGAAAAATGGCCTTGGGACTTTAGGGGTTACACAAAGAGTTGAGATCTCATTACAAAAAAAAGAAAGTGCATTATTGTAGAACCACCCATTCCTGACCAGGGATCCATACCCAACTTGAAGGATGCATCTTTATCCAACCAAGGTTGGAACAAATTTTCAACTAAAGCTTGGAATGTTTTCTTTTTTTCCTTTTCAAGGTTGGGATTAATAAGGTCATGATACATGTTCCGAAGTAGTGAGCAAGAAAGTATGAAGTAATATGCAGGAAAGTAGTTCTTGAATGATCAAAATTAGAAGAGTCTATACATTGGGTATGGGTCTAGACCAACTTTTGGCTTCCAAAACTCATAGTAATTTTCAATTCAAGGCATAAAATAACCTAAATTTTTGCAATCCCTATGACATCTATCTTCCTACATGTTAGAAAATTTACATTGCCTTATACTTCTCCAAAACATCCACAGAATTGCTTAAGTGGTCGACTATAGGTGGTTCTACCATAATAGTTGTGTGAATTTCTAATATTTATGTCTATATCACCTCCAAGTACTAGCACTTAATTACTGTATTATAATGGTACATTGATGCAATGCTCGAGGAGAATCGCTAGTTAGTTCACTGTTATCTAATGGAATTTGGGAAAAAAACATTTACAATTTGAAACATAAAAAAAAATCCATTCAAAAAATCTATAAAATTTCTATCTAGAAGGAAAATAAAGAAAACTCAAATTTTATATGGAAATTAAAGGAAAATAGTTGATAAAACTCAAAAAAGTATCTTGAATGGTGCACTCATGTCTCCTAGTAATACTTGTGATCCACCAATACAACATTGTTGCACTATTTGTAATAAACTATCAATTTTGTAGCCTAAATTATTACTAAATTTTATTTTCATCCTTTTTATTTCTTAAATTTTTAATGATATTAGATTAGTGCCCTCACTAATAGAATAAATTATAAATATTTTTCTACAATGAATCTTCTTTTGTGGCATTGTCTCAAAGATAAATAATTGGATTCTTTATTCTTTAAGGAGCAAATTTTGAGTGATGTATGAATATAAATATATCCCATAAATATGTAAACTTGTTCTATTCATCTTTCTAAATGTTTGTAGATTCTTATATTAATTTTTAAACTTTTGTCTACAAATATTTCATCGTTCAAAGGATGCAAGTATGTTTCACCTCAAGTATTAAGCTTAGACTCAAATATAATTGTGGTTGTTAATTATTCAATGTTAAATTTTAACATTCTCAAACAATTTTTATTTACAAAATTTGTCTTAATTATTCTTTGAAGTCATCTTTGAAAGAAATTTTTTTGATCTTGAAAACAATCTCTTCAAAAGGTAGAAACAAAGAATATTTGTTCAATGCATAAATAAAAAAGTTGGATGCTCCAACAATTTATCAAAGGTACTTTTGCATTAACGTGGCTTAATTAGGAGAAGTATTGAAACATACTCCTATAACTTTGTTAACAAGTGGGTGGGTGGTCTCTTTTCTCATTCCTTCAATTCCAAAAGGACTCCACAAACTTTGGTCAACAATTTTTGTAAATCAATGAGAGACTCTCATTTAAATTGAAGGTCCCTCCAAATATTATAGGGAAGAATATACCTCCCTTTTTGGATCTAAGGGAGGAATTATGACATAAATAATGATATTTTGTATCATATTACACTTAGTGTTATTTATTTTATTACATGAATTACATGAATCACTTAAATAGCATTCATGGTGACATTTTGTGTTGGTAACGTTAGAGCTATTCTTGACATTTAGTGTGCTACATGTCAACATGAACACTCTATAGTTGATGAATAGTATTCAAGTTAACATTCAGTGTTAGAGTTTGTAATTAATATTGCAAACACTAAATATCATTATTAACAGATTGCTATGCTCTCATTCACAATGGTCCAAATTAATAGGATAATTGCCAACCCCAAATGGCCTTTTACTTGGAGCATGCTAGATTAGAAGTTTTAGTTAATCTTTGCTTCACACACACCGCGGAGGTTTCATCAAGTTGATAGTAAATGGCAGCTACTTAGAAGGATTATCCTTTGAACCTCAAGAATTGTTAATAATGATTTAGTCTATAAAAGACAAAGTTGGAGTTTAAAGAAGATATAACACTTTGTTTGGAATTGCTTCACATATTATGGATGTATTGCTAACCAAAAGCAATGTAACTAGTTAGATCCAAAAGAATCCCACCATCCAAGCTACAATGTTGGTACAACTTGATTCCAAATGGGATATTATTAAACTTATCTGCTTTGGGAATGAAGGTCAAATGGATTAAGAATCACTTTAGTAGCTCATAGGCGTCTATTGCCCCAATTCTCTAGATGTTGTCATATGAGTTTCATTTCCCCCCTTGAAATAAGTTTCCATGTGTGTCTTTCTAAAAGAAAATTAACCTTTAAAGGACCATAAGTCCACCACATGGCTTCTACAACTACATTTGTAAAAATGTTGACAAGTGAACCTCACTAACAGTCCATAAACAACAAAGAGACCCTAGATGATTTTATTTGCTGAATTAGTTGATGCAATATAATCGAAAAATGATTGAATGTGCAATTTTTGGTGAATTTTTTGAGGAAGGAAAAGGCATTGTGGGTTGTTACTTCACATTCTCATATCTTTTTTTCTACACCTCAAAATGATTTGAAAAAAATCACACATCAATATTATGATGATATGCATATGTGGAAAAAAAAATCAAAATTTTGGGGGCACTTTTGAGTATTCCAATTTCAAAGTTTAATTTCAGCATACGTACAAAGTACTCCCTAATTAAACATCTTTCATCAATCTTGTCAACAATGGTATTTTCTATTATTTATTTATAGGAAAGCTACATAAGTCTTGTTTCATTTAAATGGTAACAATCATCAAAATTATTCCACACAAATGAAGAATTATGCTTGTTACAAGAGCTAGTCAAGAAAACAAGGACTATGATCAAACCCCAACCCCACCCACCATGTCCTTTAGGGGTTAATAGGATAATATATTTTTCTTTTGAGCTCCCCTTTTTACTTATTCTAAACCGTTCTTTCCCGTCTACTGACTGGTCCGTCACTGGAGATTCTTTCAGCTGCATGAATTGCTCTTTTCCTAGCTTTTCCTTCTTTTTTTGGGGGGGGGTGTTCTTTTTTCTTTTTTTCTTTGGAAAAGCAAATGAATAATAAAAACTGGGAGAGTTTTCTTGCTAACAGGTCAAAAGAATGACTCCAGTCAGTTGAAAGGGCAGCTCCCTACTGTAGGTTTGAGGGAGTAGCGTTGAAGGCAGGACTTTTCTCAAGCTTTCTACAGGTAGAGCCACAGATGATTCGAGTAAATCACGTCAGAAATTAAGGGCCTCCCCAAAAGGGGAAACTGGGTGCACACTCAGACCTTTTCATTGATCCAGTCAGCTTTGGTTTTCTCAACATGATCAATGCACAATACACTGTTTATCTCCATGTATCATGTACTGCAGGCCCAGCTCCTACAGTAGCTTTATCCAGGCTGCTGCTTCACAGGCACAAAGAGCATGCATCATGAGAAAGATCAGGACACCCTACAAAGGTCATGTCAGAGTGCAACTGATAAAAGAAGCAGACAATAGGTCACTGTAGAAATTGGAGCATTTCACACGCATCAGCAAAGATATGTATAATAACATGTCCGTCTAGAAATGGTATGAATATATATGGAGCAGGGTACAGGCATCAGATTGGCAATTTTTTTCCTACACAAAGGTGTTTATAAAGCATTTTCTTGGTAAGCTATCCAATCCTTCAACAGCAGGCCCACATGTTGAGGACATTGCGGAGCTGTGTGACGAGCTCTTCTGATAGGCTTCCACTAGGTCCTAAGGTAGCTCTACCTCAATATCCAAAAGCTTCAATTCAAATATATCTGCACTAGCTAATCCAAGTGTTCCACCTGTATGTAAAAAAGTTTGCCATGACCAAGGTTGTCAAGGCAAAATTCTTGTGTCCAGTGCAAAACCTTTGATGTTTCCAGTGCAAATTTCCTAATGTATGCGGTATATGACCAAACCTGTCAGCATGCCAGAAACAATCCAAAAGTCGTAGAAGAATTGTAACTTAGATCCAGCAAGAAGGATGGTATGGCCATCTTCTTCTAGTAAACTTCCTTTGAGTCTGCAAGGATCATGTACTTCTACCACAAGTTACGGAAGTCTGCAAGGATAATGTATTCCTACCACAAGCTAAGGAAGTCTGTGGCGGAATGTCAATTTGCATATAAGAAGCTCAAACATTCAACTTGCCTCTTGGATATGCTGCGGTCATCACATGCAGCGTGACGATGGGAAATCGGGTTGTTCACAAGAGAACCAATGAAAAACGATGAAATCTGTCAACCAGGAGATCTCACTGCTGAACTCGACTTCAACAGATCTCATCGTTGCTCAGTCAATAACCTGAGCAGACATGTGTGCACTTAGCCTCCACAAGTGACCTATCAAACATACCACCAGATAAAATATGATTTGAAAATAACAAGTCTGTCGATGAAATGGCCACCAATGATTTCTTGAGAGAAAATTAGGCCTCTGACTTGTGTCACCATCTACAAACAGAGTAACTTAAAAATAGCTTAAATTTAAATTAAAAGTGACTGCTTTATGAAGTATTACAACATCAATGAATTATTATGTGCAAGAAACAGTCCTGGAATTGTGTGCTTTCTGTTGTGTTTTCCAAGGCCATGATCTATCAAGGATTTTCTGCCAGCCCCGAACGTCTATTCAAGCCTTAGAAACGTGCTATCCTGCACCACCACCCAAAACTTTTGAGTTTCAACCCTTCCAATCAAACCCTAATTCTACATCAATGCTCAAAGTTGGCTCCGAAAAAGCTTCCACAGGAAAAATCATGTACAAGCATTCACGTACAATCGAGTAAAATGCTCATCACAACACTCGAGTGTCATTCAGAACAGCAACGATGCATGGTATCACCAATGAATGCAAACGTACAACCTCACTCACTCGCTCAGCTCTGCTTTAGGTCTAGAAAAGTTGGAAAGTTTCAAACCCAAAATGCAAAACCAATTTTAAAAATTAAGGTAAACAAGAGCGCACTGCAATTTTCTTCCCCCAAATCACGACCACGCGACAGCGATCATTAATCCATACTTAAGAGAATAGCTTTGCCGTAACAACGCTCTCCATCAATGGCGACACGCTAACGAAAGCGAAGAGTAACGGAGCAATCCGGCGCGATAATCTTCATTCTGACGCCAGAACGCCGCGGGTCCCAATCGCCAGGAAACAGAATGACGACAGAGTTGAATAACATAATAAAGGAAGGCACAATCAGTGCCGCTGCAGGCCCCGGCATACATTCGTTACCAGCAGAGCTTCTTCATGACCCTGTTATAATAAGTTAGTAGGTGATCTAACAACCATGGTCCAAGCCCTGTTGATGAAGCTACCGGAGATCGATCGTGACTTCGTGACTCCGTTCACAAGCATGTCAGCTGTCACTTTGGCATTCGGCAACGCTCACAAAAACTGAAAAAAAGTACCGCCGGCAACAAAAGTAGGATGGACCGATGGAGTCATAAGTCCTCTACAGGAGAACACGGTCAAAGACTCGCGGCTCTGCGACCGTCCCCACACCGCGTTCCCTGAAAGGAGGGAGGGACTGCGGAAAGAAAAAAAAGGACAAGACCATAAAGAAAAAGAAATAGGAAAAGGAAATTGGCCACGAGTACTGTGAAGTCGTAAAGTACTCTGCGGAATTTCTGTTAGTATTTTGAGTACTTAGGGTAGGTGTACTGCCCTAGAACTGTCAATTTAGGATGGTTTGCATATGTACAGGCAAGATTGTGGTAGGAGGCCTAGTGGCTATTTTGGACTTGAAGGAAATTATAAATTATAAATTATAAAAATATATGTAATTTTTAGGGAATTCTTATGATTTCTGTGAGTTTTCAAGCGAGGACTTGTAGATGCCTTTTAAGTTCCATACATGTGTACTATTGAATTGTATTAAAAAAAGACTTAGAATCAGAAGTTTGGTCAATATTAGAGTTAATCCTAAAGTGTGTGGTCAATAAGGAACAAGGAGTCGGAATTTGAGAAAAATACAGGATGAAACTCCTTAAACTACCCAAACTTGGTATGATGGAGTTTGATGTTGTGTGTTTCTTTTGTATTCTTCTTAGTTAAACCTTCTTATGACACCCTTTTCTACAAACTAGGGTTCACTTTACAATGAACTCTATTAACAAAATTTCTAATTGAAAGTAAAATTGATAAATCTCTATTACAATAGCCTCAATAGTTGAGTTTGTTGTGTAGTGTATAAAAAATATATACAAATGATTGTATGTATGTATTTGCACTTTGGTAATTTTATATTTTCATTGGAAGTAACTACAAGGGCAATTTTGTTTGAAACTGATGTAAAAATAAAAGTAAGTCATCACTTTTAATTCATTTGTAATTATTCTTGGATATTCTCCTATGCATAAGAGTGCTTCAACTAATTTACTATCAATATCTAACACTTGCCCAACCATTGTTGTCTATTAAGGTTAACCTCATGGAAACACTATGAATGCCACCAACGTCGGGAAATGATGTCAATTTAATATATAAATTAACTTAATGATATATTAAATTGACATCATTAAGTTAATTTTAGATAAATATAATTAAGAAAATCAATTGGAGTGTCTAAATATGACCATTGACAAAGGTTAGAAAGATTGATTCTCAAGTTAAAATAAAATAAGTGTTGATATTCACTAATTAAAGCTTAATTTTTTAGAAAATTCTATTAGAATTTTTTTAATAGTCATTGAACCCTCAAGACATTGATTTCCTTCACTATACATACTTTAGTGCAACATGCAACTTGGAATGTTGGAGAGCCCCAAAAATCATCCACTTTTGTTCATACATCCATTGCTTAAAATTTTTGTCTATAAAATTGTCTATAATTAAATAAAGTTCATCCAAAATTGGATAAACCTCAAATATTCTGGAGATGATTATGATGATTTCATTCACTTTATCCCTTGTTTATTCTAGTGTTAAAAGAAGAAAGCGTTTTAAAAGAAGAAAGCAGGTAAGAATTAAACTGGTGAAAATCTGCCGACTTTAATTTCGCTGGTTTGTTGAAATCCGAAGATGTTTAGCCCCAAGTAAGTAGCTCACGTGAAAATCTGGAAAAAAGGCAAACCCCGAAAACGAAAAGAAACAAAACCCCAAAGTCACAATACGAGTAGAAATGTACAGTACGTAGAAAAGCGCTCACACTACGCCACATTTGGTTCCGTGTACAGTACGCTGAAGCTTCGGTTTGCTGGGGCCTGGGCAACCTACATAAGCCGAGTTCCTCGCCTGCTCCCACCCCTGAAAACTCATCATCCGCGCTTGCCTGCCGATGTCGCCATTGTTACCCATCTTCTGACCCATCTTCCGTCGGAGTGATTGAGAAGTTCTGCAATTATGCAAGTTGGGCTCTAGGTGCTGGCTATGGCGTTCGTGCAGGTGCGGGAGAACGAGGAGGACAGGGCAAGGGTTGTTACTTTGGGATTATTGTAGGTGTGATATTTCTCGTGAGGGTGGGGTGGTGTTTGCGCGTGGGGCCTCCCTC
The DNA here is from genome assembly GCA_951230915.1 of Antitrichia curtipendula. Classification (NCBI taxonomy): domain Eukaryota; kingdom Viridiplantae; phylum Streptophyta; class Bryopsida; order Hypnales; family Leucodontaceae; genus Antitrichia; species Antitrichia curtipendula. Next base: position 26,219,605 of record OX579634.1, on the reverse strand, counting down.
GTCGTTGGGATTCGTCGTCCTCGGTGTGCGGACAACTGTAGAAGATTAGGGCTCTCGTGGGAGTGTGCCAGGGTGTTTGTTTTTCTGTTTTTTGGTTTTGTTGCCGGGTTGTTATAAGGTAGTCGAGTTGTTGCCTGTCTTTCGTTTTATTGTGTTCTGGAGAGGAGTGGGCGTGGGTTATGTTTGGATTTCGTGGTGGGCGTGTTGTTGGTGTTGTGGCGTGCGCGAGGTTAGTGGGGATTGAGAAGAGGTTGTGAGGGGGGGGTGTTGGTGGTTTGGGTTTCGGTGGTTTGGGTTTCGGTGGTTTGTGAATGATTCTCGACGTGAACACCGCGTATCAACCAGTGGGCGGCCTGACTCAATCGGCGCGAGGATTTGGACTCTACCTGCTCGTCTGCTCACTGGTGACGCGCTCCTTGAGCGTTGCGAAACGGAAAAAGAAAAAAGAAGAAACACAAAAACAACAAAAACAAAAACAGAGGGTGGAATTTTGAGGGTTGGTGGCGGGGAGCGGTGTTCGATGTTGTCAACTTTGAGTGCTACAGTGCGTTTGAAGGTAATCGGAAATTGCCCGTCTCTGTCTCGCACCTTTGAAATCTGAGACGAACAGAATTGAATTGGCAAGGATCACGACTTCGTTCGCGTTCGTTGGAATTGGGAATCGGAGACGGAGTTGGGAAGGATCGCCATTGGGAGCCCCGCGGTGAGCACGATGCCGGGTCTTCGAAGACAGCCAGGCATCAGTCCGTACACGAATTTTCTGTACCATGGCGACGTGCACACCCCGACCCAGCAGCAGCATCAACCCTCGTGGGATCGTGAGCATTCGATCCCTTCTTCCCGGAGGCCGGTCAGCAGCCAGCAGCAGGTGGTGCTCAAATCGGGGAGGCAGAAGCTCAATTACTTAGGAACGAAGCCTGTGAGCAGCGCCGTGCCTGTTCGCTATGGCAGCAATGAAAGCGACGACCTCCAGGCCATGGTGCACGATTTCATGGAGAACGACTCCTTGGATTATATGGACGGCGTGGACAGCGATGGCCCGGCTCCTGTCAAGAAGCTCACGGAAACTTTACAGGTTCGGTTTTCTGCGCTTGTTTGATTTTTTGGTTTCTTAGATTCCTGTGACAATTAAGGTTGGGGATCGGCTTGCTCCAGTTGCGTTCTTGATTACCGTAAATTCGATTAAGCCATCAGGGCAGAGTGTCAAATTCGGGAGAGATGACAATTAAGCCTTCCTATTGACCGTTAGGACATCATCCATGGCTTCTTCTACAGGCGCTCACAGCACCCGGTAGCGCGTTGGAGCGGGAGCTTCTGAAAGAGGTGAAGTTGCAATTGCTGTCTATCAAAGAGGATTCCGACCTCGTTTGCGAGCCTGAGGGCTCGGATTGCAAAGGAGGATGCGTGAAGCGATTTGTTGTCAATCATCTTAAGCTGATGGGATACGATGCCGGCGTGTGCAAGTGCAAGTGGCTGAGCTCTGGCCAAGTTCCTGGAGGTAGGGAGCATACTTGATTGAGAGAAGCCATTGAATTTTGATCTTGAAACATTGCCAACATGATGGTGCGTGTGTGATGAACTCATGAGGTGCATCTTCTTGCAGGCGAGTATGAGTACATCGACGTGGTCTTCAATGGTATGCAACTGGCCGAGCGGCTTATCGTGGACGTCGACTTCCGAGCCCAGTTCGAGATTGCAAGACCCACGCAGCAATACGAAGCGGCGTTGAAGATCCTTCCGGCTGTTTTCGTAGGATCCGCGTCCAAGCTTCAACAAATTTTGCAATTCATGTCGGAGGCTGCGAAAGCATCCCTGAAACAGAGCGACATGCATCTGCCTCCATGGCGCACACTGGACTACATGAGGTCCAAGTGGCTGTCGACTTACGTGCGGAAGATGGGGGATTCAGTCCCCGTGTCGCCTGCCAAGCGGCCTCGCAGTTATCATCACTGGCAGGAGAAGAAGAAGAACATCAACATCATCAACAACTCTTTCACATCTGTTGCGAAGCAGTGTGGGGAGCAACTGCGACACACAAAGGTGTCTCTCATTGCGGAAATGAAATCGTCTGAAGTAGTAAGCAACCTTACTCATGGACGGAGCTCGCCTGCGAATCTGCTGCCCCGAAAGTGATTGGTGCAGGAAACGCATCAGACCTTCATTCTGGAACTTTGTTCCTTGTGGAGTGTTGGCCGTAGCTCGAGAGTCTTTTTCTTTTCTTTTACCTTTTTCCATTTTTCCATTGAAAACATGAGAAAAAACAATTTTTGGCTATCTTTTTTTGCAGGTTTAGAGCTTTTTTCCCTCCTTTAGGATATGCGTTTGATGGTCCTAGTTAGAGCCCAACCCTGCGGTCAGTTGATTAAAAGAGAGATTTGTAGAGAAAGGGTGCTACTAGCAGTTGGATCGGAACGTTCTGATATATAATACGTAAACCAAGACACACACCAATCGCGGCAACCAACGTTACCTTGTCACTGGCGTCATGAAAAGCATGCCTTGCCAGATGAACTCGAAGAGTGGTAGTTAAGGTGGGTAGATAGAACCAATCCGCGGCTTGACACAACTTGAATTTTTTTGAGGGTAGCTGCCTTGCTAGAGTCTGTGTTCATAGTCCTGCAGGTAGCTCTTTGCGTAGAGATCTTCTAAAATAGACGAAAAAGAAACTACAGATATGCCATGTATAGACAGTAATTAGGTGACCTCTATTCGAGGACCTTATAGACATGAGAGAATTTTTGCTTTATCAATAAAATTGCGATGCAGCCATCCAAGACGACTGGCTGCGTCCTTAACCTTCTTGCAGCTGATACCTGGAGTTTGTCCATGTTTTTTGGTTATATCCTGCTATTATTTCGATAATCTGCTTATTCGTTGTGTTATGTATAATGAACACTTTGATTTAATGCTAGAGAGAACAAACTACCATTAAGTTTGGGCCACTTGATACTGCCTTCTGGACTTAATATTTACATATACAGTTGTTTTACTAGAAATAAAGGGATTTCCTTCCTTAATTTCAACACTGTTGTCTGATGATGTCGAATGAATTAGACAGTCGGCCTTTCAGACCTTGGGAGACTCGCGAAGATTATAGGAGATTCTTTGAATCGCAGCTTGTTGGCCTCGTTTTGTTTGCGACTCGATCTGGCTGGTCTTGGTTCGGGTGCTCATAGTTATGCATTACAGGTTGTCACACGTTCTCCAAGAATGAAACTTCCATGAAGAATGAGAAGATACAGAGTGAGAAGAAGAGCAAAGAGGAGCTCTTCTCCATGAAGAAGATGTGATGCCCCTTTTGAGAATGGAGATTGGAGAAACTTCTTCATGTCCATTCTTCTCTTGGAGAGGAGGAAAAAAAAATTCTCAATCTTTAGAGAATGGGCCTTCCATAATTCATGGAGAAAGTATTATGTCTATGTAGATTGAGAATGGGGAGAAGGTGTGGTAATCTCTATTATCTACATTGAAAATATCATTCAGTTGTGTCCTAAAAATAATATAGAATATTCCTAAGCAAAATTGTATTCAAATTTTGTAATGAAGTTTCACTCACTTGTATCAAGAATGATATTAATAATATTAATAATAACTATGACTTCTACCTTGTCAAGGTAATATTATCGTTGAGTTATAGTTAACAGGTTAAATAACAAAATGTTGCTATTTTATTATTTTTTATAATAGTCACAAATCATAAATCCAATTTATTTTATATGATTTTGAATGTCTAGATATGTATATTTTGATTGATCAAATGGCTCATACTAAATAGAAGGATTATAGAGCAAAATTAACCTTTGTTTTTAATATTATTTTAAGTGGGGTGGTTCTTTAAAGTAGGTTGATGCAATCAAATTTGATAAATTTTGCAGTAAAACATTTGCATTGTGAGACCGGAAAGCCAATCTTACGGGCCGTGTTGTCATTTATATTCCATTGTTCTAGCACCAATAGAACAAGGGAGACAGGTCTAACTAAACCTATGGTTTGAGATTTCAACCCAATGTGATCCTTCTTGCATAGTCAAGTTGGTCAAGAAGCTCATTCAACATTGGATTGCAACATTATTTTTTAGGCCACACTTGAAGCCCTCCTATTGGATCATAAAGGACTAGGCCATCTTACCCCTCCAATCCACCTCTTGTTGCAATCCACCAAAATATTTGGGCAAGTCATAGCTATTCCATCTTACAATGTAGATCATCTAACATTTTTGTTAACCCCAAAAGGTCATAGATTATGTTTTCACCAAAACCGCTCCAAAACTGCTATTTCTAATACAAGTACCAAATTTTAGAAAAAAAACATTTCTTGAACAATGTAACCATAGAATCTTGTATTAAACTAGCTTGAGAAGTTGTGGAAAAAATTTCAAGAATTTCCACCATGTGGATTGCAAGATAATGGTGTTTGAATTGACAAAAATCATTTTTTTGTCCCTGCAAAAATCCGGACAGCTGCACTTCTCAAGGTCACATTTGTATGAAAAAATGTCTAAAATGGTGGTTACTCTTTAGATTCATTCTTCAAGGCAAGTTGGCCACATGTTTGAAAATTTTCAGATCATTTGAAATTGTAAAAGATATAGGAAAAAGAAATAGTAAGTACAAAGAGGTAGAGAATGTTCAAAACACTAAATTGTTAAGAATCTATTTATGAAATTGAAAAATGTCAATCCCAATGGTTGTAATGTTGTAATAAGAAATCTACATCCAATTTTTTTATTTTTTTTCAAAAATATTGAAAATTGAGTTAAATATTTAAGAACTTCAAAGTTTATCTTAGAGTAGAGATTTCATAACTACCTTCAAACTAAAACTCTTCATAGCTTTCATTTCATTAATCAAAATGGAATGATTAAAAGCTTCCCACATATATATATATATATATAAATCTAAAGAACCAATTTCAAATTTTTATTTTAAAGAAAAGTGATTTTTAAAGAAGATTTTTCAACTGTCCAAGCTACTCGACGTCCTTTGAAAATGACATATTATGCAATAACTTTTTAACAATGTAGTCAAAAGTTATGAAAATTGTTGGGCCTTAAAGCTACTTCTCAGGCACATGTTGTGTGAAAATTTCAAATAAAAAACAAACAAACCCGCCAGTCGTAGTGAACTGCCCAAAATCATAATGTTGTCAAAAAAAGGTGTTTGGTCCTTTAGGGGTTAAGTTGGTATTTACAATCAAATTCTAGCAATTTTCAACAAATCTTCAACAACATTTTTTTATAAAACTCAACAAAGTAATTGTTTTATCCTCTTTATATTTTGCTTGGACTTGTAGCTATATTAATTATTCTATTACTGAAGGTGTGCAAAATTAGAACCACATCCAAAGTTGGACCCTTTAAAAATTATTATTTGGGTTGAAATCAATACATTACAATAATAATTTAAGTTGCTCTACATTCAAATAGTGTGAGTTTGGGAAATGAATGTCACATGTACAATATATAACAGGATAAATAAATGTAGATCTAAATATTTGTTGATATTTACTGTACCTCGTGAATTATCGCAAGTTAATTCCATGAGTACAAGTCGTGTTTAGATTGTTTAATATTGCATTCTTCTACCCCAAATGCTTTCTGTTTTATTTATTTTTAAAAGAAATACAAACTTTTTCTTTAAAAAAACCTCTACCCTCAAGTCATTAAATTATGAAAATCTAAAATATTCCACTGGATTAATACAATGCACAAGTACACTGATTTTACTAGAACCATCCTCCAGCTATCCTAGCCAGCCACCAGGAGAGTGACACGGTTGCCTCCCAACTCGGATTCGGCATTATGGTAGTTCTGTGTTGCGAATGTTCTGCAAGTCCCTGCCAGTTAATGTTGCTGCATCTCTGTAAGTTCACGATTCCCCAGGCCTCCAATTGTTTATAATATCTGTGGAGTTGAAGACTGAAGTAGTCAGCCGCTCCTACTGACCCGGCAGACCCAACATTGAATGCACCAAACTATAGGAATCTATCCCGAGTAGTTGACGAATAATCCGGAAAACAAATCTAAAAATCCCTGCAAGAGTCAGTGTCAAACGGAGTAACGTAGGCCTACTATGTCTGTTCTCTGTAACTTGATTTATGTCTGCACCACTGTTTGCTTTTTATAAAATGCAAATGGAAGAAAATGTCAGTGCAACTGAGTGAGAAAAATTGACCAGCCAGGCCTCCAAAATGAGATGGAGGCGGGCCTGCATCACTTTTCGGAACTCCCTCCTGTCACGAACTGAGGTTAACAGATTAGGCTCCTTGTAAGGTAAACTACCCCCATTCCAGATCAAATGGGGGTAGTTTACCTTATCTGCTCAATGAACGTGACAAATGTAACCATTTGCTTGGATCTGTTGGGGCTTAACTTACTTCACTTACAGATAGTTGATCTGTTGAAATCTTGCAGTAAACTTGAGGTCACGCATCATATCTCAAGGCCACATGAGTTGGTAGTCCATACAAATGTCAGTCGATCACTAATTTACGACGCAGGCGCACAATAAGCGTACTATACAATACAGCCTTTCCACTCTGCAAGCTGCAACAAAGTTAAGGTACACTTTGGAAGGCTTTGGCTGCCTGTGTGCCTGCCTGCTTGCCTGTCTGTGTGGATTGTCCTGGAATTGGCAGCGCTTGGGAGTTGTGCACAGAAGGCTTTTTCCAATGTTGTCACTGTGATGCTTGGATTCATCCGTCTCTCCAGCCTTGGTAGAAGGGCAGACGGACTCTGGTGATCTGGTCTCTTTTTGAGGCCTGACTGACTGAATTAAATTAAGCTTAATAAAGGGTGTCCAGTGCACACGGATTTCAATAGAATGAACTTGTCAATGCAATATTCATAGTTGTGGAAGTTTGTGCAAATGAGAAGGTTGCTTGCTCATTACTGCCATGCATGGAAACAGGGGATTAACTTATCTTGCACACCTTCATCCAAAAAGAGTCCATCAAGTCACACACCAGCCATGGTGGGGTTTATTACCTTCAAATGTGAAGTTCAGTTGGTGCCTGCCGGTTGGTCCTGTTAACTATATTGGCAGTGCGGTCTGGGGAAAGACTGAGACTCTTGATCGATGCAGGCCTTTAAAAGGACCAGTGAGTGGCCCGCAGAAAAAAAGCTTCAGTAATGTCAAATAATCTCAAGGGATATGTGGCGCTTCAATTATTGGACGTCACGCCTTGGGGGCAGCCTCAGGTATATGTCACTGAGCAACTCATTCCACAGGTAAGTTATTAACACTGTGTTCCCAGACCTGTACTTGTTGGAATGTAAAAATGACCATTCTGCTTTTTTGTGTACAGTAGAGTAAGCAACTAAGTAGGGGCAATCTGCTTCATGAGAATCATAAGGACATGTGACCAGTTTTTGGGGGGGAAGGGGGGGATACTTACAGTAGAGCCTACAGGAGAACCACAATGTGGCACGCCCTCCCATGTATAATTTATACGATTGCTGGTTCCAATGATGCTCCATGCACTCAACTGCAGTTGAGTAACTTAACCCCTAAAGGCCCAAGGCCTTTTTTTCTGCCAAAAAACACCCAAAACTGCCACTTTTTTAGCAAAGAGTGAAAAAAATTAAAAATGTTTTTTTTGCACATCTAACCGTAGGATCTTACACCTAACTAGTATGAGAATGTGTGGAAAAAATTTCAGAATTCTTGACCGCACAGATTGCAAGATATCTACGTTTAAAGTGAAAAAAACAAAATTTTCAGCACATTGTGGGACTGGATTTTTTGACTTTGAACATTTTTAACTTAAATTTTTTGCACTACAGAGTTTTGAGCTTTAAATCTCTATAGTGGAGAATTGAGTTGAGAGTCTAATTTAAAAAAATAAAATCAAAAAAACATAATTTTCATTATTAAAAAAATTGTTAAGGAGAAATAGATACGAGATAGAAGGAAAATCTAAAGTATTTATATATTTTAGATGGAATTAAAATGCACTAATCCCTATGGTGAGATTGTTCTAGCAAGTAAACTAAATCATGCAAAAAAAAAGATTTGAAAAATTTGAAAAATTGCATTTAGAAATGAATCCTACAAGTTATTTTTTCAAAAAGATGCTCTAACTGCCCGAAAAACAAGAATGTCCATAACTTTCTCATAACAAATCCAAATGAAATGAATAAAAGCTTTCCAGATAGACAAAAATATAATCTATGAGAAAAAAATACTAAAAACAAATAAAAAATAAAAAAGTGCAAATTTTTTTTGCTGCCCGCACTGCCCCCCGTCCCCTGTTTTGAGCTTATTTGGTCATAACTTTTGTTACCGGGCACCGGTTGTGAAAAAAATTATATTCCCACGTAGCTAATCAACTTTTCTACCTCCAAAAAAAGTTTCAAAAAATCAGGAGGAAATTGCAGCCCGTAGGTACCTGCCCAAAAACGCATTTGTCCCCCGAAGGGACAATGGGCTTTTAGGGGTTAAGTTGCCTATCCTAGATATAAATTTATGAATGTGTTATTATTATTTTTTGCCACACAGTGTACTTCATGAAACATAACTCATTTTCACACCAGTTCTTTCTAGGGGATAGATAAGATTTCTGCAACTATTCCCCTATGCAAATATCCTTATGCGGAAGAGAATTTCATGTAAACTTGTTTGTATATGCAGCACCCCCTTTCTTGCAAAGAGCGAAGAACTTCACCTCTGTCAACTTGAATGTTCCTCTTGGCTTCAGCAACTTCCACTTTTGCAGGAAATTCAAAAGAGAAATGAATGTGTATGTGTGTAACATTTTGTCCCATCCTTTTCACACATGCAGGCTATAAGTTAGAGTTCTTCACATCACTGCTCTGTTTCGAAATTCAGTTGTCTAGCTCCACCGCCGTGCGGTGAGTGTACTCACCCAGTCACAAGTAAGTTAAGCCATGGGCCCTGTACTTATCAGTGCTCTTGTACTGTACTCAGTTGTGGGATGACGGACCTTCTCTCAGAGTGAGGGTAACTTGCGTAAACTTCGATGACTTGAAATTTGTGCATGAGTGACTTCCTGGATTTGCTGAGAATATTTGACACTCTTGCGATGGGATCCGTGCAACTGGCAGCATTCACCGCAAGCAAGTGCTGGGAAGCTGGGCCTCACTGCTGCATCCCAGGCATTTTACTTATTATTTCCTCCGAGGAAGTGAAGTTAACTTAAAATAAGCTTATTGGGAGTTCCAGTGGGCAGCACTCCATGCTTGGAATTGTCATGTCAGGACGGTGCCTTGCCAATCACCTTCCCGGACCCATATGTGCGTTAACCCATAAACGACGAGGAGGACGTACGTGTGACAAAGAATCTCTCCATGTAGGAGTGCAACTAAGGTAGGAGGCTCGAAAATGGCACACCTGAGGGCTTGTACACCTTTTTCGTGTATTTCATTGGACGGGAATAATTTTAGCTCATTTTTCAGGCAAAGAAAAATAGATGAGGAATCTAATCCAAGTGATTTTGTATTTTTCCAATCATTTTTGAATTACTTATGAATTTTCAAACGAGTTGGGTCATAGGTCCCTATTTATGACCCTAGGTCTTTTATAGACGGTTCACTTGCAATTCTAAAGAAAGATGGGGAAAGCAAAGCAAATGATTGGCTCTTACAATTGATAATGCTTTTTTTCCTTGATTCATTCAATGAATATACATGTCAATTTTAGAACCAACTCATGTTCATTTCATAGCCATTTATAGGGTTCGTTTTTAATGTCCATTCCATTTCAGAGCCTCTTACCTTATTCATCCTCCAAATTTTGTGTGGAAAGGGAAGGTCTTCTATACTATTTTGTCTTCCAATGAGTGCTTTTTCATTTATATTTCCACTTGGGTTTGATTCATAAAACAAGCACACCTTTCAAAAATATGTGCCCCTCTTGGAGTTGGCTCCAAGATATTCAAATTGTAAATATGTTGGATAATAGGCTTGTCTACCTTAGATGCATTTTGTGTTTGTATAGTATAGTGAACAATGAAGCCATCTATTGACCACTTTTCAACCTGAGCGTCTTTCAAGGATTAATTTTTTTTAATGGAAATATATATTGTATAGAAGTATAGACGAGCTCCTTTCTTGTGTTACCGGTGATATAATGTCATGGGTATCACTATGTCTCATGTATGAGGCCCCTTTCTTTTTAGAAATTATTTATTTCAAAAATTAAATCAAATCAACATGCCTATTACCCAACAAATTTGCTATCTAAGTACCTCAAAGAACCTATTTGTCAACTCACGTATTTTTCAAAGACTGAAAAGTTTGAGAGAAGTCACTTGCAAATAGAATCTAGACATTTTGGCAAGAAATGATTTTTTTGTGATTTTTCAAAGTTTGTTGGAACAAAATTTATAAAGTGTAAATAGCCCCATGCTAAACCACACGCTGACGTGTCCCCTCTCCAAGTGCATTGTTATGATGCTAAAGGATTATTAAGTGATTATAGTAATGGGTCGGTGATAAACACAAATAGGAAGGTCCAATAAATGTCATAATTGGATGACTAATGACACTGAATCGTATTACTTCATATGAAGATGGATGAGAAGGTTCATAGTTATAAAAGCTTTAGGATAATGTTTGTTACTGCATTTTTATACAAAATCGCTTACCAATATATCTCCATACATACATCATATATTGTGTATCATATGATTTATGTGTTGTACCTATACAATGACTTCCAAAAGTAGTTGGCCACCATATAGATTGCTCTCATAAATTGAAAAATTGGAATTATGAAGTGAAATTTGGACATATTGTTTTACAAAAGAGATTCTACCTTCATGTGCAATTTCACTTGAAAAAAAAAATATTTAGACCTATTATTCTTTTATAGGAAAAATATACATCTTGACTGGAATCACATGTTACAAGTTTCATGAATTTTGGATTATTATTGAGTGAAATTTGACCTCATAATTTTGATTTTTTTACTATTTTACTTTTTACATACACACTCTTTGTATATCTATATATCTATATATCAAAAATGTCTTTTTTGGAATTTATAGAGTGAAAATTTTAAAAGCCAAAATTTTAAAGTCAAATTTCAATCAATCAAATTTTATTCAATAATAATCCAAAATTCATGAAACATGTAACATGTGATTCCAATCAAGATGTACATTTTTTCTATTAAAAAAATGAGACATTTTGACTTTTCACAAAAAAAAAAAATTTAGATAGAAATTATATTAAAATAAAAATAGGTCTAAATATAGTCCGTTCCAAGTGAAATTGCACATGAGGGTAGAATCCCCTTTGTACATGTCCAAATTTCACTTCAGAATTTTAATTTCTCAATTTATGAAAGCAATTTATATAGTGGCCAACAACTTTTGGAAGTCACTATAGATTGGATGCATATGGGGAAGGGATAAGACATACAATACTGGATGGTTTGCTTTAGAGAGGATAGTGAACAAATACTGCACTAGACAATGAGTGTCCAAAAAATTTATCAAAAATTCATCCATGCTTGGTAAACAAAGACAAAAAAGCCATCTTCTCCTTTGTAGAGCTTTGAAGGACAAACAATTAGAATCATCTATGCAATTAGCAAGATGATTAGCGGAGAGTAAAACAATAGAATCATTGAAAAAAATTGTGCAAGTCATACGACAAATTTATAAGAACTAAAATTTGCGCAAACCAACTCATGAAGATATAATCAAACAATTGGAAGTGACTTGAAAGAGAGATTGGCTAAGTATGTTTGAATCATTCAATTGCATGCATTGTAATTGGAAGAATTGCCCTACAACATGGCATGGTCAATTCATTGACAAAGATGGTAATTACCCAACCATTCTAGAAGCTACATGTGATTAATCATTGTGGATTGGACATGCTTTTTTATTATGTCTAGAACAAACAATAATATAAATGTTGTAGGTAGCAATCCAATCTTGTAAAATTTTGTAGAATCCCAAGCTCATGATTTGAGCTTTGAGATAAACAATAATCATTATACTTGATATTATTTGCTAACGGATTCACTTTATCCACCATGAAGCATTTTGGTACAAACCATCCATAGAATAGAAGAGTAAAATAAAATACATTAAGTAAAAATGCAAGAGGTTGTCAGGAAAGACATTGAACCTTATTTGGGCATTTTGCAAGTAAGGTGGGATATAATACAACAATCTAGCTTGCAATAGAAATTAGAAATAATTGAGGATATAGTCATGGCATTTATAATTTTGCATAATTTGATTATTGAAAATGAGAGGGATGATGAACTTCTTTCTATTGATTGTAAGAGGAGTGATGCGTTATCTATGAAAGGTGGTTGATATTTGTTGAATTCTATAAAGGTTCAAGGAAAGTGAAGAAAGAACTATAGTTCTTTGAACTTATAAATGACCTTATCAGGCATCAATGGGCAAGGACGGGAAGAATAAAGAAATCGGGTCAAGCTTGAGGTTTAAATCAATGTATTAATTAACCAATAGCAATCAAGTTTTTATGAATGCCTTAGTTCTTTTGGGGGGCTAGTATTTTTGTTTGAAAAATATACATGTAGGTCAAACATGCAATATTTTAATCTTATAAATTAATACATGGATTTTATAAAAATATATTCTATACTACTTGTGTGAATTTGTAAAGAATGCAACATTTTTTGTGACCATTAAATGTATGAAAATGGTTTTATTATAAGTTATTTTGGTTCATTAATTGGGCTATATCTATTTAGCAAGAAATACTCATAACATATTAGTTGTATATACAATTTATAATGATGAATGCATGTGAAAATAAATTGAGTAAAATAATGATTGATCATTGTGGATTTGTCATATAATGATAGGGGGTAGTTGTGGGATTGGAGAATTTTACAATCTTTAGTTAATAATGGAATGTTACTTTTTGATCTTACAAAATTCTAAAAACCAAATATGGTATAAAATTGTGGTACAAAAATTAACCCCCGAGTGCGATGGAGTGCCAACATTGTCCCCTAAAGTTCTTTCATGTTTACACAATCAAAGCTACTTAAAAATACTAGTCTCTAAAACAAGGCTAAAATCTTAATCTGTATTTATTTCTTAACAATTATATCTATAAGATACTTTAATTAACTTATTAGAGTACACACTCCTAAATTTCAGAATAAAAAACCTCACCAGTTGCAAGATCATGATGCTTGGATTTCTAAAAGAAGTATTATTCAACTCTTCCTAAATGGTCAGGTTTCATATTTCAAACTTTTAAACCAAGAATATGTAGATCCTACAACTTGTAACTCTCCAAAATATATTAAAAAATAGTTTGAAAATGCATATAAAAGATTTCAACAAAAAACATTCTATATTCATTCTTGAAAAAAATAGTAAGCAGAAAGAAGTAGAGACCGATTTAAAATACTAAATTGTTAAGAATTTAGATATAGAATTGAAAAATCCCAATGGTTGTAATGTTGTAATAAACAATTTACATCCTATAATTTTATTTTATTTTCCAAAAATATTAAAAATTGAATTAAATAAAAGACTTCAAAGTTTGTTTTAGAGTATAAATTCCATAATTGCACACAAACTAAAACCTTCATAATTTTCATCTCATTAATCAAAATGGAATGATTCAAAGATTTCTACAAGAGTATAAATCTAGAAAATCAATTTCAGATTTTTTTTTCTTAAATTTTTTTTTCTAATCTACATGAGCTGCCCAGGCTCCAAAAGAAACGACATATCATACAATAATGTTTTAACCATGAAGTCAATAATTATGAAAATTGTTGGGTCTTAAAGCTACTCTTCAACTACATGTTGTATGAAAATATAAAAAAAAAGAATGACAATTTCATTATTAGTGAATTGCCCAAAATTTCTATGTTACCAAAAATCGTTGTTTGATCCTTTACGGGTAATACACTTAGATCTTGCAATCTATCTGGCCAAATGATCCTAAAAGTGATTTATGTCATTTACAACAGTTATAAGGACTACAAGATTGTGAGTTTGAGATTTATGTACCTCACTAGTATAGAGACTTATAACACTTCAAAAGTAATGATGTTATTAAATCCAAAAAAGCTAAGGATGATTAGAAGTTAAATTTAGAGTGTACACCTTCTAAACTCACCATATAAATAATTGGCAATTTTTTTTTAATAATTAAAACACATAAATCTATGTTTTTAGTTGATCTTTGGTAAATTTATGCAAGTCGCATATTCCACCTTATTTAATTTGATCAATTGGTGCCTTTAGACTTTCAAATTGTATATAAATGAGTCATTATCAAGAAATAGAATTGCATCAATAATTTTTTTGATAATATTATAAATAGCTTGTCCAATTAAGTATTCTCTTAGAAAATAAAATATTCTTATATCAAATAAAACATTTTCATAGCCCCTTGAATTTTTGTGCCCATTGCACTTTTATAGAACTACTACAATAATAATAATTTTCTACCATGGTTATACACAATAATTATTGTTTTCAATATGGAAACACTAGTAATATGTTCAAGTCAACTTATAACAACGTGGTACTTTTTCTACCACGTCAAGCAACTGCTGCGACGCAATTTTTAAAATCTAGGAACCCAAGCGAATTCGCAGCCTTCCATAGGGTCTGAAAAACATCTAATGCATTGGTGATATGTTCAAGCCAACTACTTATACCAATGATAAAAATATGATGGTAGCTTATTGAGCAACACTAATGGGAAAAAATATTTCTTGACTTTACATTTAGTCCCATTTCATCTAGATGAAGATAGGGACACAAAAGAATTGGTGGGGATACTCATAATTTCATTTCTTCTTTTCCTCAAAGACTGCCTTGTATTGGATATAATGCCTCCACATAGCCTATGTTGTTTGCATTGCGGCTTTGAGTTTGTTCAGAATGTTACTAGCCAAACATATACATAGGAAAATGGCAAGAGACATGGGAAATGTGTGTATGATGAATCTCTAGAATGCTTGTTGCGCTTTAGATTTTCATCATGAACATCAGATGAAATAATTGGATGATATTTATATAGAATGAAAATGTGATAGATTTTTTATTAGGAATTGTGACACTACATACTTAACACCTAAGTGCCAAGCCTTCCCAAGTGTGTTTTTTCCAAGAAAAAAGAGCATGGGCTTGTGATTATCCCAATGAAGCAATTTTATTTTGTTTTTATATTTATTTCAAAATCTAACTTGATTTGTAGATGCTTGAAAGACTTGCTTATTAGTGTGCATATCAATTTTGAGTGAAATTGCATAGGAGTTGTGAAATTATAACAAGAAAAATGTACACATCCTATTTTTAGTATATTGTCCCTCTTCACAATGTTTGAAAAATTTGCATATAAGAGTTTTTTGGAATTAAAGGTGATATGAACAATTATGAATTATTGTAGCACTACTAAAATGCACTTCCCAAAACCTTAAGTTCAAATGAAGAGCTATCAAACTCATTATACAATCTACCTTGCAATTGTTGAAATGCAATTTTTTTGATAAGTAGAAACTGCAAATAACTTTAAATCAATACTTGCATGTTTTAAATTTTCAATAACAAAAATCACAAAAATATGCTCTTTCCATTGGGACCATTTTCAAAGCAAATGGATAAGTACAATTTTTTGGATCTCAAATCAAGTGAAATTGGCAAGCTTTGCTCAAAGCCAAGAAATGAAGTAAAATTGGCAAGCTAAACTCTTCCACTAGTGGTACATATATGCCTTTGAGAACCTCTCAAAAATCAAATATTTATCTTTTTCAATGAAAATTGAAAGCTTCTAATAGTTAATCTTCAATAGTGGTTATAGTTTTATTTTAAATGGTTGGACTGATTATATATGGTTGGTTAGGCAGTTAGGGAATAATATAATAGATGACAATAAAAGAGGTTCCAAACTTTTAATAGTGCTACCAATAAAGGCAATAATTGCCAAAACTTCTTTACCTTGGACTCCCATGGTCGCCCACCTGGTAGGACTTATGCCAATAAGCGGAACATGATCCCCTAGAACTAAAGGGCTTGCTGCAAAAGTGTCGTTGACTTTGTGTCCTTCAAATACTATACAACACAACAAGAATTTCTTGCAGCCAAGCTTCAAGTGCTTAAAATGTGGTCCATAAATTCCAATGCGCTTGCTAAAAATTGTTGATGAAAGGTATTTGGTGCTTGTACACCTCATCCTACCAATGGCAACCCAACAACCAATAACTGGATTTAACGCCAAACTCTGAGAATGAAATTTGCTCTCCAATGCCAATACTTGAATTGGATGTGGGTGAGGATTTTTTTGCTTTGAGTGTTGAAGATGTGTGATATTTTGATTTAATTGAGTCTAGCTTAAACAAGGAGAAACAAGCTCCACTATTATGCTAAGCTTAGCAACAGCATTGAGGTTGCAATTGTGGATCTCAAAGCTGTCTCAATGTGATTGTACCACTAGCTAAAAGATGCCATTTGAAGCATGCTCATGGCCGACCACACTAGCTATGAATACTTCAGTTAGTAGCACTAGCTAGGAGTAATGCTAGCTATTCTAATTCGTGTCTCATGATGTGAAAAATATGTAGCTCTTCAATCATCATGCAGGTGGTTTGTGTGTGACTGTATTCACTTGTTGAAGTCTCCAATTTCTTTGTGTTTTTTTTGAGTTTCATATTGATAGTATACCACCATGTTGAATGAGTGATGATCATTGTTCCTCAATTAGTGATCATGTTGATTCTTTGTTGTCTGATTCAAATTGGTATACACTGATTTGTTGGAATCTTGCTTGCCCTCAATTGCTTCATCACAAGTTGCACGTCGTAGAATGAATGTTTGACCAATTTTGGCAACCCTAACTTAAGGTAGAAGGCTCAAGAACTGTGCATCTAATGGAAAAGAGGTATGTGCGGAGAAATTTCTTAAGGAATATATTTATTACATATTTTTGGTAGGCAAAGAGTTTAAGAACAATTGTTTTGCAATAGTAATCAAGGATTTCAGACTCTACATGAATTAGATATGTATTTTCAAAGCAGAAGGGCCATAGATGGCTGTTTGTGCTTATAGGCAATAGTTGTAATGACCATAACATGGCTATCGATAGAGCAATTAAGTGCATAAAGTATTTCAGAACATGCAGAAATAGTTCTTGTAGGTCCTTTAAGCATTCAAAGCAAGTCCAAAATTATGCCACGGGCATCTGTCCATTGAAGTGGTGAGGACTCATTAATGACACAACTTTAGCTTCATCTTTGGGTATGTTGCTTAAATGCACACTATGTTGGACCATTTTTGGCAGAAATATATACATAAAAGTCCATTTCATTTTTTTGCGTATAATCTCTAAATTTTTTTATTTTTTTTCTATAATTTTTTTATAGGTGTTAAAGCAAAAGATGAAAAAAAATTATCAAAATTTCCTTTGTATATTTATATAAAAAACCTTCAAAGATGAAATTAAATTTTCATTTACTTTAATAAATTGTAAAAATGATTATAATGAAAATTAACTCTATTGAAAGTTAGACCATCCTTAGAAATACTTATTACAATTATTTTGATAAGATAGATTTGTGTAAAGTTGGTTTTAAGTATGTCTAATGTACTTCTAAAAATCAATACTATTCTGGTAAGATAATGATGCATAAATAGTCCATATCTACAAACTTAGGGATATAATTTTATATGTTTCAAATCAAAACATTTGAATACATTTATACCTACTTAAATATAAATCCTTTTTTTGCAAAATATTTGAATTTTCATTAGATCAATGAGTCTTTATCTTAAATGTTGTGGATTGTGACAGTAGTAAAGAGTACATTTCAAAGTCCTTTACAAATAATGTATAAACAATTTTGCAATTTTTTTTTGGGGATTTTATAGATCATTAAGTATACAACATTAATATGTGTCCTTTTCGATGTTCTACAATTCATATATTTTTAAATTTACAAGACTTTCAAAAAATCCCACTGAAAAAAGGACTATGACAATCCATATTGGTCCAACATAGTGTGCAATTGCCCCTTTGCCCTTGTTGGCTATTGAACTAAATACACAGAAAATAAAAATCTTGTCAGGCGTGTGTCAATTGAAGCACTGGCAATGTTGAATTAAAGCACCAAGGCGTTGAAATTGTGCCCAGACTGTGCAAAAATTGCCCTCAACTGTGCAAATGGAGTCCACTTTAACCTAGTTAGAAAGCCTGAATCGCATTGAGTCCATTGAGAATCGTCTCCCTGTCCAAGAATAGTAAAGAAGGCCATAATTGAAAGAGTTGTTGCTTCTAATGTTAGGCGGGTGGTAGAAACTTTAGAATTGTATACGTTTCAAGAGTGATTTTTTCAAAATTTGGAGCCTTCCAATTGCCTTGTCGTCCCCCGCCTCTACTTTGCTTTCCTAAACACATGCCGCCCCTACTTTAGCTTTCTTAGGAGATCCCCGCCCCTTGCGTTTTCTTCCTTCATAATTGATCTTTATCCCTACTTCTTCTTTCTAACTTCATTGACGCACTTGCTTGCGTTCCTACATGAAAAATCAATGGCATTGTGAGCTTTGGGTGTGATCAATTCCTTTAGATGAGTACCTAGTGTAACATCCAAAGAAGAAGGGAGGTTTTGAAGATGGTGGGGGTGGGGATGGAAGTGAGTTGGATGTTGTCTCCCCCTTCAAGCAAAAAGAATGGAAGAGCTGCATCACAAAGTTTAGACTCTACAATTTGGCAACAATTATTGTGCGGTTATCATTGTTTCATGGATTCATACCATAATCGCACTGACTCAGTGTATTTTTACGCACTAAATCAGTGCGAAAACAATGAATACCAATAGCGTACGGTTTATGTACTTTAACTATATGATTGTTGTGCAGTTTTGACACAACAATTGTATAGTTAAAGTACATAAAATCGTACGCTATTGGTATTCATTGTTTTTGCACTGATTCAGTGCGTAAAAATACACTGAGTCAGTGCGATTATGGTACAAACCTATGAAACAACGATAACCGCACCATAATTGTTGCCAAATTGTAGGGTCTAAACTTTGTGATGTGTGTATTGCAACCCACATGGACTGGTGGCTTATAGTGCAGGTCGTAGCGTGGTTGTGATGAAACCCCGGTCCATGTAGCTTGTGGCGTTTATGCCAATGCCCGCCCTGAAGAATGTTGCCTTGCAACCCTCTCCTTTCATGACTATTGTGCTATGGATTCCAGAGGGGATATGTTCTTCAAGACCTTGCGGTGCAACATTTTTCCACAGCTCATTTGCAATTAGCGATAGGGAATCGACAGGGTCGTGTTGCCATTTGGAATGTTGCATTAGGGGACATGTGTTTATGGCTAGAGGTTGATGCAGAGAAAGTAAAACAAGGTATTTAAGATCTCTGCTAGGTCTATGGGCAGCCATGTTTACTCGCGGTGATTCACGGTCCTACATTTTGAAATATATGGGATCCTTCTACAGGCTATTTTTTGTGGCGCTTTGATTTAGGTATTGAGCATCTTGGCTATGTGAGGATTGATTCCTTCAATTCTTGGCAGTTTTCTCTTATGGGACTTCATGGTTTACTTCTGTCTATTCTAGTTGGAGTGGTCTTCCTCGTCATCTAGAATGCTAGCTCTAGCATCAACACCTGGAATTGTTGTTTGGTGTTTGTACTCTAGCTAGAGTAGAAAATAAGCTATCAATGATTGTCCTAAATGACTGAAAATTGTCCACAATGACTGTAAATGAGTCATTGTGGACAATTTTCAGTCATTATGGACAGTCATTTAGGACATGTTTTTCTATAGATAGGACAAGACAACGACTGATGTATGTTATGATGCTCTAGGAGATTGTGGTTTTTGATTTGGCCTTCGACATGCAACTGGCTTCAACATCCTTGCCATGCGGTTCTGCAAAGCTCCTTTATTTGTTGGCTTGCACCGATGGTCTAGAGTTGTCTAGTTGCTCGAAGTGAACATTGAGGCGGAAATCAGTGCTTCCGCTATTAGTGATCGCCACTTCCGCTTGCCTCCGTGATCGCCGCTTCAACTTCAGCTTCATCTTTCGCCGCCTCAATGATCGTCGCTTTTGCCTCAATGACCGCCTCAATGATCACCTATCCCACCTTAGTGATTGTTGCTTCTACTTCCTTATTGTGGATACTTTTGTTGACTGCTGCTCCATGTTTGTCTTCTACGTTTTTGTCCACCTCCTCACTCATTGGTGCTTCCGCTCCCTAATTCATTGTAGTCCCTTCTGCTCACTGTTTTCTACTTCATTGATGACCCATCCTTCGAAGCTTGCATGTGGTGTGCAAGTTTGCCTCCACATGAGCAGTAGTGTAGATGTTGTTGCTTCCTACCTGTCCTCCGACTTCTTTTAGTGCCGAATGAACAACGCTAGAGGTACTATTGCTCCCCGCTCGTCTTCCAGCTTCATGTGGTATTGTGCAGGTGCAGCTATGAATCAACAACGACAAATTGAAGTACGCTTTCCAAAGTTATGTTCGCTCCCTTATATCACCGCATCTCAACTTCAACGCTGCTATGCAAGGTAAATCCTTGCCTTCCAACCCCTCCTCTTTCTTACTTTTCTTCATTCTTGTCTAGTACCTCTAACTTGTTGTGCAGATTTTCTTCACCAATGGCGGCGCCTCCAAACTTCTTGTATTGCCGATAAGCATATTTACATTTTTTATTTCCATTTTTTGTTGCTTGTCAAAGTTGAAGTTATTGAAGTGAGTGTGAGGGCCTACTATACGTGACCACCTCTGCATTTGTTTTGGCAGGTATGGAGGGTGCAACTAAATGAAAAGCACTACCATAATGGATGCTTTCAGTGCTCAACAAAGTGGTGTGCAGGAATGGAGAAGGTTGCAACATTTGCAAGTGACCTATACTAGAGTCTAGCAGCTATGGACGAACTTCTTAGAGAGGTGATAAGCTTCTTGGATCCTCCCTTTTCTTTTTGGCTCTCCTTCTTTGTATTGCCAGACGTTGGTTTTCCTTGCATACTTGGGGCATGAATCCATAGTATGGAGCCTTGTAACCTACCATTGGGGCATTCTCACATATAGCTGCATGCAATTTCTCTCCCAATACCTTCACGTTTTTTAAACTCTACAATTCTTTGTGTTTCTTCTTACATTTTGCTAAATCTACCCTCACTTGTTTTACTATGAACTTCTGCTTTTTCTCCTTAGCTCTTTGTTCTCTAGTTGCCTCTTTTTTTTAATAGTCTTTTTTGTCTTTTTATTGCAGGTGCCTCCTTCTTGGCCTCCATGTTCTCACTGAGAGCTCTCACATGACCCTCTTCAGTGAGTAGAATAGAATTCTGGTAGTCAATCTTTGGTTCAAAGCTACATTTCAAAACGGAGGGCATTTCCACATGTGGTAGTGCCAAAAAGCGATTGAAACCATGATTGTTGTCATTTGCCCACCCTTGGCTTGCTTCACACCCTTCTTGCATGTTTGCAAATCTTTGACTTCCTTGCATATCAACTAATTTCATGTTTGTTTTTTGTTGGCTTGCTTGATCTTCTCCTTCACTATTGTTATCTAGCACTCGGTCTTCAGAACCTCTTTCATCACCCTCTTAGTCAACATAATATTGTGTGGAGTTAGGAATGTCCAAATGAATGTCCTCTATGATCTCTTCAAGCTCCCACTATTGTGAATCTAATTCAGCTTGCATTGTAGTAGGGTTGTCCTCTGATTCAACATGTTGTTTGACTTGTTTCCTTCTCTCCTGCCATAGACCTCACTCTAGGTCCCATTTTAGAATTTACAACATCTTTATTGAGAGGAAAAATGCCAGTGCCTTAGAATCCTCTTCTTATGTTCTCTATGGACAATGCTCTTCTTAGCCCCCAAGAGATCCATTGGGATAGGTCTTTCTTAAAAGGCATTTGACTACTATGAGCAGCAGTCCATCTATCCTTGTAGGTCCTAAAAGAGAACTTGAACGGTTTAAAACATGTTACATCTAGGGGGTGCAAAGCATAAGATGTGTAGGAAGGAAAAGTGAAGAGATCCAATCCTCTTGCCATAGCAATTTGGATGACTTGTAAACTGACATGGAACTTATGTCCATCCAAAATAAGCAAATGCCTATTGGTTTGAGAAATCTTATGCAACTTGGAAACATTGATTAAGAAATGTAGCATCCACTCTTTGAACAAAGCATTTGTCATCCAAGTTTTAGCTTGCATGACTAAGACAACAATTTTTTCACCTGTGTTTTTCAGGTAATTTCTGGCTCTTCTTTTGTCTTTGAAAATGAAAAAGTTAGGGATAGTTTTACCTTTGGCAATGATATAGCTTAATAATGTAAACCATTCTCTTTGATTTGAAGTTATATTGTGAACTGTTCTAAATCCTCTTTGAGCTAATACATAGCTTCTCCCATCTTTTTCTGCCTGTGCTCCACTTTTGTCACAATTCCATATGTGATGGGATGCATAATTGTGAGTCTCATATAGTTTTTGGAGGTTGTTATAGAATGTTGCCACTGATTTTGGATTCAGATTTTTAGCTCTTTTTTGCTCAAGGGCTTAGGCTTTCTTCGCTGCTAATTTTATGTGCCTTTTTTTGAAACATTTAATCCAACCTGGGCTAGGGACTCCATCTTTGAAAGAGGTGAACCTTCCTTATGTAAGAATTCCTACTTTTTCTTTTAGTTGTCCAATAGTGAGAGGAAACCCCAAGTTCTGCATTTTCAACAAGTACTGAACTAGTTCTTGCTCCTCAACATCAACGAGCACCCCGACTTTTTTCCTTCTTCTTTGCAAAGTTGTTCTACAAATGTGACCTTTCAAGCTAGATGCAAGGATCCCATTATCCCTAGTAGCTTGTCTAATGGAAATACCATCATCAAAATTAGCAATAGCACATTTTAATTGTTGGTTACTCCAATTTCCATTTTTTCTTCTTGGAGGATGTCTCTCCATGGTTGTTGTTACTTTGCATGTCTGTGGAGGTAGAACGTCTTGTTGGATCCATACATGGAGAGGCTTTGAAGTTGGAGACAAATGTTTGTGGTTGCCCTTTGAAATGCTGATGTTCAGCGTGAGGTCTGTACTCCCTTTCTATGCATTGCTCCCTCCCTCTGCACGTCTCTTTTTCTTGTGCTGCTTGCTGGGCCCTGCTACTACTAGCTCCTGCATAAAGAGGTGATGAAGTAGAGCTACAATCCGTTGAGGGAATCCAGTTCGTGGACTTTGGGACCCACTAACACTCTTACTACTTGAGCTGCTCTACTTCGTCAAGAAGTCTAGCATCGTTCCTATATTGTGCCTGCCCCTTCCATGTGAATTGGGAGCTATATCCAATTCAAGCTTCTCAACAACAGTGCATTGCGCCTCTTCCTCTAAAGTCTGACCTTCTACCATGCTCATATATTGGACGTGGACTCCTCTCTGTGTGTCATTAGAGATATCAGCAAGTATTGATGTTCCACTTTCTCTCTGAAGTTGGATAATTGGTCATCGCTCTACTTTACAACAATGGACATTTTCATGGACTCCGTCACCGAGGTCATCTTCTTTCTCAAAGTGTTCCATTTCTTAGAACCAATCTCGCTCTTCCTCATGTTTAGGCCAATCAAAGAGCTCTAGAATTTGGTCGTCCCCAAACTCTTTTTCATCATCACAAAAATCAAATTGACTACTGCCCCAACTCTTGTGAGGCTGCCAACTCCTAAAACCATCATCCTCACTTCTATCCTTGGAGACAATAGTGTTACTCATGTAGAAAGACAAAATTGAGGTAAAGGGACTGAAGTTCTAGGTGATGCAAGTTGTATGAGCAATGTGTGAAGTTGTTGTTGTCTAAAGTATAGTGAATTGCAAGCATTTTGCCATGTCTAAACCTGTGCAACCCTATAATTTTGGTAAGTTATGCTAGTGTTGGCAAAGGAGGCGTCCAACTGCCATACATGAGATGCCTTTTTTAAGTACTTTTGAAGCTTTAAATGTACAGAAGATAAAGTATTATATACACTTTGTAAAAACGACAGCTTCAACATGTAAATGAATGCTGTCATAATCTTAAATAGCTTAGCACTTGTCAATTTATTGAATGCTTGTTAGTCTCAAATAAATCTTTATATTTCACAAAATCATGCACAAGATGTCTTCATGAAATTCAATATCCACATTACAAAAGAATTAATTGCATTCCATCATGTGCACTCCACTTTAAGCCTAACGTAATTCAAAAATGCAGTATGTGCACGGACTACTCATTATAGTCACCTTTTTCACCTTATTAGACGTGCAAAATCATGCACATAGAGTCCTACATTTTTGTTTTTTCAAATTTCTTCTACATCATCATCCCTCTACACGATTCAAGTTACTTTTGTAGGGGTGCTTCATAATGCCCAAACTATTCTCGAGTCTCTTCCTATACTTTATATCAATTCAACAAATTATGTTCCATTGAAAGATGTTTAAGTGGATGAATAATAATGCTTACACAAGTTTGAATTCTAGTATCAAAAATTTCAAGTCTAATAAGTATAATCAACAGACTTATTTTTGGCAATGATACACATGCATCTCCTTTTGTTTCTATCACATGTATCACAATTACTTGCTTTCATTCATTCTATCAAAGTTACTTTCCATAATTAAAATCCTGGCTCACAATTCTGCAATCAGCACAACTGGGATGCAACATATGAATTGTGGACATTTTCATAAGGAGAATCCTAGAAAATTTGGTTTTCTTATGTTTTTTTGTCATATCAAGAAAATTTGCAAAATTTATTTTGTTTATAGAAAAAAAGATGGCAATTTCATATGGCTAGAAGTCCATTCGCCTTAGGTCTTGAAATCTCTCTATATTATGACATGAAAATAGAGAGTTTTATACTCTAGAATTGTCAAACTTGACAAGAAAATTTAGGATGGCTATTAGGCTGAAAATGTATTATTCAAGCAAAAATAAAAAATAAAAATAGTAATGATTAGTAGTTTTTAATAAATGAAATATAAATTCTTACCAAAGGTCATGGCTTGTGGATGTCATGAGAGACAATGAATATTGTGTTGGGAAAGGTGTAAGCTTATTAGAGTGTAGAATGTAGTGGAGTAGATTATAAGAGTTAATAAAGAATGAATTATGATGAAGTGAACTACATTACATTCAGTAGCAGTCAGAGAGGCTGCATTTTCCTTTCCGGAGTCTTCATCCACAAAATTCATCCATGCATCATTTATATAAACCTCAATACTGGATAGTGGCAGTACATTTATGTTGTGCTCTAATTTTTTTGTGCTAATTTTAGGAACAGACAAATACATCAACAAATAATTGTAAAGAAAGATGGTTCACCAAAAATTCCAATGAAACCATTGAATTAAATACCTATGCCATTTCACCATCTCACATCTAAAATAAATTTTGATGATAACATGAAGGGGTTGTTCTATTGACATTTGCAAGAATGGAGGGTGGAGACGTCATTTTATATTGAAATTCAATGTCCATCATAAACCTTTGAAGGATATGGGATAATTTGAAGGTGAGAGCTTGACTGCTCATCGTCAAAATGTAAACATTATATTTGAAGTATACTTGCAAACCTCATTTAGGCATAGAAGAATAATTTTTATCAAACAAATTTGAACTAAGGAAAGTTTGGAAATCAAGCTAAATTCCATCTCCAAAAATTTGTTTGAGATTTAAAGCATCCAATAAAAATTTATGGACAAAATTCAAGGAGGATGTTTGAAATGTAAAAAAAATGTCCCTTCCAACCCCTCTCTAAAATTTGTCCATAACTTTTGATTGGAGGCTCAAAATCTCAAACAGTTTTTTGAATATAAAATTTAACTTGATTTTCAACTTTTTTTAGTGCAAATTTTTTTGAAAAAACTTTGAACTATTTTTCTATGTCTAAATGAGGTATAAAATTCTACTTCAAACACAATTCTAGCTTTTGATTTAATTATAAGCGATTATAGAACTCCTACTAATTCTAATTTACATATTCCACATGGATTATTTCACCTCCTACCACCCCATATGTATGTTAAGAGCTTGATTTCACAATTCAAAATACAAATTATGAATGGCTTGGGAAGCAAAATAAGGTCATTTAGATTTTGGAATTATTTTACTCGATGAAGTGAATGTGTATTTTTTAAGTTTTTTTTTAAGGTTAGAAGTTTTTTTTGCTATTGACCCAGCCATACATAACTGCGATCCATTGACTTTACACAACACAGTCACTGCAATTAAATAATTTAGCTTATCCTATTGACTCGGTTGTCTAATTGTTATTTATAATTCTGACAATTTTTGACATGTGTCCTCTTCGCTATTGATGGATGTGGAATATTCTATATGGTCATTCCATCCAAGGAAGGGCAATCCTTCTCACTACTACTGAATATGATGTATAGATTAAGATATTGTGATGTAAAAAAATATAATATGTAACTATAGCACTGTAATGCACGAATATTAGTTTAGTGAACCTTTTTAATAGGTGTAATAGGTAAATTTAGTATTAAAAAAGGATAAATTTATAGTTTAAGTGGTCTAATAAGTGACTTACATTGAGTGTAAAGTCAAGTGGCAACTATAAAAACAATCATGTAAATAGAGATCATGCTTGCAACTATAATATTAGATTATTAAAAATAAAGATTAGGGATGTGAAAAGAGTTGGAATTATAACTTTATATTTATTTGGAAAATAATTATATTTTCATCCCAACCATACCATTTCACTCCATAAGAACAAGTTGACCCCATTATTCCTTTAGTCAATTCAAATCACTTTGTAAACTATGGTAAACAATGCGTGCTTGTTTTTTTTATAATATAATGACTCAGAGGTAGCATTTTGATTTAATGATGATTACCCCCCCCCCGAATATGACGATGAATACAACGACAAATACAAATATAGAGACAAATACAAAGACATGTATTTGGCAACATGACTGAAGCATTTGAATGGAAGAGACCGTTTACTATACGTTTAAAATGTGTTTGAAATGTGTTACAATTCACATACCAATGAAGTATTATCATCCAAAAATTTGTGAGTTCAAGAAACAAGTTGAAGAAGAAATGTTACAAGCGGAAATCTCATAGTTCTTCAGACATAGAATGGAAGACTCAAATTGTGTTCACATGCTCATAACTAGTAAACTATTAAGATTGTCACAATCATCATATACAACGGGAATGAATATGGCATCATCTATAGTGTGTCTTGCAATTTGAGTAGTGGTGTCGACCACATGCGTTGCACGTATTATAGCATATTGACTATCATTGAGCACGACGACATCGTCAACAGATTATTTTACATCACCTAGAGTAGTACCTACAAGAAATGGAACGCATTAATAAAAAAGAATATGCTTACATTTTCATGTACTTATAAAACAAACAAATGTAAAAAAACAAGATGAATATTTGGAACCACATAATCACATTGTGCCCCTTTATGAGCCTCGTCTAAGGTTGTTGCTAATCTTTGTTGCACCAACTCTGCTAGGCGTGTCTAGAGATTTGTGTGCTAAAAAAATTTGATTCACATCATCCATGTTTACAGTGTTAAGTTGCATCATACATTTCCACAATATTGTGGCCCTAGTATATTCCATGCCACATTGGCAAACATGTAAAACCTACGAAGTTAAGGCATTTATTGACCAGATTGTAGCATGGGCAACAAGGTGCCCCAAAAGCGTACTTCCTGCTTGTTTTTTCAATTTGTATCTACAGAAAGTGGTGGACCCCTCAATGAGATTCTTGTGGATCAAAATGATCCGGTTCTTGGTGAATGGAGTATTGCGTTTCATATACTCTTTAATACCTTCTTTGATCTTCTCAGAGGTAACATTCCCGTGGACATACTCAAAGTAATCTTCACCTCGGTCTTTGATGTTGTACCCCACATGCCTATGAATGTGTGCAAACTGGTATTACAAAGCCTTTTGCCAAAATGTGGTGCCTCACTAGAGCTACTCCAAATTTATTCCATCCAAGATGAATCTTGGTCTATTTGCTGACTACAACTGCCATAATTCAACACACCATTTGTAAATGGAGTCTCGAAAGAGCTCCACTTCTTTCAATGGAACATAAACCATTGATGCATTCCGTTTTAAGAAAGTCTTCTTGATTTTTTTAAGTATGCAAGGTCAATGTCAAAGCTACCTATGGAAATGGTGACACTCACATCCAATTGTTTGAGTAGTACCAAAGGTTTTCTTTGTGGAGTTTTTTTAAGAACTTATTTCTTGACTGTAGTCGGCTTTTTGATAGTGTTTTGTACAGTAGGAGGACGTTTTAGTCCTTGGGAGACTCCTCCATCCTCCATCGCCAAGTGTGCCCCTCTATGGACTATTGCTATAATTATTTGTGACATAGGCAGTTCCATGACTGAGATGGTACACACATAATAAAAAAAACAATCAAGACAAACTAGCATTACACATTTTCAGCATTACAAAAATTAGGGATGAGTTCTTGAAGCATTTACAATAGTAGGTAGTACCAAAGCACAACCAATACATCAAGTGATTAATACAATACCCTAAAGCTAACCCTAAAGAAACTAATACAACAATGATCTGATTTTTACCTACTACACCCTAAGCTAACTCTAAAGAGTAGCAAATTTTGAGCTCACAACACCCTACATGTAATCCTAAAGAATAGTTCAAACTATGTACCCAAGTATATATTGATTACACAAATAATGGTTGGATCAGGAGAATATTTTGATCCTGTGAATAATGGCCTAATTTGCAAGCCAAATAAGGAAATAGGTTGTACAAGGGGCTACTAATGTTGTATTGTCAATTTTGAGTCTCAATTAGGTTTCTGCAAAAGTATAGTGTTAAAAGTTGCATTTCATTTTTATTTTCCCGACTTCAATCACCCAAAAACTTGCAATTTATTTTTTATTTATTCTTTCATAACTTGCACGTTGTTTGTTTGCTTCTGCAATTCATGTTTTGCATATACTACAGGCCTTCATTCTGTTTTATTCCATGATCTTCAATGTTGATTCCTTTAAAAAAGCATTTACAAGGAGGGGCAAAGCATGTTACGGTCTACTTGCTTTGGCACATTCAATAAAAAAATGTAAAAAAAGTTTTTAACACTTTGGATTTTTGGTGAAGAAAGCTAACAAGATTCTACAGGTGGGCCAAATTTTTATATTGTTTAATTTGTCTTGAAGTTAATTTTTTAAGAATTTTGCTTGTTTTTATTTAACATATTGTTTAACTCATTTTATTGTTTAATTCCACAATATATCTTGTAGAAGGAATTAAATAATAAAAAAATTAGGCCCACTTGTAAAACCTTGTTAGTTTCTTCTTCCAACCAATTCAAATATTAAAATTTATATCTAAAGTAAGAAAATAAAATAAAAACTAAAACATGTATATTAGTGAATAAAACTAGATATTGAGTACAAATTGAAAAATGTGCTTGGACCCTAGAATACATTTGTAATGTCAATCATCACACCAAATTTATGCATGTAATTCTTTTCATTTATGTACACTTAAAATAAATTAGTTCTTCAAATGTGACACCGTGACATCAAAAGTGGTAGGACGTAGCATGCTTTCACCCATGACTTCATGTCTTCCTATTCAATTTTCAGAATCTAAACTTCAATTGGTGTGCTTAACAAAAGAACCTTGGTATAGGACCTCAAGCTAAGAAATAGCTAGCCCTAAAGCCTACATTGAGCACTTGTATCCTTGAGCATCTAAAGCTTAGACTATTCAACCCTAGAGCTAACTCTAAGCACCTTGAAATGAGTTGCCTGCAGCACTTGCACAACAATATTGAAATCATGAAACTGTATGCTGAAATTGAAGCCTTATCTTGGAGTATAATGCATTGCACACCACCTTGCACTTCAGAGCACGACTTAGTGGAACACGGCACACTATATAGCAAAACAAGGAGCAACTTAGCAACAAATGAACATACACAAATGTAAACCAAAATCAAATCATAACTCAAATACAAAGAGCAACAAGCATACCCAGTGCGGTCAAGCAACTTAGCATCTAAAAAATGAAGATGAATGAGCGGGGACATACTAGCGCGGTCTGTAGTGCGACGCAGAGAAGAACTTGAGCTGGCACGGTGCGGAGAAGACCTAGAGTTGGCGCAACACAGAGAAGACCTCAATCTCCTAGGGTTTAGAATCGACGGTGAGATTGGACTGTGAGATGGATTGATGGTGGGGCATCTTTCTTCCAATTGAAGGCATGGGCAGCGAGGGGGTCCTTAAAATCAAACTAATGGTTCTCATTTTTTAGGGGACATCTTTTTAGGAGATAATCATTTACAACTAATCTTGGTCTTGGTCCTTGGTAAAAATGACTATAAAGATGAAAAATTATCTATATACATATGGATGTAAGAAATGTAAAAAATCAAACAAAGGTGAAATAAATAAAATTGGTATATTACAAAATACAAACACAAGTATGCCCAAAGTAGAGTAATTGTAGAAAGCTATGCACTAGAAGTTCCAAAAAATAAATAATCATTGTTTGATCTTCTTTAGTGCAAAATATATTGGATGAATTTATCAAAGTTTCTGAAAACAATTTGTATTATTGGTATTCTAAAAGAATCATTAGAAATCATTGTTTTGTTCTAAGATATTTAAACTAAAATCTCATGAATTTCAAAAATGAAACCATTATGAAGTAGGAATCACTATAAGAAATCCGTGTTGTATGTGATGTTTTCATGATTTTAGAAGATGGAGTTTTGTGGACATCAACTAAAACAACTTGTGATTTTATGCCAATAATAACGTTCAATGTAACAACCAGATTTTATAAGTTAATCAACCGCTCCTCTCTCACCAAACCTATTTTTGTGAAATGGCACGAGGCAGCAAGACCAAGTTTCCAACCAAAATGGAGTGAGGTGTAGAGCTCCTCACGCCTCTAGAAAGAAGTTGGGTTCCTATGGTCTGTCTATCATTGTATTGTAGCTGTTTACTACAAGTGAAAGATTGCTACCTTGAACATCTCTACTTTTTGCACCAATTGTAATGATGAACTTGGCAAAACTATCCTTCATTGATTCCATCATTGTGAGAAAACTAGGCATGCTCGGAAGTTTGCCCTCTCCATTTTGTATTTGGCTTTGAAGATCTCAATTGTCGATAGTTGATGGCCGGACCTTATGTGGCAACAATGCATTATGGGATCCAAGTTACTGCGTCGCTTGAAAAAAGGTACTTCCATGAGGTACTTCTTTTGTGGATATGTCATCTAGATTCTTTAGCTAGATTGAAATGCCATCTGCTTCAACAACTGCCCATGGCCAATTCAAAAACTTGAGCAGGTGCTTTAAGAAGCTTTTATAAACCATGCTTGGGTTGCTTGGCTTAAAGCCACAAAACTTGGTAAGTTGTATCCAAACAAAGCTGGGATCTTTTTGAAACACTAAAACAATACCTAGCTACAAACTAATTTCATTGAGGTGTGATCTAGTCTTTCAATGCAATGGAAGTTTGCCCTTCCTAAGATTGGTCAATTTAATTGATAAGCCCTATTTTCTTATGCCGTTCCATTTGATCTTTTATTTTTTACCTTTAGGCAACTATTGAAGTTTGGATAGGACGTTTTATTGTTGTCTAAAAATGTAAAAAATGTCA
The DNA here is from genome assembly GCA_951230915.1 of Antitrichia curtipendula. Classification (NCBI taxonomy): domain Eukaryota; kingdom Viridiplantae; phylum Streptophyta; class Bryopsida; order Hypnales; family Leucodontaceae; genus Antitrichia; species Antitrichia curtipendula. The sequence goes on along the minus strand of OX579634.1, from coordinate 26,187,981 downwards.
TCAGGGACTTGCTGCCTTGGTTCGCTGTACATTTCCCTCTATCAATGGAAAATATCCATGTGTTTCAAAAATAAAAAAAGATTTTCCACTCTAAATTGTATCAATGCAATAGATTTGAGTTATGTGTTAATCTAACAGCTTGGTAATAATCCTAGTAATTGTGAGACTATGAGAGAGTTTTTAATGTGTGACAATTTTGCTACACCCAAAAATATGGTGGCAAATACTTGTGTTGGACAATTCTAAGACATCATACAATTAACCCTTTTACTCCAAATCTATTTTTTTTAATTTGTTGATCATTGTATCTATAAAAAAATTGCATGTATCTTTGTAAAATTATATTATTTTACATCAATTTTGATAAATTGGAGCGACTCCAACACCAAAAATTGTGACTCGTATGTCCTAAAAGGTCTAAAATTTAGAAGTAGTATAATTTATTTTTTAGAACAAGTTTTTTCAAAGGTGCCAATGTGTTGGAATTTTGTCAATTCAACAAAATTGATACTATTTATTGTAATTGCATCTAATTGTTTATAGAAGAAGGCTGTTTTTTTAATCAAGCAAGCAAGATTTAGGATCATTGAGTAATTATTTGGACAAAACATTATTTGGAAGCATACTATTCACCATTTAGAGTATGGAATTTTTAGAATTTAGGGAATAATCAATAAATATTATAAGTTTTAATAAGGCAATCATAGAATCAAGATTGTTGATGGCAATTGTAGAAAACAATTGAAACTATGATAATATCTTGAGAACTTGTCATATCTATACACTTTGACAAATTTTTGTACCCCATCCACATATTCCAACCATATATCTTTGTCCTAGTGAGACTTGAAGTAAAGCAACAACATTTGTCATCAACTTAAGCTCACTTTCATTCAATATCTAGGGGTGTCACTCTTTATGTACTTTGATAATTAGGAGCATCAAAGGGGGATTTTTCAAGGTATTTTTTGGAAACTATAAATAACATGTTTGAAATAGAAATATTCTTTAAAATGCTTCAAATATTTGAGGAATATTTTCTAATTTGAATTTTATAAAGCCCCTATTTTATTTTTAGAGTTTTAAAATTTTGCATTGCCCAATAGTAGAGGCACCCTATATTTGGACTCTTCCAACTTCCATTGAGACCACTACTAATAACAACCATGAGTTCAAAATACATCATATCATCATCATCATTAGAAAACTACAAAAATAACATGTAATTGTCCGCACATATATTGAACTACTACAAACTTGCACACTAGTGTAAACAGAAGCTAGCTACCAAATAATGGCAACAAGCACTAAAGTAGTCAAATTTTACATTTTGCACACATTTCTATTCCAATTGAGTAAAAAACAAATACTATGCAATATTAGAAGTTGAAATTGGCAAGGTCACATTCAATTACAAATGTTGTCTGGAACAAAGATAGAATATGCCACACAAGAAATTAAATACTTCAATACAAAAGATAATATACCAAACCATTGTGAGTTATTGTGTGGCTCTTGTGTCAAAGGGCAACAAAGAAAAAGCTTTCTATTATATGGAGCTAACCGAGGAATTTTTTTCATTTAAATTTGGTAGTGCAAAAAGCAATCTTTGTTGGAATGATGCAATTGTTTTCATTTAAATATAGATGACACATGTATATTGTAGATGAAGATTAAATTATTCATCCGAAAGAGTGTACATTCATTAAAAAATAACAATACTATCCTTAGAATATGTAGCAAATCAACGATTTCATCCACTGAAAATGGGAGAATATATCACCTAATTTTCCCTCAAATTTTTCTTGGTATCGCTTTTGCGTGAAACATCCCCCCCCCTTAAGCCTACCGGTGCATAGGTGAGTTTGTGTTGACTTCAGGCCGTACATAAAAGGTCGATGACACACGTCACCGACACTCTCAAACTATCTAAACCTGGAGCTATATTTTGAGCCACAGGAGTTTTGTTCTCTCCTGGAAGGAATGCACTTCACATCAATTTATGAAGAATGTTCCATGCAAAATAGGTAATTGATGCACAGCCAATTGAAGAAGCTTTGAGAGGAATATTTTGCAGGTCCTTTGAAATTCTGAAGTGGTGCTTGAAGCAAAATGACCAAAGAGCAGCCAAGCAAGTTCATGCTTGCATCATCAAGCATAGAATAGAGCATCTGGAACATACACAGCACTCTACATCACATGTGGGAGATTGGAGACTGATACATGCTTTGCTTCTTGTTTGATGACTTGTGAGGAAGGATCTGGCATATGTTTGGTGGAACCAATTTGCTTGTTATAAGATTGTTATAATCAGCACTTGTAATTCAGAAGTATATGCACAGGAAATTTATAATGTGCAATGGGACAAGGGTGTGCAATTACTTGAGCAATTACTCCTGAAGGCAGATCTGTCAGCACACCACCTTGCAAATGGTCTAAAAAAGTCCATCAATGCATATATACCAGACATGGTGGCATTTGAATCAGGTCTGGGCTGAGCTTTCTGCAATCAATTTATGGTCCACTCATCACATTCAAGAACTGGCCTGGAAGCTTTCCTCGCCTCCAGATGCAAAGAGTGGAAGTGTTGATGATGCCCAACTGGCTCGTTTGTTTTGGGGGGAATGGAAGAAGCAAGAATGATTCAGTGACCTCCGCAATGTGGGTGAGAATGAAGCATCTCAGTTTTATAACCAAATGGAACAGGAAGATGCCTTCACATATGTGAGTATCCCGAATGCGTGCACACAACGAGAGGCTTCGGAAGGATGTTCTTAGCTTTTGCCCTTGACGCACGGTAGGATTGAAATCAAACCTGCATACAATGTGTGTCATGCACTTGAACTGTACATTTGTAGGCTCTGGCTTTGCGTTGGCAAAAGTTGCACAGGAAGAAGTTTGAGTAGGATTTACAAGAACAGAGCCTTTTGTAGCGAAGTTGCTCTTTTCTCCCACATTCAACATACATACAGTAGTTTCTTGCCCGACTGCAGAGGTTCTTCTGATTTGAAGCCTGCAAGAAAACCTGGGACGCTTTGTGGTCACTTTCTTTGGTGAGCGATGTAATGGGTTTGATTGCTTATGGTGAAATTCTTGGGTGAATCCGGGTTTGATGGTGTTATTGGAGGCTGATGGGTTGGCAAGCTTATCTTGCTGCATACATGATCGTGCAGTTCAGTTGGAGTAGATGAATCAGAGATTTGGATTGGCATGATTAACTAGTGCAGAAGGTATTTGAAAAAAATTAAAAATTTCTTTATGGGCCTTTGAGTTGGTGTAATTCATGTGTTGAATTACAATAAGTGTTGCAATACAATTAGGTTTGTGGGATTGGGGTTGCTGGCTTTGCCCCAATTAGGCCAGAAAATTAGGCAATTGGATAGAAATGGAGGTGAATTCTCAAATTAAAAAACTGAATAATGGGATACTGTAGATGCACGATGCACGATGATCAGTAAGACTTGACTTGGCTCGGCAAGGACATAAGGTTAGGGACAGACAATGGAGGAGACATGCTAAACAATCCATGTGTCCAATGGCTTAGTGTTGCACCAATCTTCTGCATGCACTTCTTATCTTTACACTCTCCTGAATCCTATTGGCAGTCACTAACATCTTGCTTTAATCTTTTTCCATCCCACGGAAGCGTCTGAGCCATGGTTCAAAAATGTAGAAAGTTCTGGTATCTAATGAAAATGAGGCTTGCTAAAAACAATTGTAGCAAATCAGTGTTTCATCATTTCAAAGAATGAAATTTCTTATGTCTACTACATGGAAACACGGCAAGTGGTAATGGGAACACCAGTGTTGCATACTAAGGTTGTGAAATAGATTTTTGAGAACTAGATTGAGGAGTGATTGAACAATACTGACGATTATGTGGAAAGAGACATATGGAAATTACACATTATTTTTTGTTTGGGGGTAGAGACAGTGGCGATTAGTCTCTTGTTTTAACATTGCATATTGGGATCTTCATGATATTTCAGTTTGTACTGTTGTATCGAATCAATTCTGTGACTTGAGTAAGAAATCAACTAATTGATAAGTCCAAAGATAGTAAACTTTCACCCCCCATTCACCCCCTTTTTTGTACCATTCAAAAGGTTCCCTTATAAGGTGCAAGGCAGGGTCGAATTTTAGTCGATTTCTTGCACGGAGCTCAAAGCATCTGGTCGTGATATGGAGAAAGGAAAGCAACGATGTGCTGGAGGCCCTTACGAAGTGTTATTGTGCCCTGAAGAAGACAGTCCCGAATGCAGATTCTCATCATTCTAGCTGTTGGCATGTTTGAACCTTGTCAAGTAGTTTTTTCTTTTTTTCTGCAATTGAGGAGAAAAATAGTTCCCAATTTTTGTCACATGAGGAAACAAGATGAGGTAGACTTAAGATAGAGTCTGATAAACTGTGCGTGACACCCCATACTCAGAGTACATATCGAACTGGAAAACTTCTTCGAAACTTTGCAGCCTGACCAGTGAGTGGAATCTGGAAGGACTTTTGACTGAAATGACAATTTCGATAGGGTATAAATATTTTCTGTTTACGTGGGTTACCTGCCAAGCTGATTCAGAATTCCAGACATTGTGTACAAATCTCGCAACAATGCATGAATCCTGTGATTATGTTTTCCAAGAATTCATCTGCAATGGTCAAGTAAACCATTTTCCAAGAAGTCCCATAACTGCAGAAGTTTCTTCTTCCAGAAATTATACACTAATGTTTCATGACCGTAGACATGCATTTCCGCGGTTGAATATGAATATGAGTGGTTACAGGAACAAGCAGGTATAGTACTTCGTGAGTGCAGCACATATCTTAGCATTTGTGAACAGATAGTGGGGCATACCTTGAATTGCTACGAAATGTGACAATGGCCAGATTCCAATCACTTTTCAATTTAGGTATTCAAGCAGCTGCACTTATGTAATTTTTCCCACAGCCTTGGATTCCATTCACTATTTCTTCCAGTCCAAGCTAATATGATTTCCTCACCAATTTGTCACCTTCCAGGGTCAGCGTATGCTTTCAATTCACATCTTACACCAGCAATGTCAATTTCTTTACACTAGCAGGATCCAGAGCCTCCAAATGGTGGTGTTCAAATCCGCGATATTCTCCTAAAAAATACAGTCGATAGAGGTTTAAGTTTCTAATCCACAATGTTCGTGAAATGGTGTGATTCAGAGCATCAGAACTGTAATGTTGAAGTGCCCAGAGGTTTGAATGTAGGCCTGGTACAGATTTTGAGGTTTAAATCACATACCTGAAACTGCACAAATTTCACTGCAATCTGTCACTTTATCAAACATGACGTCACATGTCAAACTCCACTAAGAAGTGAAATTAGGTTGCTTGAATAATTAGGTTGCCTTCCCCAAGAAAGTTACTTTACATGCCATCAAAGTCAACAGATCATTCCATTTCTACACATAGGGTTCATGAGTCCCAATTACAACAATACCCAATTAAGAAATAGTGCATTCTTGTACAGTAACAGTAAATATTTATTTAGTGTCAAATGTTGAAAAATTAGTATGGGACAATCTAATTTCACTATTTAGTGTAAAGATGAGCTAAGAGTTCCCATGTGAGGAAACAAATGATGATGATGCCCGTGTACTCATCTTTCCATGGTGATATCTCTGTGCAGATGTCTTCAATGAGTGACAAATGGGAGGTTTGGCAAGTTGACTATGGCTGACACAACTCCCTTAGCGAGAAGACCAGAAAAAACTGACAAGGGAGGATTGACAAGTTCGTAAGATTGCAATGATCGACATCTTTTGACATTTTTTCTTGAACATTCGTAGGATTGCATTTGTTTCTAGTTGTCAAATGAATGTAAAGATGGAAGAGGTTCTCCAAATATCAAGAGAGAAATGCATTAGAAATGAAAGTGGTCCTCTGTTATCACTAACTTTGTAATTGTGCATTCCATATATAAAATCTGTCATGTTCTTTAAGCAAATGATTGGACATCCTTTACATTTCATGTTTGTGAACACAGTAGAATCTCATTTATCCTCCAAGGTTGTGTCATACTAAAGCGGGTGCATAGTAACACATTAGACATTTTAGAACACGTCCCGAGTTCCAAGTTGGATTTCGACAAAAAAAAATTGATGGAAGCCTACTTTATTTCACGTCTGTCAATTGCAAAAAAATGTGGTTTGTAGCTTGTCAAGCTGGCTGGAGACTTGCAGTTTCTAACCGAGAACAAAGCATCTGTCTGTTTTTGGTGTAAATTTACCCTGTGTGAAACATCTCGTCGATTTCCAAAAATATCCTAAAGTCTCTGCTGCATCAAATCCCCACAGTAATAAAACATTTGAGACATAACTCACAACACTGAAATCCGATATTGTGATCCAAAGGAAATAGCTACTAAATCAAAATGAAAGTACACGTTTACAGTCACAAGAAGGTGATTCCATGTTTGCAGAATCTTAACTTTCATGTAAAAAGTTTATGCCAGATTACGAGCCCGCTGCCACAGGATGCAAAGAACACTTTATATTGGTACCGTTACTGTACTCTCCGATATTGTCAAAACCAAGCTTCAAGATCTCTTTCAGCTCCACTAATGCTCGGCGAGCCTCCAGTTCTTGGAAGAAGCAAGCTAGCTTTCCTGAAGTGCGGGAAGCTTGACATCTGACAGAACAAGCAAGACTGATGAAGTCCCAATCGAGCTTCCAATTCTGAGCTTCGTGCACAATCTTTGCATATGGTAAGTGCCACTTCAGCTCGTCAAATTTGATCTTCCCACTTCACAAGATTCTCCAACACCTTCAACCACATATTCACAACTGGGTATGAGCAATTTCAGAAGCCATCCACAACTACGCAACATTTATCACAACATACCTAGCACGAGCTAGCATGAACTGCGACTCCTAGCAGACATATACAACAGGCTCAACGTCGAGATCGACCAGGAGTAAATCTCCAGGTATGGTGAACTGGAATTTCATTGTACCTTACATGAACCATAAAGTACCATTAGCCATGAACCATAAAGTACCATTAGCCATGAACCATAAAGTATATTAGAGGCTCCATGGACCATACAGCCATACAGTTAACGCACAGGAAGATTTTGTAACATTAACCGGGGCTAATCCTTTGAGGAATAGCCCCCACTTTAGACCCCTTGTACACAGTGTTTGAAAAATTTCAGGTGTTCTTTTTCCACACTACTTTAGACCCCAAAATATCCCACCTTGGCCGGGCTAAAGTTCATGCGGGTTAAACCTTGGGGTCTAAAGTGGGGCAGTTTAGACCCCCCCAAACTTTAGCCCCAGGGGCTAACGCCACGAAATCTTCCTGTGTAGGTGAGCTTTGCTTTGTGCTCTATATGAAAATACTTAATCTATTGACATTTGGTTTTTCGCAATTGATTTATTGCTGGACACAAAATGGAAGTGCAAAATTTAAGATGGTGCAATTTTCTAGATTGTTCTAGGAAATGGTTCAAAGTTCGTGAACCTGTATGGTGAATGGAGGCTTTCCATTACCTTATCTTTGCTCAGACAAACAAGTAGCCCCTCATAATCGTCAAATTTAAGCAACTTTCTCCGCTTGGACAGGAAGTCCGACGTGTGGCACATCTCCTTGTGGTGAGGCAGAGGATAAAATTCAAGGTCATCAATGACCATGTACGAGGTAGGCGCCGACCGATACCAAACTGAGTGCATGGGCTGCGCCGGCCACCTCGTTTGGGCAATGTACAGCCCCGGCGAAGGCCAGTTTGCTCGTCTGCAATAAGGACATTGAGATCCCAATGCTCCAATTTCGCTGGTGAAATAAGTACAGAAGTCACACTTTCGATACAGATGACGGAAGAAAGTGGCCTCCGCTGACCGCATGCAGGGACGCCATAATGGGTGCAACGGTACTGGCAGTTGTTTGTCATTCTCTTGAATCTCCGTGGCAACTCTCTTCACATCGACCTGCTCATGGTGACTCTTATCGGGGCCCGAAATGAGAAAACGCCCTGCGCACAAGCAGGCCCACCAGAAAAGCACTTTTATTCGCTACAACAGGAAGGAGCAGTTGCAACACATCAACATTTAGTTTGCAATGGTTTTAGTTGTACCGGTTCCGTACTTTGCTAAAAGCTTGACTGTGGTCTATTTGCGAACCATTGCAAACATGTTGCAGAAGTCTTAAACTAGGACACTGTACCAATGCATAATTATCTATGCCTTAACTGCTGCAAAAGTTATAATTGCAATCTCAGATAGTTGCAAAGACATTGCGCAGTGTTGTACTAAACCATTGCAAAATTGTAGGTAGGTTTCTGACGGTCATTGCAAAACTGTTGACAACATTCTTGCTACATCAACCTTCCGTACAAGTGATTGGTTCTTAAGTTACAGGAATCACAATGAGCTGCTCAAGTTACTTGCAATCCACCGTGTGTAAAAACGGCATATGAATCCCTTACTAGGCGACTCCTAAGGATTGTTAACGCACCGAGAATTTGTGTGAATTACGGTATTACCTTGTCTCAATCACTTTTGAATTCTCCCTTATATAGCTTTCCTAAGAGTGTCCGTGCATTCCGTCCATTTACCCTAAAACTAATTTCACGTCACTACAAGAAGAAGTCGCGGATACAGCACATCAGCAATTATTTCGCAATGAATTTGTATTGGAACGTACTTGGTCCAAAACACATGGTTTGAAAATTTTATTTCAATGGACGGCATTGCAAAGCAGAAAGTATTGGAGTCTCGCCCTTAGCTTCTGTGTGGTGATCGATGAAGGTTCAGGTTCACCTTTAGTAGAAAAGTTTAACACTTGGCCATCTGGAAGGGAATGAGAGAACACTGTCATTACTTCCGGATCCGGCTTGCACGCGCAGTTACATCTTACTTCCACTGATTTGCAGTATATTATGTACTTCGTCAGCGTCTTTAGTAACGAACCACCCATGGCTAGCTGTTCCACTTCAGCTCCGAGTATAGAATGTAGATGCAGCCTGGAAGCAATTCAGTCCAGCTCGATCAGCGGATGCAATGCAACACCCGGATTAATAAGAAGCTGAGGATACCACAATCAATTTGAAAACAAAAGCAAATCGGCTGGACCAGTGATCAAATCGATTGGATCGATTCACGAACCAGCTGGCGAGCGGGCTGGGTTCATCGCAACAACCGCTAATTAAGCGAAGCAATTTAATGCTCCATAGCTCATTTAAGGAAGATGACTGCAAATAACAGAGTCTATTAGTCGAATCATGATTTGCAACTTCAAATTGTAGAGCTCGTGAAGTTTGTCACGATTTCAGCCCACGTGCTCCAGTAGAATGAAATAACCATCATGAAGGATGAAAGGGAGAGAGACTGGGAGCTTCACAACCGCCCAGTGGCCGTCAACTGCAAAGGAAGCTCATAGAGTTTTCTTGGATTCTTTTCTTTAAAACAGATGGTGGGATGTAATACAAACGGAACACAACTCAATCCGGCTCTCAAGGAAGACTCACAGGATTGAAGAAAGGAGGGAACCGATTCCACCTCGGGGAGAGTAAAGCTCGCAAGCACTTGAGATTTCTGCTCCGGGAGCTTCGGAGATGATCAAGCCCAGGAGCACTGGAATGTTTGCAATAAAAACAGTCGCCATTTCACTGTCATATGCCTGAGTAGCACAACGGATTCCAGGATTAGCTTCACCTTTGGTCCTCTCTCTAGTATAATTATAGGAGAAGGCTCGAAAATAGTTCGGGCATTAACCCCTTTAGGATGTTAGCAGCCCAAACTGGCCTACGAATTTTTATACAATATAGTATGCCTTGCCTTAATTGGATCCGCTTTCCAATGTTTTCGCTTTCCATTAAATGTGTAGTGAGCTTTAATGTGTTTTGTTGTATGGTTTGAGGTGGGCAAATGTAAGTGGATGGCTCAGTGCTTCTCTCCTTTTTTTCAACATGTGATTCTTCTCATTAATTACTGAAATTCAATTCAAGTCTTTGGATGTGAGACAAAAGTGCAAAATTTTGGATAAATTATTAATCTACTCATGGAAAATTGTGCACTATCACATTTTCAGATTTCAGACTTTAATATGAGTCAGACTGTATTTTACGACGTAGTATACAAAAGCATACACTTGCTAACATCCTAAAGGGGTTAAGAACCGCCCTGTAGGAGTGTCCAAAACAATGCACATGGGATGTAGAAGTAGAAATTACTTTATGTGGTGAGAAACTGCAAACCCATGTGTGTGATTTTAGGCTATTGAATAGGTGACATGGTTCATCATCATGTGTGATTTTACTCATAATAAAGACCTGAATTTGGTGAGTTCTGCAGAATGACTTTGAAATGTCAAAAAATAGTAAGAAAAATTGCAAAAACACATCTGAGGCTGAACCTCCTTCAATGAAAATGCTTCTCAGTCACTCATAACTTCTTGGATTGATGTGAAATTTTAACCACACTAGCTAGACTAGTATGCGCAACTTTTCCAAAATTTTAAATTAAAAACGGACATTGTATGAAGAAGAAACAAGCCGCCGAAGTTCATTGTAATCCAAAAATGTCAGGATTTTAAACTTTGAATTGCTCCCAAACATTCAAAACATTTTGGATTGACATGAAAATCTTACTACAACAACTAGACTTCAAGGGAAACATAACCCAACAAATTTTATTGAAAAATAACATTCGATGAAGAAGATACAAGCCCCCAAAGTTTCAGCCATCAAATGCAGTTTTGTGGACTCAAATTGAACCTGTGAGCTGTGATTGGCTTCCAAAAAATCAGTACATCTTGTATTGATTTGAAAATTTTAACACACAAACTAGAAGAGAGAACGCAAATTTTCCAATAATTTTTTTTGAATTCGGACATCATATGCAAAAGTTATAGCACTCTGAATTGGATTTGAAACTATGTGAAGAAACCCTGGGGTGTCTAGCAATTACAATAAATTTTGATTTACAATCGGGAGTGAATTGAATGGAAACGTACAGTGGATCATTCTTGGAATCATTGTATCCATTTAAAGGCATGGTTAGGATCATTCTTAAACTCACTCGCTCCATTCAATGGCATGTTTTGATTGATTACGGTTGCACCTATGAGCATTAATAGGGACCTATGCACCTCTGACTTTGAAAAATCATATCTTATTCATTTCAAGCCAGAAAATTAAAATGAAAAGTTTTACAGTTGTGTTCCTCAATTCTCTTTCTCCCACAAAAATTAAGAAAAACTTTGGGTCCACCCATTTTTGTACAGAGGTCTTTTTTCCCATAGATGAGCGCTTTCTGAGCCTTCTACCTTAAGTGATCCGCCGGTTGATTAATTTATTGATGTAGGTTTCAATGCCAGCTACCACAAACACCGAATTAGACATTCTTGCACTTGACCAAGTGCAATGACCATACGCAAAACTATTCACTAAAAAGTGATTTTCAAAAAATTGGGTACCCCCCATATTTTCAATAACACCTTTTTTATGTTACATCATGCAATCTTTCAATTTAGCATAGGAATTTTCTACAAGAGTGCCCTAGAATTTATTTTTTTGAGTTCAACCAATTGCAAACACATGCTCATGTCATCTCAATCATTTTTTTAATCTTTCATGTTCCAGTCTTCCAACAATGTATCCTACAATTACATTATTATTAAACCATTTTCATAGTAACATCACATGTACACCATTGATCATTACAAGTGATAAAAGATTTATTTAAAAAACCGAATCTGACATTGAAGGTTTGACAACTACCTTCATATTTCCGAAGTACAAGATCACACCAAACAAAAAGCGTTCACTCCAATATCCACAAACATTTCATAAATTAACACACACTATCTACATTCTCACACACTCTACACTACCATTGCAGGAACTGCACTACGCTTGTTCTGATACTACTTCTTCCGGTGCCTCCAATACTTGTGCGGATGATTGTGTCAATTCCTCTCCTTCTCTTCCATCAACTGCCTCTGCTTCTTCAACCAAACTTGGTCCACCAACTTCACTCACTAAGACCGAAGTTGTGTACTGCAGCGCCCTATCCACCATAGCACTTGCCACAGGCGTTGACACTCCTTCCGATAAAGTGGGTGATAAGGTAGGACCCTCTAAAATAGAAACTTCGCGGTGGAACACGTACTGTCCTTCTTCACCAGTCCGAGTATATCGTACGTGTTCTCTATCATAGAAATATCCGTCTTCTCCGGATACCAAATTCATGGAGTCGAACATGTTGAATGCAGATAACGCTGATACGGGTTCCACTGTTGCTGGTGTCCCTTCAATTTCTCTCACGCTAACTCCAACATCTTCCGCTTCTACATTCTCCACATCATCAATAGTTCTTGTTGGAACATAATCAGGATCTTTTTCCATTTCCATCGAGTCCGCTCCATCCCCGCGCACTTCATCCATGGCATTGGTGTCTGCAGAACCTAGACTTTGGCCACGACTAGGTAAATCACCTGAGTGCGTTCTCTCGGACTCTGTATCACCTGATGAAGCTCCCGAATCAATTGCTGTTTGCTTGCCCTTCCGCTTGTCTCGTACAGACACTTGAAATCTCGCTCGTTCCTCTGATGACTCCCTCAATGGTTGCATGACCCTTCTTGAACTACCACGTGGCTGTCTCACATTCGCTTGGGGAGCACTTTGATTAGGTGATTCGTTTGTTGCATTCAACACTTGCGAAATCCTACGTTTGGCTGCTGTACTCACAGTATTCACCATCGACATTTTATCCCCGTACATCAACTGCAATGTGTTATACACGAATTTCGTTCGAGCCGTTGCTCCTTCCATAATTATAATTTCATTGCCCACGAATCCAGTCTCTAAAATCCCCGGCACTACCATAGTGATGCCCAATGTCACAAGTCCCCAATTTTGTGGCAAATACATCTGCACCATCTTCTTTAACTCCGTTGGGGTCCTCTCCAACTTATCCTCCACTCGAGGCATCACTTCTACGCTCCAAGAGTCTTGAAATACCACATCCACATCGTCTACATTGCTTGGAAGGTTCTCCATGGGTCCACTCTCCTCAGGATATTGCATAATGATGACAACGTCACCCACAGGTTGAACTCCACGCTTTCGTTCTTCACCATGATGTAGATCATGTACATATGAAGACACTGTCTGTCGCTTGAATATCCAAGAACCCTGTAATACGTGACAACCATGTGGTAGTGCCATCCTACATTGCATTTCCTCATCGAAGTAAACGCCAGGCGGAAAAAGGAACACAGCATTCCACCGTAAAATTAAAGACATCCAACTCTGTAGTTGTAGCATAACCTTGCTGTAGTCTTCGTTTGACCATTCCGCTTCCTCCCCTTCCGAACCTCCCCGTCTACAATCAAAAATCCATAAACACGGTTTCCCAAGTTCAATGTACTCATCCTTGAAGAACCCTTCTCTACACCTAATGTGTACTAATCTTTCATGGTCTTCGTGTTGGACTCCAGAGAGAGAAATTTGCCAATTCCATCGAGCATTGGATACGTCTTCCACATCCCGACCATAGCCCGCATATCCTTTGCGACCCACTCGGATATCTACAAAGTGCTGCCGTACAAATGCTGGAATGAGTTTCTCGAAACTGCTTAACATTTGAACCGTCTTCACTACAGGCGAACACCATAAGTTCTTGGCATCAGTATCTAATGTCTTTCCCATTAGAATGAACTGTTCTCCATGCGAATCTCCGTATTTCCTTGCATCTATGGCGAAGAAATGCTGCATAGATGATGGATTTTCATCTCCTGCTTGCACCATCAAGAAACGAAGTTGATTTCTAACAGCATCCTTCCGTTGCAAACGATCCACTGCATATGCTACCGTACCTTTCGGTGGCTTCGGAGAAGCAACACTATCAAAATAGTAACATTGTGATTCTCGCTTCCCTCCTACCACATCTTTAGCAGCCATTTGCTTCACCACACGTAAATAATTCTCCGTTGAAATCCTACTCAAAGGCCTGAACCAAGTCTTCTCCATCCTCTTCCTCTTCGAACTTGCATCCACAGTGACATCAAGATTTCATTCCCTGGCCATCTTCTTCCACCTCTGCTTCGCCTTCTTGCTAAAAAATAATTTTCCCTCCTCATAGTCTTTGCACACCTGCAAAATAGCCTTGTACGAGTCCTCATCTTCGTTCCAAGCATGGCGTGTGAAGTCAATCATTTTTTTGGACAAACTTCCTAGCGACATGTGCTTCGGTAAATCTTGGCTCCAATGTAACGCACTCGCCGCCATTGTCAAAGCCTTCACCCTAAATGCATCATCAGATCGAGTTGTTACACTTGGACTTCCACATGCTTTCCAAATGTCACGCAACTTGATTAGATTCTCGTAATGCGTTGTAAAGAACTTGCGATCGAACTCCCTTGCATTTATTCTCACTGATGCTTCAATGTAGAATTGTGGGTTGTTGTAAACCACAAACTTTGCTCTTCGTCTTCAAATTGCGCATAGTACTCCGTATCGGACAAGTTACCTTCTGTCCTTTCTCGTTGTGCTCGTTTACATGCACCAACAATGTGTTGTCCGTCAACAGGTTCCCACACAATATTGTCTTCCAGCCATCGTTTTCTAACTGCAGCATTTGATATAGATGGATCAGCTTGGCAATGCTTCAAAAAAGCAGTTTCAAATTCACGTGCCGCACCTTCTTGACTGAAAGGAACCTCCACCATCTCCGTTTCGTCCTACACATCCGCATTTCTATAGCGATAAGCAATGGGGCGAAGTGTTACTGCACTAACTTCCTGAGCTTCTGATCCCCTTAAGCGCTCATACATTTCATTCACTCGCCATTCCATTAGCACTCTGTGATTTGTCTCCGCATTCTTCACGCTGCGAATGTTATTGATGTCCGCATTGAAGAACTCATTGTGCCCCCATATATACCCCGCTCTATATTCACTCTCCGTTGGAAATACTACAGAGGCTTTGGGAACACTTTTCATCAATGCCCGGATAGGTCTCTGCTCCAGCTCCCCCTCTAAAGAATCATCATCAGAATCTTCTTCTTCCCCATCATTTCCTTGTGGAGGACGTTCTTGTCTAGCAGCTATTTGACGACGTGTTTGAGCTGCAGTTTGCCTTGGAATCCTTCTATCCTCTGTTGGCCCCGTTTCAAAAGTGCGATGGTGTTCCTGACCTTCTGAGACCTCTTCTTGTTGAGGATGACGTTGCGGTTGAGTTCTCCCACGTCCTCTACCAGCAACCCGTCTTGTTGCAATGCCAGATCCTTGAGCCTCCCTATTGGCTAATACAACACCTGACCTATATATTCGTTTACCTGAGGCTACGCCTGTCTGTCTCGACCCTGATCCAACCTCTGTGACTATTGCTGGAGCTCTAACTTCACCTTCGTTTTCAAGCTCTTGGCCAACTACTGTTGGATCTGGTATGGGGGTTCCAGATGTAGTCTGCACCACTTGCACAGATTCCACCCCAACTTCCACCTCCACTGATGGTGGCATAATCGGGGCGCTCTCTTGTACTAATACTTCCTCATGCCTCTCAACTTCAATACCTCCCATGGGCTCAACAACAACATCGGATGGTGCTGACTGCAGACGCTGACGTGGAGTTCTTTGCCTTTCAGAGACTTCCTCCTCCTCCACAAGGCTTGCTACTCCCCCTTCAACAGTAGCTCGCTTCTGGTTTCGTTCGTTCGAAGGGACCCAACTCTCATTCACCGGAACAGCTGCATCTCGATAAACTTCATTCGTGTCTTCCGGATATCTAGAAATAGGACGCTCATAGGCAACATTCAGATTTTCTCTTGGTACTTCTTCATGACTGCGAATCTCTCTATACCGAGTGCGTGCAACGTGCAGCTGTTGAGGGGTCATGTCCTTGAACTTCTTCACTGACGCTTCTCTGCTTACCCGTAGTTCTTCAGGCACATTCTTCCAATACTTTGCCAAAGTCTTCAATCCATGTATTGGTAACAGTACTAAGAGGAGCTCCGGTGGAATTGGAGCCATCATGAGTGACTTCTGCAATTTATATTTCTCTAGTGCCATTTCAGTATTACTCACTGATACAGTGAGTCCTCCGTCTGCAGTGCCTGTAAGGCCCTCAACAACTCCAAAAGAAGTCCCCAATGCAGCGCAGTAACGCCCCTCCTCAATTGGAAAATCCATGACCCATAATGAAGATTTCTCCATATCTTCTGCTACTATCCACCATCCATGCTCTAACCACTTCGAATTAATCTTTGGTGCCATGATGACCTACAAATAATTGAAAAACAATTGTTTCTATTTGAGGATGTTTTACAATTTCCTCACAATTATACTCAAAAATTCAAGAATTTCTCTTTCATCATACAAAATACAAAGAAAACATGCTAACGTTTTAGTACAGTTCAGGGACAAAGCACAGGAACTCAAGGCCTCCAACTACACTAAATGTTCATTAAATACAAACAATAATTAATGTCCCACAATACTTAATTTTCACACCAACACAATTCATATAAGCAGATGCATTTACATTTTAAACACCTAATGTTATGTATAGGTATACAAAAATCAATTCTTCTACTATTTAAGCAAATTCAATGCATTTCTAATCTTCAACTCTGAACTTCATGTACATTTGAAAACGTTATATAACTCTTCTCAATGAAACATAACATGAATTTTCTAACTATTATCTTTCTCTATTTTTTTGTGAGAACATTTAAAGTAAATTTTTTTTCAAAAATAACAAGGTACAGTTAAATTTAACTTCAAGATAACCACCTACCAATGATTCAACTACTAAACTCCTATTACGTAACTAATTTTACAACTTATAAATGTTCATTTTGAAATACTACACAGCCACCGTTGGAACACCGTGTTCAAGTCTAACAAAAGTAAATCAATACTCGAATGAACAAATGCATTCAATGTCTACTTCGTCGGTGTAAGCTATCTCAAGTGCATATAATGGACATCAGTACATCACATTCGAATATTGAACTCAAAAATGATACTAAAATGAAATTAAAAAAACAACTAATTTTCACAAATAAAAAAAAAAATTGAATGCCTACAAATGCTATGTTAAATATAAAATTACATAAATTTCACGGGAAAAGCTACAATGGAATAGATCTCTGCTTACATCATTTTCATGTTAACTATTCGTCTTGTAATATTCTATAAATATTAAAATTACAAAAATTTGTGTACTCATAATTCAAATTGCGTGTTACACTGATTTTTTTATAAAAAAATAGACTTGGTTGTTCATGAATCGAACTTAAACTTCCATAAAACTGATAATCCATTGAAATTTATAACAACATGAAAAAGGAATCCAGACAAAAACCTGATGCAAACGCTGTTGTTGATTTTTTATCCACGAAACCACAGTATACGCACGTTTGTGAAGCTCCCTCTCTATGTTGTTGCGCCACAACTTTTGTTCCTCTCTGCAATAAAACCCACATACAAAACTAATGTCAACATCTTCAGCAATGCATCACTCATGAACGTTTATCTAATTTGTTAACTGTGTTTTACTTCCCGTTTACATGCAGAAGAGCTACTTGAAATTGTCAAATTCTCCATTTCCTTATTGTTGCATAATATTATTTTAGAGAACGTGCCAACTCTAATTTCCAGTAAACTAAAAGAAACTTTAAAAAAAAACAATAATATCAATAACAATTTGAATAACTTTGCAAAATGAATGTGGAAAACACCGTTTTCAAAAAAAAAATATAAAAATGTTCCCATTCCTAAATGCTACTCTCAAAGCACTCATGCATATTATGTTCATGTTCTCTAAATGAAGGAACACACATATTTCATAATACATATATTATTGCAATGGCATTAGTCATTCACGCTCATGCATGTATTTTATTACACTACATGAAGAAATAATCATTACAATTTACAAAGCCATATACATAATTATAGGTATTCGTATATACTTTAAATTATTTTGAACGCAAACGAACACTTTGATAGTAGGACAAGCAACATTCTTAGTTCATACAGTAAACTTCAAAGTCTTCTCGTGGACACTTTTAGTGCAAGCCAATACATAACTACATGAACAAAGTATTAGACATTTCGATCAGCAGTTTCACTATTATCTGAAATCTCTATATAGATTGATGTTGAAAAAGTGCCTATGCATTTTAAGTCAAGTATATAGAGGTGGCAACCAATTCACAATGAATTCTTAAAATAAAATCGACTAAAGAAGCAATGGGATCCTTTTTTTAAATTACTATTGTAATGCAGAACATCAAGACATTAACAATTTACAATTCCACAAATTTTCATATGTAATGTGTGCATAAGAGCTAATAGGAGCCACGCAAGCCACTTGCTTGGATCCTTTTGGAGTTCCTTTTGCAATTTTAATGGAATGTTTTATTCAAAAACTTCATCAATTTCATCAAAATTAGTTCTAAAAATTATTCAAAGTTGTCAACAATGACAAATTCTATTCAAAATATCATTAGTTTCAATGGAGAAGTTCCTAAATCCTATATTTTGAAATTCAACAAAGGAATAAAAAGCACTGGTTACATGTGCTTTTTTGTACTTCATTAAGATGACATGATTACCTCCTAAACTATACAATGCTCATACATGACACTATAACATTTATGATTAACAGAGTATGTTTTTTTAGGACAAATCTAAGGCAATTTGAACTCTTCTATCAATAACGGTCCCTAAAAAGGATTGCTTACGACAAAATTGGCTCCTATTACCTTGTTCGGATCCTACTGTCCTTCGACAAAGTTCCTTTCAGATGACATTATCTTTGAGTGAACAAACAGTAAATTCATTTACACTATTTCCTGCTTATTAATAAAAATTTATGAAATTGTAGATTCAAAATAATTTGAACCACATTGAATGTGTGCCGTTCAATAGTGCTTAAAGGGGTAATTATTTTTTAAAGCGAACCAACTTTTCTAAAGGATTTCATGTCAACAAGAGCAACAGTGCTTCTACTTTAGGTTTTACGTGTGTGCATTCAAGACTATTATAGGATATAAAGATTTCCAATTCTTGATGCTCATGCTCTGATATAGTTTTCTTCAATCAATCATTGCAACCTTGTATGGAACAATTATAGAGACCTATTGCCTATAACTTCCACAAATCATAATAAAATGAATTTCTCAATTCAAAAATGGATTACAATGGCTCCTTCATTGTTGTTCATTCATCTTTATAATAAGAAAACTAACATGTAATTCCCGTCTACAAATTTCTCTAGGTAGGTGCTACTTTGCTAAGTTCCTTGTTTCAAGGATCTTCTACCATAAAGAAAGATAAATCACAATATAAACTCTATATAAAAATATGTATTAGAACAACAAACGCACAAGTGAAGACAGCATTGTATACATACTCTTTCAAACACACAATGAAATTGGCTAAAAAAACAACAACTTCGTTGATGTACTTCTTATATTGAAATTAATTTTTGAATTAACGGGGCAATTAAATAGAAGTACTGTAAGAGGAACTTAGCAATTAAAAATTAAAAAAAAATGGCAAACCAAAATAAAAGCAATATTTGCAAAATAACCCAACCATAAAATATAGAAGACAAGTGCATGTGAGAAAGATATAACTCACATGTTAGTCTATTGTCCAGTGTTGAGAACCTGTATTATTCTTGTTCCTCAAGAAAATCCTTCAGTAATTCAATTCGACAATCACTTCTTGCATGCTCCCTCCACTCTTTCTGCATCCAAATGCATAAAGACTTTACATTAATTTTCCAATTCATTTCTTGCAATATACATAAGGTATTATGCTCTAAAAACAATCATGTTCTAAAAGCGATCATGACACATAGATAAATTTTGCTTTCTTCAATGTACGAACTATGTACATTTCAGAAGGTGGTCGCTTTTCGAAACCACTCTTTTTGAACTTCAAAAATTCATAACTAATGCTACAAAGGTCTGAAAAATATGAAACGACTTGGGTTAGATGCCAATTCCATTTTTTTGCCTATATCAATTTAATGAAAATTGTTTCAATAAGTTTAACTTCCCTGAAAAGGCGATCTGCTCTTAAATGATTGCTTGAAAAGCATACTACCTGACACTAGAATTTCGGCGTTTGGAATGAAGGTCGAAATGTTTAAACGAATCGCCTGTTGCGGGAAATATCTGTCTGGGTACGGTATCCACTTCAAACGAGGTTTCTAAACTATAACGTCTTCAAATTGTGCTCCAGATTTTCAAAGAATACAAGAACTGTCGGTCTGCAATTCGAGCACACTTTCCAAATATTAAAGTGATTATTTCCAGTCTCCAGTGTTAACTTTCATGAATGCTAGATCGTTCTGTGAGTACAACTTGTCCCCGCACTGGGCTGCTGGAGTGTCGATCTCTTTTTCGGAATCACGCAATATTTTTCAAATTCGGCAAGTAGAATTTGCCATTTCATGTACTTACGTTCTGTTGACGTGCCGAATTGTGTAGTCGCTGTTGCAGAAATGTTGTGCAGATGAAGCTCTCAATGTTTGTCTTAAACGGTAAACCCTCTTTGTGTTTCTGGCTCCAGGCAGTTGTACAGAACACCAGAACGACGGCGGGGGTCCAGCATTCACAGCTTCGGCAAACAGAAAGATGCACTAGATAAGTATCGACAGAGTCCAGCCACGCAGAAAATTGATGCTCCCAGAGGTTCTTTCTGTTAAAGATCGGAAGCTCAACACTCCAGAATTGTTACTCGTGCTCTTCAAGGTGGGTAAATTTACAACACGCAAACCTGCCTTTCTGCGATTCCTAATTCACGAGACTCCTCTGCAAGCATGGAACAATGCATTTCTAGGATTCTGTTTGACTTGACTAGCCTCCTCTGTAAGCATGCAAGGTACTCACCGAGACAGGTGCGGCACAGGTGGTTGCGGAATTCGGCGGTGCAGGTGCGACGCAAACTCGGCGATGCAAATTCCACGACGCAAATTCAGAGACGCAGGTGCGGCGATGCAGGTGCGGCGGTTGAATTTCGGCACAGGAAGAATTTGATTTCCACAGCGAGAGAAGCTGTGTACTGACGGTGACTTCCAACCTGCGCCAAACGGAAACTGAAGTTAATAACTGATAAACGGCAGGAGCAGTCATTAGAGAAAAAAGGAGCCCAATAGAAGGCCCCTTCAGAAGTCACTTTGAGGAGCCTTGCTTATATTTAAATTTGTACTTTATTGTTAGGACCATCAACTAATCCCCTATACCCGTCCAGTTTGACAAGCAATGAAATTATGACGGCAGTACATGGAGGGTGGTTCTCATTGGAGGGCAGAAGCTGGCGTACTTGAAACCAACATTATCTTTAATCCCAGAAAAGTCTGACTCTTGGTACAGTTGCACGTTCGCTTTTGAACGAAATAGAATTCTTTAGTGCATGTAAATGATTCTTTATATTACTGTAAGGTCAACAGGTTGGGTTCCGGGTATAAGCTTGTACAGAGTGCGGACAGGAGTCATGCTCGAGACCCTGTTTTCTCCTACTGAGAAAGAAAGACCACCAAAGAAAGATTCTAGCTTGTGCAGGCTTTGCAAGATGAATCACTAATTTTATGCTTCAATGTTTGACAAGCAAAATGCAAGAAGGGCAACTGAACCTTGTTTGTATGAAAACAGTTAGAAATTCAAAGTAGAAAATGCACACATGGGACAGACTAATTACCACTCCAGCAAGTGAGTTTGCTGATCCATGTGAACAAGTAATCTTCTAATCTTAAAAATAAAAACGAAACTACATGCATGATAGTACTAGATAGGAAATCAAGGAATAGGTTGAGTATCGGCTTCTAGCACTGATGCAACAATTGGAATAAATCGTGAACCTACACGAACACAACCCCTTCTCCACTCAGCATGTCTTGCATTTGCTGTAGACAAATTTGATGTTTGTCGACGTTTCTCTGCAGCTGCTTCAGTGGCTAGTATAAGAGGGTTCCTTGCCCTGGCTTCTTTCCTCTCCCTTTGAATCTCCCTGTGCTGAATGACTCGATACCACCATTGGAAACTCTGTACAATTGCAGAATGGCGCAAGGATGTACCATTATGTTGCGAGTGCTTGACAAAAGATGTCTTTGCGGCATAATGACTCTTTTCCATGCCCTGTGTCGACCATACCGCAAGACTGCCATATGTCATAACGAACCAATTGCTGTGTTTCACAAGCACATGCTGCGTTCACCAAACACACAACGTAATATAGTCAATTTAAAGAAAA
The DNA here is from genome assembly GCA_951230915.1 of Antitrichia curtipendula. NCBI lineage: Eukaryota > Viridiplantae > Streptophyta > Bryopsida > Hypnales > Leucodontaceae > Antitrichia > Antitrichia curtipendula. The sequence continues at coordinate 26,165,745 of OX579634.1, read as the reverse complement.
ATGACTCATGCAACACTCAAGAATACACAATAATGTAGCCTGAAGACTCTTTGTAAACTATTGAAGGTTAGAAGTGCACAATTACCACATAATGTGTAACGTGCCCCTCTCCAAAGGCAGCAACATATGCTTTGCCCCATCTTTCAACTATCCCCTTGTAAGCTTGTCGTTGTTCAGGGCTAAGGTAGAACCCCGAGGTGGTTCGTTGCTTCTTTGATCGCTTGGTCATGCATTGAAAGTATGGAAGTAGCTCTGTAAAGGCCTTCCAAACCTCTTGCCTCTGCTGCTTGGAACGCCCCTGATTTGTATTGTTGCACTCCGCTTCACAAATGTCCTTCCAGGCTGCGTCAAAGTTTGACATGGTAGAGGTGTCGAACATTTTCCTGCACTTTGCGCCATTGAACGAAATCTTTGCTGGGAGATCAGAGCTCTGGCCAGATAGCTTTGCATCACGTGTCAACACAACTGCGCCGGAACAGAGGCCGGCCTTTGACAGAGCATGCTCCATAGCTGCTATAGCTTCCTTGCGCTCAATGGAATCTTTAATTAGCCAAACATATGAAATTTGCATGTGCACTATTTTTTCAATCACTCGACACATGGCGTGTAGTGTGCAGAAATGTACACGTGTCATTGGGATGTCAATTATTGGAGCCCATTTTCCCTCCCCGTCTGGGCCCCCATCTGGGCCCCTCGTTGGTTTCGCTAGGATGGATCTGGAAAATAAACCGCCATTCCAGGACTGCTTGTACTTCCAAGGCTCCCTAGATTCTGCTGCATTGAGTTGTCTCTTCTCGCCCTTCTTTTGCCAACAATACATGCATGAGTGTTTAGCGCTTGCACCATGAGAGAAGCCATACAAGCATTTAGCTGTCTTCATATCGCATGCTATATGCCACTCCACAGTGAATTCTCCTATATTCGAGACAACAAGTTGCTGGCCTTCAGATTGGGCTTTGATAATTGCCGGGATTGGAGTTTGGTCAAGTACCCACTTCAAACAATCATGTGACTCTTTTAATACCCTAAAAGTAGCCACAGGCCAAATATCATGCTCTGCTTGCACTGAATAGTAGCGTGAGTCATCCTTAGTGAGGTGAGGGTCGTTTAGTGCTCGATTCATTAGAGTGATAGACATCCGCTCCATCTTCTCACCCTTCACAATTTCAGCCTCATCGAGCTTCATGACAAAGATGAGAGGACCATCCCCAACTTCTGCAGGATTACAGTGCAAGTCCAGAGATAAGGGAATAAGGAGTTTGCAATGTTCAGATGTGCACTATAGTCTTTATAAGAGAAATAAAAAATTGTCAGACTTACAGATTGCCAATCCACATACCTTCTGTAGTCATTCTGTAGTGTCGTACCATGGCTTGCTGCACTGTTTCTAAGTCCACAAAGAGGTTGTTTTTGTCATCGAGGTGTAGATGTGTGGGGCCTGTCCGTTTCTTTGGGTCCTCGTTCGCCTTCACGGGGATCTTCCACGAATTACTTATGTGGTAGTAATCGCCAATGTATTCTTGCAACTTGGCATTCAACTCTGTTCGGAGAAGACCTACCTGCCAGATCCAGAAACGCAAGATTAACCACAAAAGTAGTGAGAGCAATCAGGGAAGGCAATGAAACATTTGGATTGAATTTCGACTAGGTTAGGTTGAAGAGATGTACAAACTAAGGTAAAGCAATGAATCCAACATTGCATGCAGAAATGGGTTGCGATGAGCTGACCCCCTTGCTCGTCCCTTCAAGTCATTCCAGGGATGCATGTAAAAATACTAACCCCTATTTTCTGCATGATTAATTTACCTTCTGCACTGTGTTATCTTTTAACAAATGTGTTCAAAATTTGCAAATTTTATCATGCATGGCAATTAAAACATATCAGCGTTTTCCCTCAAGGATGAGAGAGGGCTTAGTTCACCCCGTCTAAAAAATGTTGGGTGAAATTCACTTACCCGAAATGCAGTAGGCATGGAGTTAAAATTGAGATGCTTATTTACTTCACGAACGCCATTCTTCATGATTTGGATTAGCTTGTTGTATGCGTGATGTGGGATCCCTGCGACATCCATCGTTCCAAGAATGGCATCGTGACCTACAACTTCCGCTACTCCTGCCATGTGGTTGTTTGTGATGCTTGCCGCAACCTTGCTAAATTTAGAATTTGCCATCAAGGCCGTTGCTTCGCCATGGGAGAGAAGTTCACCCAATATTGAACCTGTTTCAGATTGCGTGTTGATCCCGCCACACAAACGTTTGCGACTACCACAAACAACGTTTTCTTCACGGATAGTGCTCACTGTTTCAGCCTGAATAAGCTCCCTGAAGAGCAGTAGCAATGAATCCCATCAATGACATGGGTACAGAGATGGAAGATGAAACAATACACCCTCAAAATCAAAACGAAATTGCCACCATAGAGAAGGAGTAGGGTGCTCACCGGATCTGGAGCTTAAGGCGTTTTGCTCGACCACCCTTTTTTGACAATTGGGACAGATCCTTCTTTTTCCTCCCAGTGCACCAAGTGCGGCGAGAATTGGCCAACCTGGTGTAACGAAGCAAGGATTGAGTCAAGTTGTTCTGTGTCGTGAGGAGGTCAAGTTTCAAATCCCTCATTTGGATCTCATAGTCACGCTTAAGCCGCTCCAATTCTTGAGTGTTACAATTTTTTAGGGTCTCCACCTCTCGGCTTGCTTCTGCAATGTGTCGTTGCTTGTCTGCAATATGGCTAGAAATGTTCACATTCAATCGATTAATGTGTGCTTGGATTAACAAATCTGCATCATGGTATCGGTTTTCTATAGCTGAGACATGCTGCTGAAATTGATTCATCAATTGGTTGCGCGCGTTCCTCTCAGCCAGTACTTCAGCTTCGACCCTACTCTTTCCCTCCTCTAACAATCTTACTAGACCGATTAAGTTCTCACAGCGCTCTGCATGCCCACCATTGCAATTGAGGGCATTAGCGTAGCCAAGCAATCCTGCATCTCCATCACCAACAAAGCACAACAGCTCCCTCAGATCCTTGAAAGGGGGTGGTTGCTTTGTGAGCGGATTGACCGGATACACAGAACCATCGATCCACAAGTCGATGTTTGTATCCCCTGCTTTCCGTTTTGCAGGAAAATCTGAAAATCGTTCCTGCTGTGACAACAAACGACCTCGAACAATAACTGGCCGATACTTTCCCGGGAGACGGCAACTCGGGGTGTAAGTATCAGTGCTGTAGACATTGGTAATATCCCCTAGGACCATTGCTACGCCTCTGAAGTTAAACTCAGCACTATCTACTTGCTGCGAAAAATTCAGTTAGAGTCCTGGAAACCCTTCTGGACAGGCGCTCATCACACTCACTTGAGAGCCAAGGCTAGACACAAAGGAATCAATTTGAGGTGTTCAGGTTGCAGAATAAAGAGGCGTGAAAAAACCCAATGTATCGTTCTCTACGAACTCATCTCAAGAAATTAGGCAGAACCGTATTGAAAGCACTGATAACACTGATAGACAGACCCAATAGTGGGACTCTGGAATTGACAGTGTCATTTTGTTACACATCATGGTGTGCTCATTACTCCCATCACTGAAGTTGATAGACAGCATATAACTTCTTAATGAGTAACGATCCTATCTCTTCATGCCACGTAGTAGCCATTGCTTAAGTACTGAACAAGTTTGAATCACAGCCCAACTTTGGCTCGCAAGCTTGACGGACAGGTCGGAAGAATGCAACTCCAGCATGCAACAATGAGATCAGGATTTAATTGAGCTGGCCAGACTGACTGAGCTACTGAGAACTCATGTAAGGTAATCTGCTCTTAAAGCGACCATTTCAGAGCTGTTTGCCTTTTCGGGGAACCTAAACTCCTTGAAACAATTTTCAGTTAATTTTTAGAGGAAGAAAAATGAAATTGGCATCTAACCCAAGTCGTTTCATATTTTTTGGACCTCCGTGGAATTAGTTACAAATTTTTGAAGTTAAAACGCAATGGTCACTAAAATCAACCACCTCCTGAAATGTACACCGTTGATACATTGAAGAAAGCAAAATGTACCTCTGTGCCACGTTCAGTTTTAGAGCCCACTCGCTTTTAGAGCAGACTACCTTAGGTATTGCTTGGATAATTGTAAAAGAACTCAAATCCAACATTCCATGACGTAGAAATCGCAATAAGAGCACAATATCACATGACTGACTTTTTAAAACAATTATAAAAAACTTCATTGAACTCGGTGTAAGGTAGGAGGCTCATAAACTGAGCATCTAAGGGCTGGAACTGAATTTTAGGGAGGTGAAACACCTTGAAATGTTTTTCAAGGTGGTTTTTTTGAAAGACAAGGAGAATTGACATTTGACCGAAGTCGTTTCATATTTTTTGAAGCTTCATGGAATTAGTTATGAAATTTTGAAGTCAAAACACCATAGTGTTGTAAAAGCGACCACCCCCTGAAATGTACACCGTTGATAAATTCTGATAATGTGAAGAAAGCAGAATGTACCTCTGAGGCATGTTTGGTTCAAAATGACCGATTGAAGTTCGAGCCTCCTACTTTAACCTCTAAGGTTCTATGACTATGTTTTCACCAAAAACACTCCAAAACTGCCATTTTTAATACAAGTACCAAATTTTTGAAATAAAAACTTTTTTGACACATGTAACCGTAGGATCTTATAGTGAACTAGTTTTAGAAGATGTCAAAAAAAATTCAGAATTTTCCACCATGCGGATTGGAAGATATTAGCATTTGAATTGGCAAAAATCTTCTTTTTGTCCCTGCGAAAAACAGGGCAGCTGCACTTCACAAGGTCACATTTGTATGAAAAAATGTCCAAAATGGTGGTGCATCTTTGAATTTTTTTTCCTAAACAAGTTCTCTACATGCTTAAAAATTTTCATATCATTTGATATTGTACAACATATACCAAAAAAATAGTAAGTAGCAAGAAGTAAAGAATGATCCAAAATACTAAATTGTTAAGAATTTAAATATGGAATTGAAAAATGTAAATACCAATGGTTGTAATGTTGTAATAAACAACCTACATCCTATAAATTTATTTATTTTCAAAAAATATTAAAAATTAAGTTAAATAAACAACTTCAAAGTTCATTTCAGAGTAGAGAATCTATAACTGCCTGCAAACTAAAAATCCTCATAACATTTGATTTATTGGTCGAAATGGAATGATTCAAAGCTTTCCACGTATATATAACTCTAGAAAACCAATTTCAAATTTTTATTTTTGATAAAAGTGATTTTTTCTGATTTGCCCGGACTGCCTAGTTACGAAAAAAAGTAACATATTTGCCCATAACTTTTGACTCCTATTTCCAAATGTCATGAAATTTAGTGCAGATGAAAGGTACTTCTCGAACCCACCTTCTATTAAAATTTCAGCCAAAAATATGAAAACCTCCAGTCACAAGTACCTGCCCAAATTTTTTATACTGCCCAAAATTGCATGCTAGTCCTTTAGGGGTTAATACGTTCTCCTAATATGCTCACAACATGCTCAAAAATGAAGGGATATGGCGCTTGGGTCCTGCAGGAGGAGTGGCCCTAAAACCACCCCAAGTTCAGCTGACTGATTTGTAACTAAGCTTAGCGGTTGCAAAGGATTGGAAGAAACCTGTAGTGAACGGGGTGTACCGTGTACGTACCTCAAGATCCGTTACTACAGCGAGTCAAGAGTCAACATGCTGGAAAGTGATGGGGTAGTGGAGGTCACCATTCAGTGCTGAGCGGCTCAGGATGCTTCAAATTCGCGCCCAAATTTGGGCGCCATGTCTTCTCATTGGGTGAGTTGAAAATCAAAATGATTAAATAAATATGCAATAACACACTGGACAATGTTGGCATCTAAGAAGTCAATTTTAATTCTAATGATAATTTCAGATGTCAACAAGATAGACACATTGATGTACTTGGGTAATTGATGTACTCCTTGGACTCACACAAAGAAAAATTTGATAGAAAAATTTAAAAGTGGTACACTTTTAGCTTTGAAGGTGTGGTCTTCAAAGTATCACAAAAATGACAATTTTAACCCCAAAATTCTTTCAAGTTTAGAGGCCCAAAACTAATTCAAAATATTTGTCTACAAAGCATGTCAAAAATTTTCATCAATATTTCTTTGTTAATAAACCCAACCATAGGATCCTATGATGAATTCATTCAACTACATTGTTCCAAAATTTTAAAGTGAACATCCCCACTTATTGCAATTTCAATGTGCCTAAACTTCAAAGTGTAGACTTTTCCAACCCTTCCAACTGAAGGTGATGTTTTGCCTTTCAACATTTTTAGAAAAAAACATGTATGTCCTACAACTTGTACATTTTAATTTTGGAAAATATATTTAATCTCTCTCTCTATATATATAAAATTTTAAGCCTAAAACCCTTGGTCTTTTCATGTTTCCACTTCATGATGGAATTTATACAATCAAGTTTAATATTAAAAAAAAATGTTGAGGTAGGTTTGAGCTCTAGATATCTCAACCCTATCTTAATATATTTTTTGCTCATTATCAATTATCACCACATTATCAACAAAATGCAAAGTTTTCGGTAACACAGTCTTAAAAAATAAAAATAAAAAACATGAAATAAATGAGAATAAATGAGAAGATTTTTTTGAATTCATTCTAATTACAAAAAAATGTTTAGGAACAATCAAAGATATAAAGTGAAAATAGAAATGAACTTTGAGTTAGACAATTCAAAGTAAGAGATCAAGATTAGGATGAGATATAACTCATACTTGGAGTAATTCTAAGTATGACTAGGACTTTTATTTTAGTGAATGGTTTAGATAAAATACAATAATAGAACACAAAAGTAGAATAATTTCTATTATATAAAATGTAGCTTGGAACTCAAGAGATATATTATTGTATTTTCTTACATTACCCAATTTGTTTTATCTTCTATTGGATTGGAATTGTGATTTTATGTGTTATGTTTTTCTTATGACTTGTGATTTTATGTGTTATATTTTGTTTTATGAGTTGAAATTTTACGTAAAATTATCTTGTGCAAATGAAAAACTACGCTTGTGACAAGAGCTAGTCAAAAAAACATGAGCTATGCTCATACACCCTTGGTCTTTTAGGGATTAATAAAAAAGGAATTTGCACCTTGTTAGTTAATCCCTATTGTAAATGCCAAAAATCTTTTTTGAGCCTCTAAGAATTTGCTTTAATTTGAATAAAAAGTCAACATTTTGATAAGTTGTATAATTTTTTTTGAATTGTAATTGTACAAATTCTAACTAGACATGTTAGAGATTATACAGTAAGAAAAAAATCCTCAACAATATTACTGGTGGATTAATAGATTATAACATTTGATCATGAGGGTGTTAAGACTGTAAAAGTGATTTAAAGTCTTTCAATCTTCTTTTCACTAGTCAAATCTAAAAAGTTGGTCACCAAAAAAATATGAGGTTAAAAGGGAATAAAATGCATAATTCCAATCAATTTATGGCTTCTCAAAATCGACTCTATAATTTTTCTAAATGAATTTATAATGTAATTATTTCTCCAAGATCTAGTGTATTTGAAGCTCTTTTCCAAGAGCCCTCAAGTCAAGATTGCAATGGAATGAATGGATACCCTTGCTCAAAATCTTGAATAGAATAATCATAATCAAAATCAAATTTATGATTCTAAAATTAGACTTTAAAAAGAATTTTTCAAAAATATAATCTACTAAAAATAGCACTTGATTAGATTGTATTTAACTTCAAAATATTGTCTGCACCAGATTTTGGTGCCTCGAACATTTAGGGTTAAGCAAAAAATAGATAGACAACCACGTACATACATTTTCTAGAGATTGTTGGTCTTCCATAACTCCTAAATATGAAGGAAATGGAGATTTCTAAAATAATTTTTCATAAACTTATTTTGTACAAATTTGTATTTTGTATTTGTAAAAAGCTTTTGTCAATTATATAAATTAATTCATTTAATTGTCTCAAAATTTCTTACTACCAATATTGAAGGTTAACTATTGGAACTTTTATTTTTATTGAAAATAGGTAATATTCGAATTTTTTTTAAAAGTCTTCAAACAAATTTTCAAACATATATGTACCATTAGTGGAAGAGTAAAGCTGACAAATTCTACTTGGATTCTTGGCTTTGAGCAAAGCTTGCCAATTTCACTTGATTTGAAGTCAAAAGAATTTTATTTATCCATTTGCTTTGAAAATGGTCCCAATGGAAAGAATAAAGTGTTTTCTTAATTTTCACCATTGAAAATTTAGACATTCAAGTGTTGATTTGGAGTTATTTATAAATTCCACTTAATAAAAATTTGTAGTTTAACAATTGCAAGGTGTATTGTGTCAGTAATGAGTTTAATAACTCTTCACTTGAATTTAAGGTTTGTAGAAGTGCATTTTTGTGTACACAATATTTTGTTATTCACATCACTTGCCATCCCAAAAAATTCTTTTATCCAAATTTCTCAAACATTGTGGGCATGAGCAATTGATATTCTAAATAGGATACATCCATTATTCTTGTTATAATTTCACAATTTCTATGCAATTTCACATTCAAAACTAGTATACACACTAATAATAAAACTCTTTAAATACATATATGGTTAGATTCTGAATTTAAATAATTTGCCTCATTGGGGATAATTATAAGCCTGTGCTTTTCTTTTCATAGGAAAAACACACTTAAAAGGGCTTAGGGCACTTAGGGAGAAGAATGTATTGTATGATATTTGGATTCTTTGAACAACAAGGACCTCCATTGCAAAATCAATCAAGAACTATATAATTGACAATCATAATTTGTATTGGACCTTCTTGTCATTCAAATTACAAATTTCTAAGGTTAAAGAAATTGTTTTTTTTATTGGTTTATAACTTTAGATTATGTTGGAATGGCAATAAAAAAAACTAGCCTTGTTCAAATTATGATGATTTAATACATGTTGAAACAACAAAATTAACTATAAGACTTAGATTATATATTAAGCTCTTAGTGTTAATAGTAACTATACTAAGGGTTTTGGAATTCATTTTGGCTTTACTAGCACCCATAATAGTCTTCACCAATTTAATACTATTAGGTCCCTTTTAACTTGAAAAATCAGTTTGTGGCTTGAAATTAGACCTTTGTGAAGATACATGTCAAAATTTTTACCTCTGTGAATATTGTCGATTTAACATAATTGACGTTGCTTCTAAAAGGAGTACAATTTGGTCACATTTATTTAACAGTAGTCCACTTTCACAATTGTGTTTGTCCTCAAATGGACTCAAATTTTAGGTATCTCAAAAAGATTTAGATATCTTAAATGCATACACTTCGACACAAATTCAATAGTTTTTTTGTTTTGGCCTTAACCCTGGAACACCGTAGGCGCCATTCTGTGGTGTGTGGATGACAATCCAGTGAGTTCTAAAACTATTGGAAGCATTTTTTTATCCCCGTTTTCCTTGTTGACCTTTCATGTTGGGTTATGAAGAATATCCAATTGAGTTTGTAGTCTTTCTAGTCTTTGTCTTCACATAAATGAGAAGTTGCTAAAAAAACGAATCACAAAATATGTTATCCTAGTGTATTTTAGAAAATTGTTGCAATTGCTCTAAATCTAAAATTTCTCTACAAAAATGATATTTTTTGACTTTGAGTCCAATTAACAAAATGAAGGTCATTTATTCTAGTTTCTACTTCAATGTGCATTTTGACAATATAAATAAAATTGAATATTTGAGTGCAATTTGAACTTTGGATGTATTTTCTATGCCTATTTTATTCTAATTATAGAATGATATGGATTTTGAGTTTACACTGTGATGTTTGTCATTGTAACATACACACATGGTGAAATTTTCAGATTTTTTGAAATAATTTTTTATTTGATGTGATTTTTCTTCACTTTATCAATTTTCCACCAAAAAATCTAAAATTTCTATGAAGTGAAAAAGACATGTAATTTCATCTCTGAAAAATAAATATAAATTTTTTCATACATATCTAGTTGCAAAATGGCAACAAATTGAGTGATGGGTAGTGAGGCTTGAAATCAATAGTCATGGGTCTTCATTTAGGGGTTAAGCAACTCTTCCTCACCATAAGTAATTGGTAGTGCAATCTCTAGCTCAACCTTCACAACATTTCGCCTAATGCTTTTAACCTTTAAAGGACAAACCTATAACTACTACTTTCAAGCCTCACTACCCATCTCTCATTTTCTTGCCAATTTCCAATTAGATATGCATGAAAAAATTTGTATTTATTTTTCAGAGATGAAATTACATATCTTCCTTACTTTCCAAAAAAATTAGATTTTCTTGAGGGAAACTGAATTTTTGGAGAATTTTGAAGAAAAACTGAAGAAAAATCACATCAAATCGAAAATTATTTCAAAAAATCTGAAAAATTCACCATGTGTGTACATTAAAGTGACAAACATCATGGTATAAATCCAACTCCTGTGCCTTTCTATAATTAGAATGCAATAGACATTGAAAATACAACCAAAGTTCAATTGCAATAAAATATTTAATATTGCGATTTTTTTCAAAATTCAAATTGGAGTAGAAACTAGAGTAGATGAAATTCATTTCATTAGTTGTGATCAAACTCAAAAATATCAATTTTGTGGAGAATTTTCAGATTTGGAGCAACTTCCCAAAATACACTAAAATAACATATTTCAGTGATCCGTTTTTTTTAACTAACTTGTCATTTTCTTGAAGATAAACACTGAAAAGACTACAAACTCATTTGAATACTCTTCATAACCCAACATGAAAAGTCTACAAGAAAAAATTAGATGAAAAAATGTTTCCAATCCCTCCCTGTCTCATTAAAAAGGAAGCCAAATGGCACATAGTGGCGCCCCGACGTTACTGGATTAACCGTTTGGACAAGGTAAGGTACTAGGCCAAAAGATTCCACTTTCCAGATTTACTCATTATACAGTTGCATCGATATTAAACTCCTTTCACTGGACACAGACTTAGATCCTTTTCCAAGTCTTATAATTGTATGGCAAAAGTATTTACTGCTACTGGTTTCCAAATTGATTGGTTTATAACATGACGCAAAAGAAAAATATATGATCTTCATTGCATAAAGTGAACTGCATTCTCAGAAGATTTCAATCGTGAAAACATACTGATCTCTATGATTTTGGGCAGTTTTACAGACATTGCTGATTGACGGGATTATGGTTCTTCAACAGAGAATTTTTTGGCGTAAGTTTGCATCTCTACACTTCCTTCTATCCCTTTCAAAAAATAGAAGAAAAGAAAATGGAAAAACATTCTAGAACTTGGAGGACAATCCTTTGTAGCAGTAAATTTCTTTTTCCGCCACTCTCAATTGCTGTAACAAGATTTTTTGATTACACTTGGATCTCATTACATTCAAAGGGTCATTATTTTACTAATTCAAAATATGTAAACAAACGCATGTCACTTTTGCAACGGGGATTTGTGAAAGTACCAGTAATATCTGCTAATAAAAAATAGAACGTTACTACAAAAGTACGTTTTCCCACATGCGAGTCATCTCCATTAGACTCGGAATCTTAGCCGGATGAGCACAGCTCGAATCCCCACAGGCTCACAATTCGTTGCAACTCTTCTCCTTCCGTAAATTCTTTTTCTTTGTGCAACCTTCTGCTTTCCCGGCACTTGCCTCTCGCTCTTGCAGTATGGCTCACTATGCAGCTTGTCCAGTCAATCGTATCGAGGCAGTCACTCTGCATCATAATCAAGATGCACAAGGCCGTTATATCCCGATGCAGTTTACAGTCAACTCTTGGGTGACTTTGATGCCCGATTTGAGCACAGCATGGGGGCGAGACTCTGCTCGATATTCTACGACGTCATCGCATTTCTACTGGAAAGCGCGGATCATCGGGTTTGAATACGGTGGGCCAATGAACATTGTCTCGCGTGTGATTGTGCGACATGCTTATGAGCTGCGACAGCTTGAGCTCGACCTTGCTATTCCGCAACCTCGCATTCCCTGCAATTGTAAGTGCACCACTCTGAAATTTTGCTCTTGTTTTGTTAATTACATTCTAGAGTTTATAGCTCTTTGAACTCTCATATAGTTCTGTACGGTCCCATTGTAGGCTATAGAACTTGATTTTGGTAACAAATTGATCGGTTATTTCACACAAGATTGAGGATTGAATCTTGTCGTCGGCTTGATCGCTACCTGCACAAAGGAGTTTGTAGATTTTAGTACCATCACGGAAATATATGAAACAAAGTTTTCATTTGGCAAGCGGTAATGATTCAACTTTGTTTCATTTTCTTCATGCTCAACTTTTGATAGTAACGTCAGTTTCGTTGATTGGCGATGTTCCAGACTTTGGCTTTTGTTAGGAGGCGCAGTAATGAACATAAACCTTATGTACCCAAGTTTGTGGGTCTGAAATTACTCAAATTAGTCCCTCGAGAAGCTATATATCAGAATTTTTGATGCCTGAATAGTGCTGATTTAATGAAATTGCATTTACATGTACCTACCGGGTGAAATTACCGGGTTCATGTTGTTGACAAAATAAGATGGAATTTAACGTGCACATGATGGAACATGTTCTTACAAGCTTTTCAAATGCCAATTATGACAAATTGAACCTACTATTAGACCATTAAGTAGCAATTAGCTCTGCTGCAAGAAACCGTATTGGTAACAGCCTTCTGCTATACCTAAACAAATAGTTCAAATAAGATGGCCACAGAAATGGTTGCAATGGTAAGGATTGCTCTTTGCAACAGGTTTTTTGGTAGCTTCTGCAACTAAGTCATGCGTTAACATGACCAAAATGCAACTATGGCTTTGTGAGCACACATGACAGTTCATGAAGTAGCAAATTGCACCTTAATTAATTGAAGTTGTGGTTGTTGACTCTTGCAGATTTATTCCCCTCCTTCTTCGACGATTCAGTGGAACCTGAGTCCATTACTGGGCTGGTTGTTGGCGTCCATGCAGATATTGGACAACTCATACACCATGATCAGAACCCTCGGGAGCTTCGAGACGCTTCCATTTACTTTTTCAAATGGGTTTATGTACCCCCTTCTGGTACACAACTGTATGGGTCTCTTGAGGAGATTCCACTTCCAGGACTAAGCTCCCATGATTGGCCTCTACCAGACATGAGTACCTCAGAAGCATTTCGTGCCAAGATGCGTTCAAGCTTCCAATTGTCAATGAAGCCCTCCATCGGATCGCGCCGTACGCACTTGCAATGGTTCATGCCTTTTACGGTATTTGTGGACCTTTTTGCTTCAGCTCGCAACAAAGTGCGCACGCCAACATTGTTTACTTTTCGCAACTTGACTGACGAAGTTTTCAATGGTCTCATGGATGATGGCTGGGGAACTCGCACCACCGACTTTGAGGATCTCATCCGTTGCACAGTAGCTTGCCCTAGTGTTGTGTTTAGGTATCATATTGGTCGACAAACTCTCTATGTTAACTTCTACTATACTCGGGAGCGTTTGGTGGACAGGGCTTGGGTGCCCATGGAGCAAGAGCATGGTGTTCAGCTGGTGGATCTAAAGTGTGAGGTCTTGGACCAGATCTCACCTTTGATGTTGACTTTTAGTGTTGGCAGTTGTTGGCCCATTGAGCACCTGCGAGGAGAGGTGCAAATTTCGATGGGGCAGGCTGCTCCTACTGATTTCCATTTCCTGGTTGCAGATTCGGTGAATGCACCCAGGAAGATCAACCAGCGGTGTGAGAGAACCATGACAATAGCAGATGTTTCCCCTCCCCATCTTCTGAAACTGAAGATCAATGATTGAAACTAAATAGGTGGAGTAACTAGTATAAGAGCAGTGCAATTGTTTTTTTTTGTCGTAGTATGCCTAACAATTTACCTATTAGAGCCTGATCGATTTGCTTTTCTCCTGTCCTCAATGCACTAGATATCAGACTTTCCTAAAACTGACAATGAAATTTTGAGAGGTTTAATTTATATCTGTTCAGAGCCTTAGAAGTGTATCAGCCTGTCCAAGTTTTGAATAATATGTGGATTTGAATTTCACCGTTTTGTCCCTCTTAAGTCTAATTTGACAAATATGAATGACCAACGATCAATGTTTTCCTTCAACAGTGTGGTTGCATGCATGTAATGCATGTGAGTCATATTACAGTTTTATTTACTAAAACCTAGATTTGTTTGATCAGTACTCAACTTCTCGTCTCATCTTCCATGGCACAGCCTGACATCCGGGTATACACTGGTTTAAAATAGTACCTTGCAAAATCAGATTTAAATACTCACAATTTGAATAAATTAATGTTATATTTAGACACGAGTTGTGTCAGGGGAGCTATGTCAAGCCATTAAAATAAGCACATTACCCATAATTGAAACCAACTTACCTCCGAAAATTCACATGAGATAGCGACAGCAATTTGTCAGCATTCTGTACAATTCTAGCCACCTTATGACCCCCTTAAATAGCCTTGCAATGTCAAACTGGGGAGGCCCTCTACAAGGCTCTTTTTTACTCTAATGTGGACCACATAGGACGGCTTCCGAAACTCGAGCCGCAAAGCTAAGATTCTTCCGCACATTTTATTGCAAATCTAGTAGGAGTATAAAAATGATCTGGTATTGGAAATTAAATAAAAAATGTAATTTGAACAGTGTTTTTTGATCGGACCCTCCGTGCGCGCGGAGGGTCTGACTGAAAACACTGTTTCGAAATGAACAGTGTTTTTCAATCAAACCCTCCGCGTGCGCGGAGGGTCTGACTGAAAAACACTGTTGCGAAATGAACAGTGTTTTTCAATCAAACCCTCCGCGCGCGCGGAGGGTTCGATAAAAACACTGTTCGTGTATGAACAATGTCTACGTACTTGCCATCGGAGGACCGTCTTCGAGCACAATTCAGATCGTGGAAGACTGGTCGCACTTCCGCTTTCGCCTCCAACTTCAAGCTCCGGTAACTCCACTTCAGCGATGCGCTTCTAGCACAATCCAGTTTGGTGAAGGCTGTTCTCACTTCCGTTTGCGCCTTCAACTAATTCGCCTGCAACTTCGAGCTCCGGTACCTCACTTCGGCAATGCGAAACTGCAAGTGAACCACACGATTAGAAGTACATCGGGAACGAGTACAGCGGGGACGAGTACAACAGACGAGTACAGCAGGGACGCGTGGTTGGAAGAGCGTTACTTAGGGTATGACTGACGACGAAGGAAGCTCCTTTTCTCCGAATTCCATGTCAAACATCGACGGCACAGGTGGTCGAGCGGCATCCTACGATTTGACAGGATCGCTGCGCATGCAAGCAGTTTCGTGGCAACGGCCTAACATCGGTGCCCTGAAGACGAGAAGCACTGTATTCACGGCATCTAAAGCACTGGATAATCTACACCGAAACTTGTAGAATGTTGAATTTGACTTCGTACCTAGGACCGGGTAAACAGCATCGTTTTCCATTTCCAGTGTGCAAAACTGCGCTAGTTACTGCGTCGTACCTGCGTCGTATATTTTGCGAGCGTTTCTTAATATCTGTGACATAGATTGATTATCGTGCACACTTCGTATCGGCTCCACTTTGAATTTTGCTCACATTGCACGAGAATGTCAAGTTTCCACTCAGATGACGGAATGGCTGCGATGCAACAGCTGGTTGTGTCTACAGTGAAAATACTAGCTACAAATATCTTGATATATGTGGAACAAAAACACATGGACATAAAGGACGGATCTATCATTCTGTTGCCATGACTTCGATTAGTGTATCAGAATTTAGAGCTCAGTTGCTACCATTAGACTAAGTATAGTTACAATTAAATGATAAGATTTATTTTCATTGGGTCAAATTGGAAAATAAAAAGGATTCTAATATAATTTATAATGTATTATTTATACAATAAAAAAATAAATTATGAACTTTCAAAAAGCTAGTGATTCTGTGATTGGTGTGCCATAAATTAATGCAAAGAAATTTTTCTAAAACCTTATACATCCTCAAATTTAATGTCTAATAGTGCGTATTGTCATGAAACTTCCTTGCATGCCAGCAGGCCAGTGAGACATCGCCACAACTCTTTTATGTTTCAGAAATAGCCAGGTGTGACATCTTTTAACTCATTGTATGTTAACCTTAATGAATGTCTGGCACACAGATGTTGCAAGTTGACAAGAAGCAATTCGCGAATGTTGTATGACCTCGTGATTCAGGATTAACTGAATTTGGGAAGGTCTCTTCAATCCAAAGGAAGATTATGCCAAAGAGGTCTAAAGAATTTTGAATTTGGTAAGCCTAAACTCAATCCAACCAAGTGCTATTTGTCCTTTTGCAAGTCTCAATGAGACACTAGGGCTTTCTATAGATCTTTGTATTCAAGTGTTTGTCATTAACTGTTTGCCAGTAATATTTAATTCGCTATAAATATGGAGTAGTTACATTTATTTGATTTCTTCATGAACTTGCATGACCTAGACAAGTAGGAAAATTTGGGATCCATGACGAGTTTGCTTAAGCACTTGCACTTGAAAAGCTCAAATTGAAGAAGATTTTAAAAGATTTCGTACATAGGCATTACTTCTGAGCTTGCAGTGTCTGAAAAAGTCTAGAGGGATGTCCACAGTTGTAACTTCCTCTGGATCGGAAAGAATGAGGCCCACCCAACACTCCTAAAATTCTGTTTGATAGAGCACTTGATGGTGCACTCTTAAGTCTTTGTAACTGAAGGTTGAGGGACGTTGTTCGTACATTTTGACGATTATGGGATACAAAAACTAATTCAAAAAATGAAGATAATTTAGGCAGTGTCAGAAGTTTGTACATAACATTCATGAGTAGTGAGAGCAATTGCCTTGCCTCTGACGGAATGATGTGGTATATTCCACATCATTCCATCTAAAGGATGAAATGGTGTGGGTTATTCCACACCCCACATTAGCTAATAAGCCACACGTCAATAATGTCATACTTCTGCTCAATGCCAAAGTCATGACTGTAGAATCGGGTTAATGGAAAAATTAACACTGTCAATTTAAACAGTGCACACAAAAATAGCTTTAAACAAATGACAATCAATTCATTGAGATCAATAATTTCAATGTTTGAATTGCTTGACATTGCTTTGTAAGCCAATCATGTTTTGTGTCTAGGAATTACAAGACAATTCTTTATGTATAGTTGGGGTGGTAGGAGGTAGAAAAACCTATGTGGGATGTGTAATTTAGAGTTTGTAATTTCTCAACCGCTCATAGATAACTGTAAAGTAGGAATTGTGTTAAAACAATAATTTCAGACCTCTTTTAGACATAGTAAAATAATTTTTTCCAAAATACTGTGATCTAAAATAAGTTGTAGAATCAAGTTAAATTTAATCTCCGAAAATCAGTTTGAGATTTTAATCTTCCACTCAAAAGTTAGACACATTTCATAGAGGGGTATGAATTTTTTTTTTTGTTTTCATACATCCTCTCTGAAATTTGTCCATAACTTTTGAGTGGAAGATCTAAATGTAAAATGCATTTTCGGAGATGAAACTTAGCTTCATTCCCAACCTTTTTTTAGTTCAAATTTTTTTTGAAAAAAGGTATTCCACTACGCATAAATGAGGTCTGGAATTATAATTTGAATAGAATTCCTATTTTAGACTTAACTATGAGCGGTTGAAAAATTACAAACTATAAATTACATATCCCGCATGCGTAGTTCTATCTCCTACCATCCCAAGTGTACCTAAAGAGCTTCTCTTTTCTACTAAAAAAAAAAATAAGTTGTTGATGGCAAATGGTTAAATTTCATTGGTATAAAACTCAATGAATTCTTTGGGTTTTGATAGACCATTTATCTTTATAATTATTTGTTTGTATATTTTGTCATAGAATTAGCCAAAAAATTAGATCGCACCATGAATGTACTGTCATTGTCTTGGTCATGAATTTTACATTAATAATATGTCGATGCATTTCGTGGATGAAAACTTCAGAGAGGCAAAGGCAGCCTCTCTGAAGGCCTTTTAATGTTTTGGAAGGGAGAGTGGTTGCGTCAGCCATTTTTTATTTAGACCCCTTTATTTTATCATGTTCATTGGTATTTTTTCACCCCTTCAAGCTAGTTTGCGGACTGTAATTGCAAATATGAATTCAAAATTTCAAAATTATATGATACGTTTCAAATAAAAAAATTATAATGATTGCCTTTGCGGGGCAATAAGGGGCTCAATTATTTTTTTCATTTTAAAGATTGAATTAAATGTAATCCATCTTTGTAAGAATATTATCCATCCTCTATGTTCTTTTCAAGTAGAGTTCGTTAAAGTATTCACCCTAAACCCAAAAATGTATTTGGTAATGTCCTAAGGTAAGATAGTGAGTTTTTCGAATGCCGATATAGGAGTTGTTATCATCTTTAGAGAAGGTAATGAAAATGGAATGAATTTTTAATATTTTTTGTAGAAAATAAAAAGAAAGCAGTATGCAAACCATATAATGGAGTTCCTATTTTTTTCTGACATTTGTGGAATTCGTTACAAATTTGTAAAGAGGAAACGTAATGGTTAGTGTAATTCAACAATTTCATAAATGTACAGCATTGATACATTGAAGTAAGGTAAATTTATGTGTGCGCAATATTGATATGTGTTGGCTACTGTGTTAAAGAACACAATACCCTACAGTGCTTTAATTTTAATGAGACTATGAACGAATTGAATACCTTTTTGCGATACATGAAAAACGTT
Source organism: Antitrichia curtipendula (assembly GCA_951230915.1). Classification (NCBI taxonomy): domain Eukaryota; kingdom Viridiplantae; phylum Streptophyta; class Bryopsida; order Hypnales; family Leucodontaceae; genus Antitrichia; species Antitrichia curtipendula. The sequence goes on along the minus strand of OX579634.1, from coordinate 26,147,032 downwards.
GAAACAATTTGAATTCAATATACATAGTACAAAAAATAGAATTGACAATGACTTGCAATCATGGACTTTGATACAAAGTTTTGAAGTAGGCACGTTGTTGTCAAAGAAATAGTACATGTTTTGAAATGTTCCTCACTTGCACATTGAGGAAAGCAAAATGTACCTATATAGAATAGTTAAGCCATTTCAGGACATTGAGTGTACATATTGAACAATTAGTCAAATGAACTCTATCCTAAACCTGAAAATATCCATTTTTTCATCCAACACTTCTTTCTTAAGGTTTTAAAAAATATATATATTTGTTGGGTACAGAATATGACAAATGTACTTTTCAAGTACTATTTAATTTGAATGGTATCAATAAATCCGACATCATAAAGGAACAGTTTGAAATCAAAAAGACGCCTTCAAGAACCACTTGATTTAACCCTAGTAGTCCCCAAGTTCGTAGAGGGACTTCTGGGATTTTGGACAAGTCCAAGTGATCTAAGTTGTAGGCTTAATTTTTTAGAACTGTTTCTAGAGGTAGGAAATAAGAATTGTTATATGTGAATATCATATATGAATTTAAAATTAGGCTTCGGAGCAGGAGTTATAGCACTGTGAGTTCAACAAGGAACTTATTTGACATGCCAAAAACATTAACAAGAACACTAGAGAAACCCCGTGGTCTTTTTTTACATATAAAAAACGGACTTCAAATTTATTCTACATCAAACATAACATTAGGATGCTAGTGTTGACATCAAAACTAGCATCCTAATGTTATGTTCGATGTCATCAAAATTTGAAGTTCGGTTTTTATACTAAAAAAAAAACACGGGGTTCTTGTAGTGGAAGTTCAATTTTATGTATTTTTAAATTTTTGACTGAAATATTATATAGTTGTGTGTATTTGATGCTTCAACGTAGTTTTTTTGAACTAATGCTTATAAAGTTTCAAATAGTCATATTTCTTGGGGGAACCAATTATATTATAGGAAAATTAACGTATAGAATTCAATTTTGTATGCAGTCCTCAATTTTTGTCTCCAATTTTTTGTAAAGGTTCAATATGTTTGCTTGAAAGACATCATCATTGAGGTTCTTGTTTTTGAATTCCATCTCAGAGCTATTAATGGTTCAGTTATTCCTTCAATAATGAATCTTGTAGTACTGAACTATTTCTTCATAAGTTGAAATTGAATGTTTAGTTCTTTGTTTTTTTGTCAGACATTGTCAAAATCGTTTTTAATTTTTACTTGTACAAAGAATTGAAAACAGTAGCTGCACTTATTTTTGGTATTTGCAATTAACTGTATTGATGTAATGATTGCACACACGTGTTCAACATTTTCCAAACATGTGAGTATGCATTTAGGCTTTTCATTCTTTAGCTAAATGGTACTATGTCTGTGGAATGCTTGAACTTTCAATTTCATTTGTTATAGAAACCCGTTTGAGAAGAGGATGAAGTGAAAGACATGTAGTGAAAATGGGATAGATAGTTCATATAAAGAATTTGATAAGTGTACTTTCGAAAGTAATAGAGGTATATAATGTTTACGGCTTACCATGTGAACACTGCAAAGGTATCCTGATTTGTAGTTTCCTTGTCTAATTTTTTTTGGTGTGAACAAGAATTTATTTTTTATTTTTTAAACACAGTATATTGACACAATGAAATGTCATTGGATTGTTGCGCATTTAAGGTAATGTTAGAGTGAAGAATTGATGGAGGCCCTGTTATTTTGGTTTTTAAGATTGTTGATGTTTTCTAATCATTTAAAGGAAAGAAGAGAACATCTGAAATATTTATTACGTCCATTGGTGTACTGTGCAGAGGACCTTGTTTTCCGAAGAAAGTGTATTCACAAAGTTATGCATGAAGTACGATACAAGTGAAGAAGCAGTGATTGAAGGAAATGGCTGGAGAAGCATTTGGAAGTCCAGTGGTATTCAATGCAGTAGGGACAACTGTGGTTGCCACAGAGCGAAGAACCGTAGGGGAAAGATTGGCGCGTGTTGTGAGGGGAAGACTATTTCAAGAGGAAGACAGTGCACATGTTGTTGGAGAACCTCAATGTACAAATGGCACAGTTAAACTTATTGGGGACGATGGTCAAGTTGTGGCATTCGGCATAGTGGATTCGAGCTTCACCTGTGGTGATGAACTCCACATAGTGAAATTACGTCCTTTTGAAATTGCGATTCATATTACACACGTGGTGCGAAGAACAGAGTGGGTTGGTGAATTGGTAGGGAAGTATATGGAAGATTGTGTTGAGAAAGTCATACGTTGGTGTCGTGCTTTTGTTCGTTGGCCACATCCCTCAGAAGTGAGAACAACAACCACTACTTCAAGAGAAGGAAATAATTTTTCTTTTCCAGTAGTCAATGCACCTCAATTTGATTTTCATGACATAGAGGACACCCCGAGTACTTCACAAGTGACACCGTCAAGTACTGATGGAAGAAACGCATCTCAGAGAAGTTCTCCTCAAACGCAAGGTTCTGAAGGGAGCACTGCAGTTTTCAATAGAGGAGGAGGATTAGCACAGCATGCACAGAGGAGGAAGTATTCAATGGAAAATCGAAGGGCTACGTTGAGAAGTCCCAAAGAAAGAGGTGAGTCAGCAAGTCAAAAAGTGACTTTAGAAAGTGTATTGTGTGCAAAGGAAAAATGAGCATGCAAACGGAATTGTTTGAGTGAAGTGGATGCCAAATATATATTGGATCAACGCTACATGGCCTGGGGGCAGAATTTCGAAGCGCGGGCTACTTGGATGATGCAAATGCTGAATGCCTTCTATACTCGGACGGAGGGTCCGAGAAGAGACAAATATGTGACGAAGCTAGATGGTGCAGTCGTTTGTAATGCATGTTACGCTGTTGCGTTGGGTTACTCTCAGAGGCGTTTGAAACAATTGAAGACAGCACACGCTGTATACGGGAGAGTGGCAGCAGTTCATGGAAATACGTGTAAAGGAAGGGAGAGTGCTAGAATGTCAGCAGCTAGAGAAAGCCTTGACGTTTTCGTGAATGAAGCTGGATGTCAACAACCGCATCGATCGGTACGTAGAAAATCAGACAATGTTGTGTTACCGCTGATTCTTTTGCCAATGAATACGAGCAGACTAGATGTTTTTCGATATGTGAATGAAGAAGTGAAGAAACTAGTGGATGGATTGGAATTATCAATGAGCTCGTTCAATCGACTTTGGCGGAAAGAGTTTCCGCACGTGCAAATTCCACCTTTCTCTAGGTTTTCCAAGTGCTATCACTGTTGGGAGTACAAGTGTGGAATGGAGTCCACGACAAATGTAGTAGCTAAGGTGAAGATAAAAGAGTTGTACGTGCTGCACATTTGATTTCAGATGGAGGAGAGGCGAGATTATTGGATATTCAAGAGATCTGCTATGATCACTCCGGATTTTTTTATGTGCTTGATTGTGGATGGTATGGATCAAAATACGACCATGATACCGAAGATGAGGCAGACCGTCAAGAATATTGAATCTCGATTTGTGAAGACTCATCTGTGTGGTGTTCTTGTGCATGGTATAGGCTTGTATGCAGATGTGTGGATAGATGCCCACCACAAGCATGATAGCAATCAAGTCATCACATCAGTGATGAACGTAATATGCGATGTGAAGCGAAGGAAGGGAAGTTTGCCACCAACGTTGAGGATTCAAGCGGATAACACCACAAGGGAAAACAAGAACATTTACATGTTCGCCATGTGCGCTGCACTTGTTGGGTTGGGTTTCTTCAAGGAAGTGCATCTTTGTTTTTTGATAGTGGGCCATACGCACGAGGACATCGATCAGAGATTCAGTGTCATTTCCAATGTATTGAAGAGGAAAGATATAGACACATTGGAGGAGATGTTGCAGCTAGTGGAGAAAGGGACATCATATACGGAGGCTTTCGTGAGTGCTCGCAAGCTAGAGCACATCCGCGATTGGAAGACATTTATCACCCCTCATTTGCTACGAGGAGGAGAACAATTGACAGGCATAACATTTCCACACCATATGAGGTTTTACGTGGAAAATGGTTTGGTACGTGTGCAACACAAACATTTCTGTTCAGATGAATGGGGACCAGCAGGTGGACATTCATGTTTGAATTCACTGCCCAACGTAGTAGAGAAACCGGAGCTTGCGGAAGTTTTTGGCGCTGATCAGAGGGAATTGAAAGCACTGGACGAGTTCATTGCATACAAGGAGAAGATGGTGTTGAGAGGTAACAACCGGATCAGGGACATGGAAGTAGTGGATGAAACAAATACATTCAAAGAGTACTTGGAGGATTTTCCACGACAAAGTAGAGAAGGCTTTCGCGATTTACCGTTTTGGCCGAGTGATGTTGAGAATCGAAATGAGGATGGTGCTACTGCATCGAATGTGGAGGAAATAGATGCTATTTCAAGTGGAACACAAGATGCAGAGGGAACGGAATTGGGGAGTGCAGCCGTGGATGTTATTATGGCAACAATGCCGAATCTTGAGAAGAGGGGTTACTTTGGACCCCGCAGAGACAGACCCCTTCCACAGAATGCATCACGGAGAGTGATTGGGGGGAGGAGGAGAGGCAGAAGAAATGAAGTATTAGCAGAAGTAATACCAGATGCAGACGAAGATGCTTTTCCACCGTTCAATCCGGAGCACGACATTGTTCTGGGCCAATATGTAGCTCTTACAGTAGAGCGAACGGAAGTGAGAGAGGGGGTACCTTTTTTCATTGGGAAGGTGCTTGAATTTGGACAAAGGACATGGGCATCGAAGATGAAGATTTTATGGTATCGGCCTACAATGACCCCTGGACCAGAAGTGGAAGCAGACACTAATAGAGTGAGGTACCAGAACTGCATGGAATCTACATGGGAACCGTCTGGTGAGAGGTTTGCCTAGATTGAGAAGGAAGCTGCTATATATTCTTGGGTGAATGTTCCGCGTCGGGAGAGAGGTGGCCACATTGTAGGTTCGACCATTACCATGTATGGTGTGCAAACAGAAGGCACAATGGTCATTCCAGTTGAAGCTAAACCACACCTGATAGAGTACCTAGCGAGGCAGATGGAGGACCTAGATGACGAACGCTTGCAAAATGATTTGAATATGTATTAGTGACGTATTGTACTATGTAGTGTGATTTTGACCTACAAGTAGTGGACTTTCACATGTACTGCACTATAGAACATAGAGTAGCATAAAGTTGAAAGACTATGGACATAAACGTGTACAAGGTTTTTATGAAGTAATTATAAAGTAAGCAACATTTGACAGCTTTGCACTAGGTTGTTTTTCCAAAATCAAAAATCATCATTTTCATTGGCCTTCCCCCCCCCCCCCCCCGAACAATTGAAAATGACTATTTTGCTATCGTACGAGCCAAGTGCAATGTTGCACCCTTCAAGTGCAAGAATGTCTAATTCGGTGTTCACAGCGGCCATTCATTGTTCTGCCGGTTTGAGCAATTTCCAAAATGACGGCTGGGAATGCTATTTGAACTTAGGTGGCATTGACGGTGGAATAACTTCATTTCGAAGGTGCGCAAGTGATCCTTTGTAGGCTTAGTCACTCTATTGATCTTTCCAAGTAGCTTCGCCTTTTTCAGGATTGATTAGGTCCAAATGAACTAAAATCTCCTTGCAATAATTAAGCAGGTTTGGTTTAGGATCAAATACCGTACCTGATTATCGAAAAAATAATTCTACGAACAGATGACGGAATTCTAGGGAAATCATTTTTTCAAATTTTTATTAAAAAAAATTGTATGGAGGAAACATGGATTTTGAAGGAATGTTCTTATTTTAAGCATATGTCAAATTTTATTTCCCAATTTTAATTAATTTTTTGACATGATGTGTTGATTCTAATAAGGTCGGGTTGAATAGAATGAGCTCTTATTGACAAAATATTTATTAGTATATCAAAAGTTTGGTACTTGATGTCAATTAAGTTATGTCAAAGAATTTAATGTAAGATTAGGAATAGGATACATAAAGAGCCATGGAGAGATCTTTGTGTACAAGAGCCAAATTTATTTAGATCTCATTTTTATCATGAAAGGCATCTACAATTGGAGTTAGTAAATGGTAATTCCAACAATCATGTCGCATGCAAGTTGGTGTCATGATCCATTGTCTAAGTGCAATGCTTGAATCCAAACTAGTGTGTCATGTGTCGTTGCCATAGCCAAAATAAGAGTAAAAATAACTTTCTAATTTTTTACTTTAGAAAAAATTTGAAATTCAATCAATTTAACATCGTAGTGTGATAGGTTGCATTCTGACTTGGTACAATTAGAGTGCTTTATAGAGTGTAAGGGCTTTGTTTTGAGGTGTTTGGACATGCTATGTGAAAAATATGTTTTTTCCAAAATAAAAAATGAATTAATTTAATTTTTTTAATTAAAAAAAAATTAACTTTCACATTGAAGTCAGATCCAAATGCTACAAAATTGGCACAAATCAAAAATTCTATGTATAAAGGAGTGCTGAATATTTTTTATTTTGTGGCCTTTGAACATGTGATGTGAAAGTTATGCTTTTTCAAAAATAAAAATTAATTAATTTAATTTTTTTATTTAAAAAAATCATAACTTTCACATTGTAGATTAAAACCCCACGAAATTGGCATGAATAAAAAGCACTATGCAAAAAGGAGTGCAAATGTTTTATTCCTTGGCGTTTTTACATGTGGCATAAAAGTTATGATTTTCCTAAATTTAAGAATTTCAACCCATTTTGACCCATTTTGACCCATTTCATGCCGTTCAATGAGAATAAAAAATAATTTAAATCGATTTCTAATTCATTAAAAACTTTGAAATTCAATAATTTTCACATCGTTTGTCCAAACGCCACGAAACAAAGTCCGTGCACCCTTCCTTGTCAAGAGTTTTCAATTAGTACCAAGAGCGCTGCCGGGGGCCTCTCTATTTGTTAGATCTTAGTGTATCAAACAAAACAAAACAACCTATCTTAAAGTATAAATCGGCACTTGCTTCAATTTTCTTTTTTGAATTTTGTAATCATATTTATTTAAAGTGGTGAAGAGGCTTCAAATGGAACCTTTTATGCTCTTAATGCATAAAGAATTAATAAATCTTTGAGTACATAGCCTCATTCCAAACTTGGCACAGCTGGCTTAAGTATCGAATAGAGAAGATCGATAAATCACTAAAGCCCCTACAAGATTACAAAGAATTGTAGCGGATACATTGAGATCATTATAAAAACTTCACAACCAAACTCCACAATATAGTTACTCAGCCAAGTACCATACATACAGGCGGTTCCAAATGAGCTAATAAGAGCCAATGGCAACATAGAAAAGCGTCCTTTTGGAGTCCTTTTTGAAATTCTAATGTAATGTTCCACTCAAAAATTTCATTAATTTCATCAAAATTAGTTCTAAAAATTATTCAAAGTTGTCAACAATGACATTCTATTAAAGATATTATCACTTTTAATAGAAAAGTTTCTAAATCATCTAATTTGAAATTTAACAAAGGAGTAAAAAACATTGGTTACATGAGGGGTTTTGTACATAACTAAGATGGAATAATGACATCAGGACTATATAATTGTAAAACATGACATTATGACATTTATAAAACATGAAGCACATATTTATTTGGGAGAAATCTAAAAAGAATTAAGCTATACAAATACACAATCAATAACGGTCCAAAAAAAAAGCAATGGTTAAGTTGAAGTTGATTCCTATTACCTCATTTAGACCTAGGGTAGGGTCAACACTTTTCTACTGAATTTTTTTCCTTAAAGTAAGGTTCTGCAAATGCTAAAAATATAATTCTTTTTGCATATATCATTTTTTCACCATACAATTTTTTTGTTTTTTGAAAAAATATTTTGCCTAAAATTTTGGCATTTACTTTTAGAGTTATTTTCTGCTGATTCTATCCTACAACTACGGTAGTAGCTATATAATAGATCCCGTAAATTTAAACTTTTTTTTATGCAACTTCAAAAGAGAGATTGTATGCTAATACAAATAAAGTGTAAAATAATTGCACGTAATTTTTATCCCTTTCTAAAACTGCCTTCTATAGATTATTGCCTAAAATGTACTATCTTAACTCATTAGAATCTAGGGTTGCTTTAAGATACACTTGTTTCAATAGTCTGAAATTTTAGAGTTTGTTACTATAGAGTCCAAAAAATGTATAAGAAAGGAGTCTAATAATCTTTTGACTTCCAACACGATGAAATATAAAATTAGGTAATTAAACTCATAATTTTTTTTTATGTTTAGAAGCCCAAAGCTTATTCAAAATGCTTGTATTCAAAGCAAGCCTACAATCTTCATCTATGTTTATCTTTTAACAAATTCAATCATAGGATCCTTGGGTTCACTTATTCAAATACATTGAAAAGTTGATTTTGGCTAAATTGAAAGGGGTAACAATTTCATTAGATGTTTTTAAGCTACATTGGAGGACTGTTTCAGACCCGTTCTCCCTACTAGGAACCAACCATTGCTAGTTAAAATTAAAAACAATAAAAAATTCATTTAAAAAAATATTTTAAAAATGAAATTTAATATTAGCTAATGTGATAGAGTGATTGCCATGTCATATTGTTGCTGAGATTGAGTTCCCACAATCCAAAAACTTGAGGGAATTTGTGACCCTATAGACTAGCTAAATTTCACCTAATGGGTTGTTAACAAGAGGTTGTTATTCTATCTACTTGGCTTGGGAGTCCTATAAACCACCATTTGAATTTTCACTCTAAGCTTGTGAAATGAACAATATAATGGAAAAATTGGGACAATCCTTTTAGCACTATTCATCTATTTCCATGCTAGGGTTGATTGTCTCTACAATCCAAATTATGAGGTCAAAGATCCAAATTTCCAACTTAGAGTTAACCTTGTTGTCCAACCTTGCCTCCAATTTAATAAATGGCCTATTATAGTCTATTTTTTAAACCAAAAATCAAATGGTTTAAAGATTTGTATTCTTTATTGTTCACCTCGAAGCAAACTTGCCTTCCAAATTTTAGATGTTTTAGACAAAATGTGCACGTACCCAAAAGTGAGTTTTGGTATGAATAAAGGGCTTTATGGATTATACTTGCTTTGATTCAATATCTCACAAGGATCACTCTTTGTGTACTTTGATAACTAGGAGCATCTAAGGGGGATTTTTGAGGGAGTTATAAATGACATGCTTGAAATAGAGATACTTTTTAATATGCTTCAAATATTTGAAGAATATTCACTATTTGAATTTTAGAGCCCCAATTTAATCTATAAAGTTTTAAAATTTTGTGTTGTCTAAGATCAAGGGCACACTCTATTTGGACTCTTACTACCACTAGTGACAACCCAAAGTTCAAAATATCATGCCTTCATCATTAGAAAACTACAAGAATGACATGTAATTGTCCACATATTGAACCACTACAAACTTGTACACCAATGTAAATAGAAGCTAGCTATCATAATCGTCAAATACAAAAGTAGTCAAATCCCACAACCATTTTGCACATATTTCCATCCCAATTGAGACAAAAGCAAATACTATGCAATGCTAGAAGTTGAAATTAGCAAGGTTACATTCAATTGCAACTGCTATCTAAAACAAAGAATGACAAAGTATGCTATGCAAAGAAATTCAATACTTCAATACAAAGATAATATCCCAAACCAAATGTTATGAGTTACTGTGTGACTATTGCATTTAAGGCAACAAAGGAGAAGCTGGTTTTGGTGTATGAAGATGACCAAAGATTTTATTTATTTATTTTGGGCAATGTAGAAAGCAATCTTCATTGGCGTGATACAATTGTTACATCTATATATAATAGATGAAATATGCAAACTGTGGATGAAGCTTAAATTATTCATCTTCAAAAGTGTACATTGATTCAAAAATAGTGATATTGTCCTTAGAATATGTAGCAAATCAGCAATTTCATTCATTGAAAATGGGGGAATATATTGCCTAATATTGTGCAATGGGACAAATGTGTGCAATTACTTACTTCAGCAATTACTCTTAAAGGCACATTTGTCTATCCATCAGGGCATCTGCAATGCACAAGCTTGCTAGCATGTGAGTCTAGGAACTTGAGCCTAGGAGCCTACAAGCTTGAATATTTTTGCAAAGGGACCCATGACCGTGGACCTAAAACCATGGATATAGAACTTAGAATTCATAATAGAGACTTTAAAAGTACATTGTTTACTTGAGTCAAAAAGATTTTGAACAAATAATATTTTAGATCAAAAATGAGTTTGTTATAATGAAAATGTAGGAGTTCAGAGTCAATTAAGTTCATGGTTTAGAATTGAACAACAAAATAAAAAATGCAAGGACATTGAAGATTTGATAAATAGAAAGGTACAATTTTAGAAATCCAATCCAAGTTATAGTCATAGTCTTGAAATACATAAAATCATGCTCAGAGATAATGAATCCAATCCAATCCAATCCAAGTCAAACTAATCATCTCCAAACTAAGCACTACTAGAAGACTTTGAAATCGATTCTTTGCCAGAAGATACTGCTTCAACATCTACAAAATCCAAAACATGAGGGTCTACACATCATTGATGGGGTAAACTACGTTTGGTGTCATGAACTACAAATGCTTCAACCAATTCCTCAATATAAATTGGCAATTGAAATGGCTTCTCCGGACTTAGGAAGAAATCGGATCTTCCGAAGAATGGAACATATGATGGATGGTCTAATCTCAGAGATCTAAAAGACAAAACTGAATGGAATTAGTAAAAGTTCAATGTGGTTTTATATTGTAATGAAATGAAGAGTCTAAGGTTGACTTATGCATTAAATCATGATTTTTTCTTGATAGGTTCCATGTTACGAAGCTCTTCGTCGTAGTCAACCAACTCTGCAACCACTGGTTCCGTTGCCACTATGACAGATGGTGAAGGATGTACTAGCAGTGCCAATAAAGCCTTAAAGATGCCCTCATCTTCTTTAAGAGCGACAATATGATGGCCAGATGAATGACAAGCATGGATAGAAGCACTTGTATGAACATAAACTATGAAAAATTAAACATTTTTAAGAGCTCACAAATGAACATTCTAAATCATTGTAATAATAATCATGAAATGGAATGCAGAAATAACGTATGCCGCTAGTACAATAAAAAACCACATCGCCCGGAAAGGTGCAAGTTTCAATGAGCATCTTTAGGAACAGAGGGCTCTTCTGTTGAGGTCCATGTATTAGAAGAAATCCGTGTTTTTTGTGACGTCCTGTTTTTGGACGTCAGAAAAAACACGGGTTTCTTCTAGTGATGCCATGCGCAATTGCTGTTTATGGTGAGGTCTTTGGCAAACATAAAATTCTACAAGATGTCATCACGGTTGACATTGACACCATAGAACTTCAAGGCAAGGATGGGTTGGAATTGAAACTTTGATGGTGAACAATTTATAAGGTTCTTCACAAGCAAAGTAATGCCAAACCATTGAGTCTGCAAAATAAATTGTTTAAATAAAATAAGTACTTTTTAATATGGTACATTGTCAAATCCAAAAAAAATTAATGAAAAAAACACTATAACAAATTTCCTACTATTTTAGCCACATCCACGAGGTGAGTCAAGTGGAGTCAATTCATACCCCATCAATCTTTCTTCTTCTTGAATTTATAAGCATTAGTGTGTTCTACAATATTTTTTTTTGCTTCAAAGCTAAGGGGGTGAATGACAACGAGGGCACCATCATTGTGCAACTGATTGTCAGCAAACTCAAACAAAGGTTGCAGTCAAGAGTTAGAGAAAGCATTCCACTGTGGAATTTCCGTTTCTCGGTCACTCACACCTGGAACTGGAAGACCCTTGGGCATGTCAACCAGAATCAAATCAAAGTCTGGATGCTTGTCCAATACTCCATAGTAAGTTTGATGTCGTTGTAATGCATGCTAAAAAAGAAAGAAAAATGAAGTTAGTGCAATGAACATAGTAATTTTGAAAGACTAGTAGTCAACAAAACAAACTCTATTGCAATATGTGAACTGCATAAAAAATATCATACCTTCTAACATAATTCAAGAACACGAGTGTAGTTAGATGATTTTGGACCGCTCATGCCTTCTAATATGACCTCCACACTCGTATTTCCAATGAATTTTGCAACGACAATGACTGACTCATCTTGCTCTTTCACTGGAAGAGGGCCATGAGTTTGAAGCTCTTCAATGAGAGAAACATAAGATGAGGTCCAAATAGTTGGTGGAGTTTGTACAATTGAATCATCCACCGATGAAGTAAAACCCCCCAAAACAAGTGGTTTGCTAAGAATCTTCTTTCCCTTTGATTTATGTGCCTCCTTCTCTACGACTTTTGTAGTTGCTTTAGGCTTCTTCTCTGCCTCCTTTGTAGTAGCCCTTTTTGCATCATGCAACAACTTCTCTTCCTTCTTACAATCATCTTTTTGGTGCTTCAAAATAGTCCTCTCTTTTGCAGACTGCTCCAATCTGGCATACTCCTCGAGAACAACATCTAAGACCCCCGTTGCTTGAATGTTTTGTCTCAATGGCACCTTTGAAAGTGTAGTGAATGTCGGCTTGCAATCCAAGTACCATCCGCCCCCACTTAAATGCGTTGTTGTCCAAGTTTTCAATTGGTTCAATAAAAACATGCATTTTGAGGATCCATGATTGATCCATGTGTTCAAGAAAAGAAGCAAATCATTTTTTGAAATGGCTTTTCCGGTGAAGAGCTCCAACTTGAAGTACCTATCCTACTAGAAAAAAAACGTGTCCAGCACAACCACCTAAATGCAACTAGTTGTCCTATAGAACTATCCTGCAATTGTAATCCTCTCTATATGCACCAAATTTGACAACTAGGTTGTTTAGTCGTAAAGTAGTCGTAGAATGAAGTGTAGGGTTATAGGATTGTAACAGAGTTGGCAATTAGAATTACTGTGAGGTATTCTACATCCAGTTTTCATCACAGTTGTTGATGTGGACAACTCTATGCATCGTGGAGTCCATTGTGGCAAACCACAATCACATATTATCTAAATTTGACCACAATTCAACTAGAAAACGACTAGAAAACAACTAGTTTGCGACTAGAAACAACTATAGTTTGACTAGAAAACGACTAGACTGCAACTAGAAAACAACTATAGTTCGACTAAAAAACAACTAGATTGCAACTAGAAACAACTAGAATTTGTAAATGACAACTTTGTTACACTCTTGTAACCCTACACTATTACAGAGCTTCTCTGTGACTAGATTGCAACTACAGAATGACTAGAAAACAACTAGAATTTTCTAGAATTCTTTTGGTTGTTTTGTAGTCATTTTCTTGTCGTTTTTTAATTTGTTTCCCGATTATTTGTCTTATAGCAATTGTCCCATATCAATTGTCAAGAGTACCATTAGGTTAGACATATAAGACTTGTAAGTTGTTGTATTCTTATGTAATGAACTCTTCTAGTAGAATTTTAAGATTTCTATTAGGTGTAGATTTCTACAGTTTGTAGATTTCAACAATTTGTAGATTTCTACAAATTGTAGGTTTCTACAAACTGTAAAAATCCAAGAATTTTTAAATTACATAATTTCCTAAACCAATGAAATCTTTTAAATCTAAATATCTAAAATCTAAAATAGAATTTAGATTTGTAATATCCAAAATTTACAAATCACTAAGATTAGAATTTTAAAATCTACAAATCTACAAGTCGCAAACAAGTTACAAACAAGTTACAAACAAGTCACAAATGAGTTGCCAACAAGTTGGAATGGAGTCACAGATAAGTTGCAAACAAGTCGCACAATTCATCGATTGAATGACCGACGTCACGTGGCAGACTGGCAGTGAGTACACATAAGCAACCACGTCAAAAAAACCCGTTGACGAAGTTCAAACTATGCTGCCGGATGAAAAACAAATTCACTTCATTTATGCGACTTGTCCACTGCAACATCTATCCTCTAGATTGTCACATGTCGCAAATTAGTTATACAACTCAAAAAGGAGTTGTTCTTTGCAGTCGCAGAACCCCTCATTTTCTTCTAGTGTCCCCTCTCCAAATCCCAAGTTAGAACTTCATGTAATTTATAAGTAACTAGAGACTTATAGAAACAAGTTCAATAAAAATGAAGAATTATAAAAATGTACATGAAGACAACGCATTTAATCACTTGACCTACACCATGATATTTTCTAAAGACGTCTCTCTTTTTGAAATGCCCCTTCCCAGTTAGATCACTATGAAAGGCATGATCCCAGATCTTCATGCGCTAGTCTTCGACGTAGTCTAAAGTTGATTGTGGCTCAAGTGAATTTTCCATGTCAAGAGACAAATTGTCCCTATTGATAATCATGTTGACATCTTCAACAACAACACTTTCAATTTGAAGTCATCTGCACAATTTTAACAATCAAATATAAATTTGAATCTAATTAATATGTAATCAGTGAACATGGAAGGTCAACGACATTGCGTACAATAAAAAAATGTTGGTTTAGTACTTATTCTAGCCCACTATACTACCTTGTGAAGAAAAGCCGTTAATTTGTCATCATTCATTGGCTTTGGCAGAAACTTCCTTGCTTCACGAGAATGTGAGGACAAATTCCACCACTTCAACCATTGCACTTTGAATGGTGCTTCAGCAGTGAAGTTTGAGATAAGCTGCAGCTTATCAAGCGTCATCTCTAGCTCAATATTCAAGCTCTAGTGGCTGCAAAAATAAAATGGTTCTTAATATTAATATAGTCAATGAAAGATATGAACATCTAACACCTCAATGAATAATGTGTTATCTAAACCATTGCAAGCATTTCCTGAAGAACATTACCTCTTGAAGCCATTATGGACCAAAACTTGGATTTGCTATTGCTACCATCTTCGCAAGCTTGTAGTAAAGAGTTGAGGTCTTATCTTTTGCCCCTTTGCGCATAGCAGTCACTGCTTCGACTTCATCTCCTTCACCCTCCATGATACTTTCATGGTAAACTCTGACAATCGGATCAGCAACAATGGCAATCTCATGCTACACAAATGCATACATTTTTAATTATAAAAATATTATTCATAAAATAATTCAAAACATAACATAAAAGATAATTTGATTGTGACAGACATACCCAAAAGATGAAGGAAGTAAAAACTTTCAATGGCATAGAATACCACGTTTTTTGGGCATGTTGTTGGTACTTGAGGAACTCCGCATCCATGAGAAGCTCTTTGAATTCTTGTTCGGGTATGATTCCATATTTATGTATTTGATACAAAGTATGGACTAACTTAATTTTGACGTGCGAGTCTTCAATGTGTTTGCACATCAATGCGTTCTATGTAAATTATATAGAGAACATAGAAAATACATTACTGAAATCTAATGGCAAATGGTGGGCCATTCCATGAGGCCGTGGAAGTGCTAGTTTTCTCTTTGGAAAAATTGACCCAATACAAAGCTGGCAATCCAAATGTCAAATGAACTTTTCCTTATTATAAAAAAAAATAAAAAAAATAATCTACATTAAAAAAAGACTTTCATCTAGAAACAAGGGAAGGTCGAATTGATTAGCACACATACCAATGCTTGAAAAGCGTTGACAATAATGACTATTCCTACAATAGGTCAACTTGCAAGCCCTGTACATTTTGCAAATTAGACGGTCTCACGTGGTTACATACTGAGGTTGTAGAAATGGAGGCCCTAATATAAAACGGTTGTATTGAAGCACAATTCTAATTAGAAATAAGTCTGGGCCTGGCATAGTGCCAATATTGTTTGGGATACAGGATGCATTGCAGGTGCTCTCAGCTTTCAAATGGTCTAAAAAAGTTCATCAATGCATATATATCAGACATGGTGGCATTTGAATCAGGTCTGGGCTGCTTAAAATGTATGCTTTGTTAGGAAGCATGAAGGAGGCAAGGAAAGCTTCCAGGCCAGTCCTTGAATGTGACCAGTGGAGCATCAGTTTTGCAAAAAGAGGCTCTGGTGAGGAAACATGTCCTCCAAATCAGATGCATTTACAAGTATGAGTATCCCGAATGTGTGCACAGGACGAGAGGCTTTGGAAGGATGTTCTTAGCCTATGCCCTTGACATAGAATTGAAGTCAAATCTGCAGACATGTGTGTCATGTATAGGTATTGTACATTTGTAGGCTCTGACTTTGCGTTGGCAAAAGCTGCATGTGAAGAAGTTTGAGTAGGATTTACAGGAATAGAGCCATTTGTAGCGAAGCTGCTGTTTTCTTCCACAATAACATACACTAGTTTCTTGCCCAACTGCAGAGGTTCTTCTGATTTGAAGCGTGCAAGAAAAGTTGGGATACGTCGTGGTCACTTTCTTTGGTGAGTGATGTAATGGATATAATTACTTATGGTGAAATTCTTGGGTGAATCCGGGTTTGATGGTGTTCTTGGAGGTTGATCGAGTGACTGACAAGCTTATCTTGCTGCGTGTATGATCGTGCAGTTCGGTTGGAATAGATGAAATCAGAGATCTGTAATTATTGGCATGATTTGCTAGTCCAGACGGTATGTGCGTAAAATAAAAATTTCTTTACGGGCCTTCAAGTCAGTGTAATTCACATGCCCTACGTGCTGCAATACAATAAGGTTGGTGGGATTGGGGTTGCCGGTTTTGCCACAATTAGGCCAGAAAAGTAGGAAAATGAGTAGAAGTGGAGGTGAATTCTCCGATCAGTTAAAGAACTGAATAATGCGATATTGTAGATGCATGATGCATGATGATCAATAAGATTTGACTTGGCTTGGCAAAGACATAAGATTAGGGACAGCCAATGGAGGAGACATGGCAAACAACTCATGTATCCAATGGCTTAGTGTTGCACCAATCTTCTGCATGCACTTCTTACCTTTACGCTCTCCTGAATCCTATTGGCAGTCAACTAACATCTTGCTTTAATCTTTTCCCCAGCTTACAGTAAGTATATGTTCCAAAAGCCAAGTTCATTGTCTCTGCCGCAAACTACGGAAGAGTTTGAGTCATGGTTCAAAAATGCAGAAAGTTCTGGTGTGTAATGACAATGAGGCATGCTAAAACCAATCTTAGAAAATTAGAGTTTCATCATTTCAAAGAAAGAATTTCTTATGCAAGTGGTAATAGGAATACCGATAGCGGCATTCGAAGGTTGTTGAATACATATTCAATTGAACAATACTGAGGATTGAGTGATTGTACATACCAAGGATTATGTGGAAAGAGACATATGGAAATTACACCTTATTTTTTATTTGGGGTAGAGACAGTGGCGATTAGTCTCTTGTTTTAACATTGCATATTGGGATCTTTAAGATATTCAGTTTCTACCGTCATATCGCAACAATTATGTGGCTCACCCTCTGGATAGCAGATTTGAATCGGGCGCGCGATGAGCACCACGAAAGGAGAGGATGTGAAGGCTCAAGGCAACTAAGATGCTAGGCAGTGGCAAATTTAGGCGATTTCTTGCACGGTGCTCAGAGCATCTGCCAGTGATATGGAGAAAGGAAAGCAACCAAGTGCTGGAGGCCCTTACGAAGTGTTCCTGTGCCCTGAAGAAGACAGTCCCGAGTTCAGATTCTCATCCTTCTAGCTGTTGGCATATTTGACAGGCCTCTCCCTTGCTATGGGTGTGGCATTGGATGGTTCTCATTTCTGCTTGGGCTTCTTCTTTCCCTTGTTCGGGTACCAGGGCACAATTCGTTTGTTCAAGACCACCATAAGCGTGAAAGCAATCCAAGGGAGCGACTAGGCCTAGCAACGTGTGCTATTGCTGCAATAGTGAATACTGCGGCGTTAGCCATCGCTCTTTTTGTTCTTTCAGTACATCACGAAGGAATAGCCGTCTTAATTTCTGGATATGTGACCTGCATTGCGAAGTACATTAAAGTCTTCAACAGTGCCTACTTCGTTGCTGGTTTTGTGTGGACATTGTAGCGGTAAAACATGCATTCCAGCCGAAATTAATAAACCCTAGCTAGGTTCCAGTTTAAGAACGTTTTGGTAGCATCATTTTATGCCTAGACATTGGATATAATTATGCACCACAACAGAAACCCAATCAATCGATTGTTGGTGTTTGACTCTTTAGTAACTGTTTCAATTTCGAGGAGCTCAAATGTGGATTCATGCTGTTGCACGAGCCGGTGGTGCTACTCAGGAGATGGTCATCTCAACTGTCGATGTCCAACTAGTAGCTGAGCCGGCATCACTGGTACGTGCAAAGAGCGTAAACAAAGCTCTAAGTAGGGACTCGATCTCATGAGGATTTTCAGTCTCCTTGAAATGTTGGGAATGAGGGTCAAAAGATGAGTGGGTTTCATGCATTGTGGATCGGGTGAAAGTGACTGCTTGCTGTCTGGTCTCATGGAATTTCTGTGGACGAACTGGTCACCTTCCACTGAAGAGTATATTGAAAAGCGGTGTGTGGAACTCCAAAGGGTGAAATATAGGAAATTTGATTGAAGAGCTTGCAAAAGAGTCTTGATTTGAGCATTTACAGTGAAAAGAAGGCCATGCTCCATCATAGATTCAAGAATCTCACATTGTCAAGTAGTTTTTTTTTTCCACAATTGAAGAGAAAAATAGTTACCAATTTTTGCCACATGAGGAAACAAGATGAGGTAGACCTCAGATAGAGTCTGATAAATTCTGTATGAAACCCCATATTAGGAATTCATACTTTGCAGCCTGACCAGTGAGTGGAATCTGGAAGGACTTTTGGCTGAAATGACAACTTCGGTAACTAAAGGTAGTCAACATTTTCTGTTTACGTGGGTTGTCTGCCAAGCTGATTCAGAATTCCAGACATTGTATACACATCTTGCAACAATGCATGAATCTTGTGGTTATGTTTTCCAAAAATTCATCTACAGCGGTCAAGTAAACCATTTCCAAGAAGTCCTATAACTGCCAAAGATTCTTCTCCCAGAAATTATACACTATTGCTTCATGGTACACATGGATTTCAGCGGTTGAATATGAATATGAGTGGTTATAGGAACAAGCAGAAATAGTGCTTCGGGAGTGCAGCACGTATCTTAGCATTTGTGAACAAATAGTGGGGCATACCTTGAATTGCTACGAAATGTGACAATGGCCAGATTCCAATCCCTTTTCAATTTAGGTTTTCAAGTAGCTGCACCAACGTAATTATTCCCCTAGTCTTGAATTCCATCCACTATTTTTTCCAGTCCAAACTAATATGATTTCCTCACCAGTTTGTCACCTTTCAGGGTCAGTGTATGCTTTCAATTCACATCTTACACCAGCAATGTCAATTTTGTTATATCAGCAGGATCTAGAGCCCTAAAATTGTGGCATTCAAATCCACAGAGTTCAAATAAAAACTACAGATTTGAGTTTCTATACGCTTCTGGAAAAGTGGTAATTTCATGAATTTCTGCCAATATAACAAAAACTGACTTTTCAGGGCAGCCGCAAGATGCCCATTATAAAGATCACACACAACATATTTAATAATGCAACTGGAAAGATTTGTTCCTCATATATTTAAATGGAAGAACTGATTGTGTTTGAGTTGAATGTGATTCTCAATTGTACAAAACACTTATGAGTGCAAGTGCAAATTTCCTCCTCTCGGTCACTTTCCAATCGCATTTCCATCATCCCATTTCCTGTCATCATTGACACACACAAATGGGCCTTCATGCACTTTCAAGTAGGGTCACTGCCCAATTTCTGTTGGATCGAGATTATGATTCTGTCTCTTCAGGAAGTGTCTGAGATGCTATTTGAGTTGGTACACTCACATTTCAATATGCGTTGAAAATGGCGTGTTTCAGAGCATCAGAAATGTAACATTGAAGTGCCCAGAGGTTTGAATGTAGGTCTGGTACAGATTTGAGGTTTACCTTAAATCACATAACTGAAACTGCACAACTTTCACTGAAATCTGCCACTTTATATGACATGACATGTCAAACTAAGTTCGAAGAGTTCCCAAATGTGAGGGCTGAGATGATGATGAAAATGCCCTTTGCACTCAGACGATGATGGTGATATTTCTGTGCACATGGCTTCAATGAGTGACAAATGGGAGGTTTGCAACTCGACTATGGCTGCCAACAAACTTTATTTACCGAAAGACCAGAAGGAGCTGACAAGGGAGGACTGAGGGAAAGTTCGAAAGATTGCAATGATCGCCATCTTTTGACATTTTTTTTGTGAACATTTGTATTACCCCTTGCCATTTGTTTCTACTAGTGTCCACTGGATGTACAGAAGGAAGAGGTTCTCCAAATACATTTCTGATGCAAGCAGCCCTCTGCTATCACTCACTTTGTCACTGTGCATTCCATACATAAAATCTGTCATGTCCTTTAAGCATATGATTGGACATCCTTTACATTTCAAGTTTGTGAACATACGTGAGTGCACTTAGAAGCTCATTTATCTTCCAAGGTTGTGTCATACAAATGTAGATGCATAGTAACACATTACACATTGAACATGTGTGTTGGACATAGTTTTGGATTTGGACATTCTTTTTTTATCCTACAATATTTAATAAAATAAACAAGCCATTTCTCTTTCCAACTATCTTTGGGTAAGCCTTATTTTCTTAAAACTATGACAAATCCTTATATGTTTACATGATCAAGTTCACAATTTTGAATGATATGGAATATTCCTTATTTCTAAAATCCACATATGTATATGCATATAGATGTATCCATGTCCATCAAATGTGGCAATTTATTGTATCCGTAACTATATCCATACGTGGGACACCATCCAAATCATTATTTTGGGGGTGACAATATCATACTAAGAGGATTGAAGTTAGAAAGTGACCCAAAATTAACATGAATAGGAGATGACATCATAATGTAAATACATGTATGGAATCCCAAGTTTTTAAGTTCATAACTTGAGTAGTCTAAAATGTTTAAATCTTGTCATTCTTGCATTACTAGCTCAAATTAATGTCCCCTACATCATTGGTGCACAATGTTTTTTTAAGCAATTCAATGCCCAATTGCCTAAAAAAAAATAAACAATTTTAAGCCTATGGAGAAAAGTGGGTAAATGTGTTTTACAAACATCAAATTGTAATCATGACCCTACACATTGCTACCACAATGTTTTCAAGACCTCATTTCATTTGTCGTGCAAAGCCACCACATACAAAAATTGCATACTCAAAAATGGCCACTTTCACTTTGAGCCCTCCAAAATGGAGGAGTCAGAAAACTCGAAAGCTTCTTGAAAGAAAGGCAACATTTTGTTGGTCCAAAAACCAAGAAGTACCTTGACTGTTATAGTAGAACCCCCCATTGTCAACCACTTAAGCGATCTGTGCATGTTTTGGAGTAGCATAAGGTATGTAAATTTTTTGCCATGTAGGAAGATAGAAATCAAGGAGATTGCAATTCTTTCTGTAATTTTATGCCTTGAACTGAAATTACTATAAATTTTGGAAGTCGTCAGCTGGTCCAAACCTATAGCTGACATGTAGAGTCTTCCAATGCTGACCATTCAAGAACTATTTTCTACTCATTGCTTTGGGATGTGTGTCATGACTCGATTAGTCTTAACTTTGAAAAGGAGAAAAAACACATTCAAAGCTTTGGTTGAAAACTTATTGCACCCTTGGTTGGAAATAGTACACCCTACAGGTTGGGGATGGGTCCCCGGTCGACAATGGGTGGTTCTACCATAGTTACATTTGAAAATGTTGGCAAAGGGCAACAAACATTCAAAAACAACCAAAAACTCCTGGAAATTAAAGGCTGAATAAGCGTTGAAGCTGAATGAGGATTGGTTTCTTTGTACTGAATGAAGCGTGTCCGTGCAGGTGTGAATTTCATTCCTTTGCCTAGGTATTTTCCAATCATCTCATGGACACACAAATGTGGCCTCCTCTGATTTCAAGAAGACATGGCCCCATCAAATTCTGTTGGACAAGGTTAATTGGTTACCATTGCTAAGGGTAATGAGAGGTATGGTCATATTTGTTAATATGGCATTATTCCAGGCTCAGATCTGAACCAGTCCTCAATTACGGGTAGTCACGACATGTTCACTGTGATGGTGAACAATGAACATTGAAGTGGTGGCGGCATAGGATTGGCTTCCTTTCCACGGAATAATCTTAGCGGAACATTGATTGTTCACTCCCAACATCCACCTCCGGAGGTGGATGTTGGGAGTGAACAATCAATGTTCCGCTAAGATTATTCCTTTGTTCTCTTAACTTTCAATTACAGCCGTCCATCTCGCCATTATCCATCCGCCATTGTTCATTCTCAACATTTGAACAAAAAGGGTGGTCACGGCTTGTTCAATATTCGTCACTTTTCATTGGCCTCTCAAAGCACTTTCCATTGTTCATTGTTCACAGTTCACACACCACTTGAACATGCCGTGACTACCCCTAATTATTAGAGATTGTTGTCATCTTTGCACTTGAATTTCCTAAAATTGGTGCTCATGGCCTCTCATTGGGTTGCACCCCCTTTGCTCCCTTCCTTTGTTCTTTGGGTCTGTCATCCTGTCTGTGTCTGTCTTGGTCCCATCCATCAGGCCAGCTGTGGCTGGTGGCTTTGTATTTTTTTCTCCTCTTTGCAGTGAAATCTTGTTTTATTTGTTTAAAAACAAAACAAAATAAAATTTAAGAAAATTGGTGCTCTGAAATGCAACAAGTCAATTTAACCCGTAAACGACAAGCTCATAACCGTTGAAATAATTTTTTTTGACACCATGTGAATTGTTGAATTAAAATAATACAAAAGCATTCACTAGAAGTCAAACTATTGTAGATGATCTTCCCTTTTCCCACAAAATTTGGAGAATGAATAGTTGCGCTTATGTCCTATACATGAGATTCTCTTATCATTCATCGGCCGCAAAATGTCCAACTCAACGTTTAAGGGTTAACTGGTAACTAGCATGACCATAATGTCTTCTACCAATTAGTTTAGTGGTGGATACCCAATAGCTTTAAGAGGTTGAGTCCTGTGGGTGCACTCACTAGAGATGCACTCTATGCAGTTGTACAAGATTTCATATTGGTTATAGAAATTGACAAACCTACACAAATCCAGTGCACAAGACCATGTATGCTCTATACATTGTGTAGTTGCGACCCTAAAAAGGACCTATCACCAAGGATTGTGGTTTTGGAGCTTGTTAAGTTGACTGGAAACTTGCAGCTTCTAACCAAGAAAAAAGCTTCTGTCAGTTTTTGGTGGAAATTACTCTGTGTGAAACATCTTGTCGATTTCCAAAAATATCTTAAAGTCTGTATTGCACCAAATCCCCACAGTAGTAAAAAAATTGAGACATTACTCATAGCATTGAAATCCAATATTGTGATCCAAAGGAAAAAGCTATTAAAATCAAAATGAAAGTATACGTTTACAGTTACAAGATTGAGATTCTATATTTGCAGTGTTTTAACCAACGTTCTCAAAACTGGATAAATATCGTTCTCATTCTACCAAAGATTTTAAAGCGCTACCTATACATTCCAAAAGAAATTGGAAAAAAGAAGATTTGAGCATATTAACAAAAACTTTTAACAAGAAAAGAACAGAACCTGTTCTTCATCGTCGTCGGATTTTGTAGTCATTCCACTACAAGGAAAATGGGCCCGAATTGACTGTTTTTTTAACAAAAAAGTGTCCAAAATAACCACCATAACTTTGGAAACTTGGCACTCTGTCAACGTGGTTCATATTGCAACCTCTTTCAAAATCTTGTCAATTTTTCTGTCAATTTTTGTGTTTATCATGGTGTTCCAAGGAATGAAAAGACAAGTGCTTTATACAAGTGGGGTGGTAGGGAGGTAAGATAAACCATGTGGGATATCTAGTGGAAGCTCCACCGCTCATAGTTTAGTGAAAATTAAGTAAGAATAATGGTTAAAGTGGAATTTCAGACCTAATTTAAGCATAGTAGAATACAAAATTTTAGAAAACTTTGAACTAAGAAAATGTGGTATTTCAAACCAAATTTTATGTCCAAAAATCCGTTTGAGATTTAAAGCTTTCAATCAAAAGTTATAGACAAATTTCAGTGAGGGATTGGAAGGGACATTTGTTTTTACAATTTCAAACATCTTCACTAAAATTTGCTTATAACTTTTGATTGGAAGCTTCAAATCTGAAGCGGATTTTTGAACATAAAATTTGGTTTGAAATATCACATTTTCTTAGTTCAAAAGTTAAGAAAAAAAGTTATTCTACTATGTTAAAATTAGGTCTGAAATTCCACTTTAATCATTATTCCTAAACTATGAGCGGTGGATCTCCTAACCCTCATTTATATATCCCATGTGGTTTGTCTTACCTCTTACCAACCCACTTGTATAAAGCACTTGTCTTCTTACCATTTCTAATTTCTAAGTGAGTTGCATTCAAAGTTGATGTGCTAATTTAATAAAATAATCTTGAAAGTAGTGTTTAAAGTTATGGAAGTGCAATTCTAAAATGCATAATGTACTTATGAAACTTTAATTTATTTTTTATGTAAAAACGTTTTGGTTGCGAATGTAAAAAACTGGCAGTCCTTCCTACGTGGCAAAAATTCAAATAATTACAATTTTTTAGGTGAAAAAGCATGATGACGTGTATTTGATGACGTGTATCATTGTCCGAAATGACAGCCGAATTGATTGAATTCTGTCAATTCATTGTCCGAATCAAGTACTCCTAATCTACAGCAGAGTTGACAGAAATCTGTCAAATTTACTGTCAAATAGGACATTGTTTTCCTTGTAGTGTTCACTCCTTACATTGCTACGTGGTTGCGCCCTCCACCATTGATCTCTCGCAATGCCGGTTGCATCTGGGCCGTCTGTTTCACGAGGGTTTTCTCTATCAGGGTTTAGAGTTTGGCCCTCCCTTTCGCAACTTCGTCTCCTTGCAACAGGATTTTTCATAGATGGATTTATGGATTTCATGCGTATTGTGCATAACAGTTAAGTGTCCATTTTTTTCTTTGTTTGAAATCGTTGCTCCGTGCAGTCTACTGTAGTTTCTAGAGATTGGTGCCTCAATCTTGTGATTGATTGTCAAATCAAAAATTATGAGTGTAATCAATGTTGAGAATAATGAGAGATTTGGAATTCACACTTGAGGCCTTTCATCATGAGGTTTTCCAACAACATTGCATTGAATTTCGGATGCGCCTTCGTTTCCAGTGCGAGCGCTAGTCCTACTTGTTGTGAAACTTTGGAGATTGTCGTCTCTTTGCATTCACTACATTGTAGAAATGGAGGCTCTACAAGTCTGCATTGGTGGACATTGGCAAGTGGCAACTAGCAAGTGGCGGACTAGCGACTAACAACATTCTTCAAGATAAAAAAACGAGCTTTCCAAATCTGAAGTCCTGCAATGTTCTCGTGCCCTCACTGCCTTGTATTTTCAATCCTTTGGTTTGTGCTTTCCTTGCCTTGCTTCCGTGTTTTCATTGAACTTTGATTCCGTGCTTTTTAGTGCTTTACTTCTATGTTTTCTTTGCATGGACGTGGGGACTTCGAGACTTGGGTGTAGGATCTGCAAGCGAAGGTAGAATAGTGTTGAGATTGCAGTTATTCGACAACTTTCAGATAAAAATGTTTCTCTCCAGTTGCAACAGTTGGGGTGTGGGAAAACTAATGGCCACTACTGTAGCGCTTGCTGCACCCGTCATCATAAACATTTCTCCGGATGAGGTCATATATGTATCGGAGATCCGCCTTTCTGATTTGTTAGCAATTAGTTTGCAATTGCAGAGTCCATCTAAGATCATCGTAGTGTCGGGTTGTCGCCCCTAAAATCCAAAGACAATGATGGTTTAGGCACGCGGAGGGGGAAAAAGAGGGATGTTGAAAATAACGCTTCTTTTGCGCCAAAACGTAAAAAAGTAGCTTTGAGCACAATCACGCGAAGGTGGCAGGTTGTGTGGGCTTGCCGCTTCACCTAGTTTGAAGGTGAATTTGATGCCAATGGTGACCTCACGGGAGTGGTTTGCCAAAGCTACAACACGATTAGCAAGAGGCGGAAGGTGATGGTTCTAAAAGGCGACAATTTGGAAAAGCACAAGGGGAAGAGAATATGCAAGGTGGATAGGGTGCCCTTCCCGTACCAAAAGAAGTGTGAGACCTTCATGAAACTGGAATGTAAGCACCTCAAGTTTTATAAGCTTTGGGCCGGCCGCGCGTGTAGGAGTGTTGTGGATCAACTAGTTGGTGGCCTGGAGGGTGAGTTGAAACGCAAGGGAGTACAATTCTCAACCTTATTCAAGTTTTCTGTCATGGGCGTTCTATATGTGATTATAAACGTGAACAATATCTCTTGAGGCACCTTCAGGTCAAGAACTTGCCACAAAAACATTGGTGGGAAAATAGTGGGTGGGAGATGAGTGAACAAGTCCACGAGAGTGTTCTATCAACTCTCAAGGCCGTAGTGCAGTCTACTGGGATTGTTTCAATCAATTTAGACGAAGTAACAATCGTGGATAACACTTTCTGGCTTGGTGTGCATGTTTACATGATGGATAATTGGAAGAGGGTCCCGCATTTACTTCACTTGTCTTGTTTGCCGATGGAACCGTAGACCACTTAACAAACATGATCATGTATTTGTTGTTCAAGGAGGGTGGGCTGACTTGTAAGTCCATCTCTTCAAAACTTGTGTCTTTGGGGGCCGACGGTGTGTCCACATTTTAGGGACCGAAAAAGGATGTAACTGCCCAAATTTGGGAGAATGGGCACCCTTCTTGGTTGGTACAAGTTTCACCGGTCATCGCATTAATTTGGTGGTGGAGACTTTCTCCAACTATCCGCTCATTACTTGTTTAGAAGTATTGTTTTAGCCCGTATATGCAGCCACAAGCGACACTCTAAGTTACAAAAACTAGTAGATCTCATGGAAACTAAGGCAAAGAAAATGGTTAGGAGTATTGATACTCGTTGGATTTCCATGATGAGTCCATCCCAATGTGTTATGAGTGAGTACAACACTCTACTGCTAAAGACGGGGTTGGATGCTTTTGGCGACCAGAAGACCACCATCACTACTGCTGGCAACTTCAACTTTCTTTCAGACATTGAGGCCCTCCTCTCTCTATCCTTGTTCGTTTCGATGCTCAATGCGTTTCATTGTTTGATCAAACTCACTCAAGTACGTGACATCTTTGTATGTGACTTCATGCAATCCATAAAAATTTGCCAAGCTAAATTGGCGAGAATGTTCATTGACACATCCTCTATGTACAATACAACAGAGTTTGCTCATTAGAGTGACCTAGTGCACTTGAGAAGTGTCGATATCCTTCTAAAATGGAGAGACTTGGACAATAGAAGTAGAATTTGCCACTTGATCTTCAATTTAAAGGTCACCACTTTTTTTGCAAGGTGTAAGGATAAGGTTACGGGAGCTGAAATTTTCGTCACCCAAGAGGAGTTCCACCGTTGCCAAGATACAATTGAGCGTCAATTTTCTAGTAAGTTTTCTTTTTCTGATTTGAAGTTTTTTTTTTTTTTGTTTCATCTGCATTTTTTATTTATTTGAATTTATTTTAGGTGGTTTACCTTAGCTGCAGCTGCCTCACCATGTGTGGATGTGTACCTTGTGAAATTGCAGGTAGACTATTGTGAGCCTGTGACTAGTCCCTCTTGGCTTGTAATGACTTTGTTTGATTGTTGCCTTGTTTCGTTCAGTTTTCTCATTTCATCATGGCCTTGGTCAATGTAGAGATTGCTTAGTCCTTGTATGACAAACTTGATAAATGGTTCCTACAACAAGAGCTACTCGATGCATTTGGGATTGTGTACCTTCAATATTGGAAGTAAGAGGGGTCAGATGACAGTTTTCTACAGCACTTATCGGTGCTGAAGAATTTCTATAGCCATTCCAAAGTATTGGGTGCACGCAGTGTGGACTTGGATGGAGCTAGGCCTTATAAAAACCCTAAAATGTTGTCAGCTTCAAAGCTTGACAACTAGTAGAGTTTGTTCAAAGTGATGATGAAAGCAAATGCAGATGCAACACTTGCACCACCTTTCTATGTGAATCTAGTGATCAAACTTTGGAGAAACCATTACAAAAAATTTCAGCCCTCGAGAGTGCCGCGAGTTTTGTAGGGCTGTGGTGCAATTAGGAAAAAAAATGATTTACTTTTTATTTATTTTTAATAAATTTTTTGGGAAGAATCTGACGTGGCACTATTAGTGCCACAACAGCCTGGAGAACTTTTTAATATTTTTTACATTTTTTTAATATTTTATTTTTAAAAAAATTAAAAATTAAAAAAATATTTTTTTATTTTTCTGTAACTGCACCACGGGGGTGCCGAAAAAACTTTCTAAACAGCATTGTCAAGGGCTGAAATTTTTTGTAATGCTATCACAATCACGGCACTTGGGCAACTTGATCTTTGAGTATTTTAAGGTCGATGAGATTGGTTGTTGTATGGTGCTAGGCTCAGTAGAGGATGAGAGGTGTTTCAGTACCTTGAAGTTTTTGAAGTCCTACCACCGTAATTGTCTTGGCAAGCACTTGCCACTTGTGGTCCGTATGTTTGGATAAAAGTTCTTTACTCTAGATAGTTTTTCCTACAAGGAGGCTATAGACTCATGGAGAAATGTGGTAAAGAATGGTTGGTATGGTGAATTGTAAGCTTCAACGAGTTCATGAGTATCCTCTATCGACATTCCTTAGTTTTATGAGGTTTTGCTGGTTTCTAATCTCAAATTGGCAAACTTTCCTGAACATTTCCAATCTGGTAGGTGTGCTTTGGGCTCCATATGTCTACAAAGTGAAAAATGGCAGAGTATCATTAGAATTGGGAGGCTATCGTCAACAGCTATGGATGACTTATTCATCTTGTCCTTTTATTCACTTTAACTCTCACTTGTATTGTTGTTTATTTGTCTTGTGTGCAAATCCCACCAACATTGCAAACGGGCAATCTTGCTTATCGCAAGTAGGGTTCAATTCCCTAGTTGGTGCAAATTTAGTGTTTGCAAATTGGTACTTATGGTTTTCAATTTGTTTTCATTGGCTTCATGTTTTGAGTTTGAAATGAATGTATGACTTCAAGCTTTGAGTTTGCATTTTGCAATGTGTGCAATTGCTTGCAATGTCATTAGCATAAGTATTTCCTTTAGACCAAAACTGAAAGAAAATCAAAGTAAATTTGAAAGTTGCATTGAAGTGTTCTCAAATGTTTGTAGCAAATGTGCACATGTTCTTTGCTGCCTTGAGCAACTGCAACCACTACAAATCACCACAGATAGCCGCCCACACAAAACTAAAAATCCTCCACTGTCGCAATCAATGTTTTACCATCCAAAAAAAAGTAATTCTGGATCAACATTATATTCGGCAATATATCCAACTGTTCTTACCACCGAAATAGGACGTCACGAGAATAGCCCCTCCCTAGGCTCGCGGTGATAGCCTCTAGGCAATTTTAGAAAAAGGTATTTTGAAATCGTTGGTCTTAACTTTCATGTAAATAGCTTCTTCCAGATTACAAGCCCTCTGCCAGAGAATATGATGAAGATTGTATACTCCAAATCTGGGTGTGCATGAACACTTTATATTTGTACCGTTACTGTACTCTCCGATACTATCAAAACCAAGCTGAAGATCACTTTGAGCTCCACTAAAACTCAGCAAGCCTCCACTTCTTGGAGGAAGCAAGCTAGCTCCCCAGAAGTGGCGAAAGCTTGACATCCGACGGAACAAACAAGACTGATGAAAGTCCCAGTCGAGCTTCTTATTCTGAGCTTCGTGCACAATCTTTGCATTCTGTAAGTGCCAAATTTAGCTCGTCAAATTTGATCACCCACTTCCCAAGCTTCTTCAACACCTTCAACCACATATTCACAACTGGGTATGAGCAATTTCAGAAGCCATCCACAACTACGCAACATTTACCACAACATACACAGCACGAGCATGAACTGCGACTCCTAGCAGAAACATACAACAGGCTCAACGTCGAGATCGACCAGGAGTAAATGTCCGGATATGGTGAACTGGAATTTCATTAACTTATACTGTATACCGGTAACTAAGGCACAAGCTCCATTAACCATAAAGTACAGTACATTAGAAGCTCCGTGGACCATACAGGTAAGCTTTGCTTTGTGCTCAGTATGAAAATACTTAATCTATTGACATTCAGTTTTCTGCAATTGATTTTTTGTTGGACACAAAGTGAAAGTGCAAAATTTAAGATGGTGCAAGTTTCTAGATTGTTCTAGGAAATGGTTCAAAGTTCGTGAACCTGTATGATGAATGGAACCTAGATCTCTCTTATTACTGTATAGTGAATGAAGGCTTTGCGTTACCTCATCTGGGCAGAGATAAGCAAGGATCTCCTCATATCCTTCAACTTTACGCAACTTTCTTTGCTTGGACAGGAAGTCTGACGTGTGGCACATCTTCTTGTGGTGAGACAGAGGATAAAATTCAAGGTCATCAGTGACCATGTACGAGGTAGGCGCCGACCGATACCAATCTGAGTGTATGGGCTGCGCCGGCCACCTCGTCTGGGCAATGTATAGCCCCGACGAAGGCCAGTTTGCGCGTCTGCAATGTAGACATTGATATCCCAATGCTCCAATGTCGCTGGTGAAGTAAGTACATAAGTCGCACTTTCGGTAAAGATGACGGAAGAAAGTGACATCCACCAACCGCATGCAGGGCCGCCACCACCATAATGGGTGCAGCGGTTCTGGAAAGCATGTCTCTGGCAGTTGTTCGTCATTCTCTTGAATCTCCGTGGCAACTCTCTTCACATCGACCTTCTCATGGCGACAATTATTGGGCTCCGGCACGAGAAAACGCCCTGCGCACAAGCAGGCCCGCCAGAAAAGCACTTAAATTCGCTACAATAGGAAGGAGCAGTTGCAACACATCAACACTTAGTTCGCAATGGTTTTAGTTATACTGGCTCCGTACTTTGCTAAAAGCTTATCGTCTATCGCAAAACATTGCAACTTGGACACTGTACCAATGCATATCTGCGCCTAAACTGCTGCAAAAACTATTGCAATCTCAGATAGTTGCAAAGACATTATTGCGCAGTGTTGTACTAAACATACCATTGCAAAATTGTAAGGTAGGTTTCTGACGGTCATTACAAAACTGTTGACAAAATTATTGCAATATCACCCTTCCGTACAAGTGATTGGATTCTACATTACAAAAATCACAATGAGCTGCACAAGTTATTTGCAATCCACCGTGTGTAAAGACCGGCATATGAGTCGGTCTTTGGGCGATTCCTAGGGATTCCACCGTTATCGCACGGAGAATTTGTATAAATTACGGTATTACCCTGTATTACTTTCGAATTCTTCCGTGTATAGCTTTCCTAAGAGTGTCCGTGCATGCCGCTCTGATCCCTAAAACTAATTTCCCGTCACTACAAGAGGAAGTAGCGGATGCAACACATCAGCAATTATTTTGCAATGGATTTGTATTGGAACGTACTTGGTCCAAAACACATGGTTTGAAAATTTTATTTCAATGGACGTCAATGCAAAGCAGAAAGTATTTGAATCTCGCCCTTAGCTTCTGTACTAGTGCGTGGTGATCGATGAGGATTCAAGTTCACCTTTAGTAGAAAAGTTTAACACTTGGACATCTGGAAGGGAATGAGAGAACATTGTCATTACTTCCGGATCCGGCGAGCACGCGCAGTTACATCTTACTTCCACTGATTTGCAGTATATTATGAACTTCTTCAGCGTCTTTAGTAACGAACCACCCATGGCTAGCTGTTCCACTTCAGCTCCGAGTATAGAATGTAGATGCAGCTTGGAAGCAATTCAGTCCAGCTCGATCAGCGGATGCAATGCAACACCCGGATAAATTAGAAGCTGAGGATACCACAATCAATTTGGAAAAAAAAGCAAACCAACTGGATCAGTGATCAATCGATTGGATCGATTCACGAACCAGCTGGCGAGCGGGCTGGGTTCATCGCAACAACCACTAATTAAACAAAGCAATTTAATGCTCCATAGCTCATTTAAGGAAGATGACTGCAAATAATAGAGTCTGTTAGCCGAATCATGATTTACAACTTCAAATTGTAGAGCTCGTGAAGTTTGTCACGATTTCAGCCCACGTGCTCCAGTAGAATGAAATAACCATCATGAAGGATGAAAGGGAGAGAGACCGGGAGCTTCACAACTGCCCAGTGGCCGTCGACTGCAAAGGAAGCTCATGAGTTTGTTTGTTTTTCTTTAAAACAGATGGTGGGATGTAATACAAATGGAACACAACTCAATCCGGCTCTCAAGGAAGACTCACAGGATTGAAGAAAGGAGGGAACCGATTCCACCTCGGGGGGAGTAAAGCTCGCAAGCTCTTGAGATTTTTGCTCCTGGAGCTTCGGAGATGATCAAGCCCAGGAGCACTGGAATGTTTGCAATAAAAACAGTTGCCATTTCACTGTCATATGTGGATATGCCTGAGTAGCACAACGGATTCCAGGATTCACTTCATCTTTGTTCCTCTCTCTAGTATAATTAAGTGATCTGCCGGTTGATTAATTTATTGATGTAGGTTTCGTTGCCAGTTACCACAGCGGCCAGTTCATTGTTCTGCCGGTTTGAGCAATTTCCAAAATGACGACTGGGAATGCTATTTGAATTCAGGTGGCATTGACGGTAGATTAACTTCATTTCGAAGGTGCGCAAGGTGATCCTTTGTAGGTTTAGTCACTCTATTGATCTTTCCAAGTAGCTTCGCCTTTTTCAAGATTGATTAGGTCCAAATGAACTGAAATCTCCTTGCTATAAGAAGTTTTGGTTCATGATCTAGTACCGTACCCAAATATAAAAAAATTATTCTAAAAATAGAATTCCCGAATTCTTGGGAAATTATTTTTCAACTAAAAAAATTATATAGAGAAAATATGGATTTTGAAGGAATGTTCTTATTTTGAACATTTGCTGGATTTGATTTCCCAACTTAAACTCTATTTTCAACATGAAGTGTCGATTCTAATGGTTGGATATGGTAGAATGAGCTCTTATTGACAAGATTTTTATTAGCATATCAAGAATTTGATTTTTGATATCATTTAAATTTTGTTCAGAAAATTAATGGAAGATTAGGAGTAGGATACTTACAAAGTCAAAGAGAGATCTTTGTGCACAAGAGGCAAATTTGTTGAGATCTAATTTTTTTCATTGATGGCATCTACAATTGGAACTAGAAACTAAACCTATTGCAATAACTCCGAGGGTCAGGTCACATAGAGGTCGGCATCAAGGCGTGATATGCACGATGCCTCAACCCTATATGCATCTAAATTAGCACTTGGAATATTTTTTATTTCTTCCTTCAATCTCTTTTCTTGAATTTTATAATCAAAGTTATTTATTTAAAATGGTGAAGAGGTCTCAAATATAACCTTTTGAACTTTTAATGCACAAAGAGTCAAAATATCTTTGAGTGCATAGCCTCATTCCAGACTTGACACACTTTGCTTAAGTATCAAACACAAGAGGATAGATCTAGAGCCCCTACAAGAATTTGCAAAAGTGTAGTAGATGCATTGAGACCATTAAAAAATCCTCACGTCCAAACTCGACGATATAGTACCATTATTACGCCAAGTAGTAGTTACATAGTAGATACCTTAAGTATAAACTTTTCTTATCCAACTTCAAAAAGGAGCAAGAAGGTATGCTAATACAAATAAGGTGTAATTGCATTTTGATTCCTTTCTTAAACAACCTTCTGTAGATTCTTGCCTAAAATTTACTATTTTTATTCATCAAAGTCTAGGGTTGCTTTTAGGTATACTTCTTTTAGTGTTTTGAAAATTCATAGTTTGTTGCTATAGAGTCCAAAAAATGCATAAGAACTTGGGAGTCTAATAATTATATGACATTCAATGAGATCAAGCAAAAGATTAGGTAAAGTTCTTAAAGTTCTTTCATATTTAGAAGACAAAAAAATGCATAAGAACTTGGGAGTCTAATAATTATTTGACTTTCAATGAGATCAAGCAAAAGATTAGGTAAAGTTCTTAAAGTTCTTTCATATTTAAAAGACAAAAATTGATTCAAAATACTTGTATCCAATACAAGGCTAAATCTTTGTCTATATTTATCTTTTAACAAATTCAACCAAAGGATCCTTTGGTTAACTTGTTCAAGTACATCCTCCATAAAATTTTAGAGTGACAATTGCCACCAATTACAAGTTCAATGTACCTTAACTCAACATATAGGCTTTTCTAGCCCTTCTAAAAGGTGAAATTTGTCTTTTAACATCTTAAGAGAAAAAAATGTTCTATAACTTGTGCATTTTAGTCAATATATTGGAAAATGGATTGAGATTTTTCTTAATTTAACTAAAAAAGTTTCATATTCATATTTTTCAAAAATTACAAAGTGGAAGGTAGAACCAAATAAAATAAAAGCCTAAAATGCTAATAACTTTTAAGAAAAATTGAGGATTATTGATTCCAATGGTGAGAATAACACTGAATTAGACATTCTTGCACTTGGCTAGTAAGGCATCTAAAATGGACAATCTCAAATGTTGAGGGGGGAGCGATTACTGAAAACAGCATTTGCTCTTAGCAGGAGAATTTGCTTGGTGAAAAGTTGTCAAACACTCCATTTTTTATAATTACTTCATGAAAACCTTTCACACTTTTCACTCCACACTACTTTTCAGACATATTACTCTGCGCTTCACACTCAAGTACTTCTAAATACCTACAAGAGCAAGGTCAAAGAGCACTACATAATATCATATTTCACTAGTACATATTCAAATCATTCTGCAGACGTTCGTCATCTAGGTTCTCCATTTGCATTGCCATGTATTCGAGAAGATGCGCTTTAGCCTCTAGTAGAATGACCACTGTCTCTTCTGATTGTACGCCATACACTGTAATCTTGGAACCTATAACATGACCACTTCTCCCTCGACGAGGGACATTGGTCCATGAATATATAGTGGCTTCCTTCTCGGTCCAGTCCAACATCTCTCTAGATGGTTCCCACGTTGACTCCATACAGTTCGTGTACCTCACTCGGTTACTACCTGCTTCATCATATGCCCCAGGTTTCATAGTAGGCCAATACCACAGGACCTTCATCTTCAAGGCCCACGTCCCCTGACCAAATTCGAGCACCTTCCCTAAAAAAAGGGACTCCTCTTCTTACTTCCGCTAGTTCTACGGTAAGGGCTACTTACTGCCCTACAACAACGTCATTCTCTGGATTGAATGGAGGAAACGGATCTTCCTTTGCATCTTGTCGTACCTCTGGTACAACTGCATTCTTTCTGCCTCGAATCCTCCCCCCAGTCACTCTTCGTGATGTTGCTTGTACAGGTCTATCTCTACGGGGTCCGAAATACCCCCTCCTCTCCGGATTTGGCATTGTCGCCATAATCCTATCAATGACTACACTCTCCGTCGTATTTCCATCCTCATCAGTAAGTGAACTTGGAATTGTACCTTCTTCTACGTCATGAACATTTCCATCATCCATGTTTTGGTTCAAGACATCGCTAGGCCAAAATGGTAAATCACGGACACCTTCTCTATTTCGTTGTGAAAATTCCTCCAAATACTCCTTGAACTGTTCTATTTCATCCACCACTTCCATGTTCCTGATTGGGTTGAAGCCTCTATCTATCATCTTCTTCTTGTATGCAATGAACTCGTCCAATGCTTTCAATTCCCTCTAATTAGCTGCAAACACTTCCGCGAGGTCTGGTTTATCTGCTATGTTAGGCAGTGAGTTCAGACACAAATGTCCTCTCGCTGGGCCCCACTCATCTGTGCAAAAGTGCTTGTGTTGCACATGGACCAACCCATTCTCCACGTAAAACCTCATATGGTATGGAAATGTGATGCTTGTCAGTGATTCCCCTCCTCGTAGTAAATGAGGTGTGATAAATGCCTTCCAGTTACGAACTAGTTCAAGCTTGCGAGCACTCACAAAAGCCTATGTGTACGACGTTCCCTTTCCACCAGCTGCAACATCTCTGTCAAAGTGTCTATGTCTCTCCTCTTGAGTACGTTTGAAATCACATTGAACCTCTTATCGATGTCTTCATGTGTGTGGCCCACTATCAAAAAACAAAGATGCACTTCCTTGAAGAAACCAAGCCCAACTAGTACTGCACACATGCCAAACATGTAAGCGTTCTTGTTCTCCCTCGTAGTGTTATCCGCTTGAATCCTCAACATCGGTGGCAATGACCCCTTCCTTTGCTTCATGTCGCATATGACGTTCATCACCAACGTTACGACTTGATTGCTATCATGCTTGTGGTGAGTGTATATCCACACGTCCGCATACAGACCGATACCATGTACAAGTACACCACACAAATGAGTCTTCACAAATCGAGATTCAATGTTCTTCACAGTCTGTCTCATCTTCGGTATCATGGTCATATTCTGATCCATACCGTCAACAATCAAACACATGAAAAAATCCAGAGTGATCATCGCCGACCTCTTGAACAACCAATAATCTTGCCTCTCTTCCATTTGATATTGAATGTGCAACACGTACAGTTCTTTTATCTTCACCTTTGCAACTGCATTTGTCGTGGATTCCATCCCACACTTATACTTCCAACAGTGATAACACTTCGAAAACTGGAAGAAAGGTGGAATTTGCACATGCGGAAATTCCTTCCGCCAAAGTCGTCGAAATGAACTCATTGACAACTCCGAACCGTCCACTAGTTTCTTCACTTCTTTGTTCACATGCTGAAAAACATCCAACTTGCTGGTATTCATTGGCAACAGAATCAGCAATAGCACTGCATTGTCCATTTTCCTGCGAATCGATCGATGGGGTTGCTGACAACCTACTTCACTGGAAAAAAACATTGAGGCTTTCTCTAGCTGTTGACATTTTTGCACTCTCCCTCTGCTGACACATGTTTCCATGAACAGCTGCCACTCTGCCATATACAGCATGTGTTGTCTTCAATTGCTTCAAAAGCCTCCGAGAATAACCCAACGTCGTGGCGTAACATGCATTGCACACGACCCTGCCATCTAGTTTTGTCACGTACTTGTCTCTTGTCGGACCCTCCGTGCGCGTGTAAAAGGCATTAAGCATTTGCATTATCCAAGTAGCACGAGCTTCGTACTTTTGTCCCCAAGCCATATATCGTTGGTCTAATACAAATTTTGCATCTACTTCATGCAGGCAATTGCATTTACATGCTCCCCTTTCCTTCGCACACATAACACTGTCTAGAGTAACTTTTTGACTCGCAGACTCCCCCCTCTTTTGTGGACTTCTCACCCTTGCCCTTCGATTTGCCATTGAATATCTCCTCCTCGGTGTAAGCTCCGGTAGTCCTCCTGTTCTTATGAAATCCGCAGTGCTACCTTCAGAGCCTTGCGTCATAGGAGAACTTCTTTCTTGTGTGCTTCTTCCACCTTGACTTGGTGGCATGCATTCAGAAGTGTTTGGGTTCTCTTCTATGTCATGAAAATCAAACTGTGGCGCTGAAACAGGAGAAAAAGAGAAATTCTGCTCCTCCCTCACATTTGTTGCCATTGTTCTCACCTCGTACGGACGTGCAGAATGAACTGAAGCACGACACCATTGTATAATTTTATCCACATAGTCTCCCATAGTCTTCCCTACCAACTCACCAACCCACTCTGTTTCATATACAACATGTGTGACACGAACCGCAATCTCAAAAGGACGTAATTTCTCTCGATGAAGTTTATCGCCACATGCAAAATTTGTATCCACCACGCCTATCCCCACAACTCGACCTTTGTCTCAAAGAAGTTGAACCATGCCATTGGTAGGTTGGATTTCTCCATCCACAGGTGCACGATCTTCTTCTTCGAATAGTCTTCCTCGTACCACACGCGCCAATCTTTCCCCTACGCTCCTTTGCTCTGTAGCAACCAATGTTGTCGCTACCGCACTGAATACCACTGGACTTCCAAATGCTTCTAATGCCATTTTCCAGCTTCACGAGTGATATGTAATAGTCATGTACTTGGTGCAGACCATCTGTAATTCAATATCTTCGCAAACCACTATCTTCTCTGTATTTTCATTCACACAGTACACAATTAAAAAGTAGTCCTCGATAAATTTCAAAGAACAAAGAAACCCACACGACAATGACTATTTTTAAAGCCCTCACAAAAAATACTACAACAGCAAATCCAATGTTTTTCTTTATTTTTTCCCTTTATTTGCTTCATCAAAGGTCTGCAAATATACTTGTCCATCATATTGAAGCAACCATTGTTCACTAATCATACAACTTGCACATAATGAGTTCTTATCAATCTAACTATTTCAAATGTTCAATTCGTTCAATTGCAAAATACAAACTATCTACATATAGATAGCTACGTTACTTTTTTATTGTATCAATTCTTAATGATGTTTTATAAGTGCACACTTTCTATACTAGTATACTTGTATTTTTAACTATAAACATCGTAAAAATTCGTTGGAATCCTTATACACTGATCACTACATTGTAAACATGCAAACAACATTATTCCATTCCAACTTTTAATACATGCGCGATAACATTGATAACATTAATAACATTCGTCATGCTCTCTTTCTTTTTAAAGGTTTTCATGTGAAAGTTCAAACACCATGGCCTATATATCTGAATTGCTAATTTGTAAATGCAAGAGGCCTCTCATAAGAATCACGAGACTGTACAAATAATTTAAAGAAATGCGACATTAGAGTGACAAGTTCTAGAAATTGCTTGTGATACTTTTGTACTACATACTCTTCTTTTATATGTTGCTAGACAACCAACATGAAAGTCTTGTATACTCTCTATATCCTCTACTTAGATGTAAATACAAAGATTCAGGTCCTACAAACCAGCAAGCATTCATACTCTTCAAGTGCTAAAGTATGATCATTGTAATTCTTCAGAACTACTTACAATACATTGAAATATTGAACAAATTCTGCATATGAATTCTTTTTGCTATTTCACTGAAGTCCACAACATTTTCTGCTCTTCTCGAAGAGTTTCTAAGAAATACTGCAATTCACATTATAAACATTTCATGGACACTTTTGCCTTCAATTGCAAAAGAATAAGACAAAGACGCATAAAAACGTGGCTTTTACAAACGTTCTTTTCCATAAAATCAGTTAGTTCAACTGCACTTCATAAAATAAAATACTTCCACGAGTAATCAATTAGCCCCACAGACAAAAGGCCTTCTTCCAGTTCTTTAACAACACTCATAGATATTTGGAAGACAAATACAAATCAAGCACTGATTTCTCTCTCATGTCCCACCGTTCACTGTTGCGCTAATCTTTTCTTAAACAACATTATTAAAAATAATTACGAACCACAATCTTGCGACATCGCACAATATTTGCAGTGTAGATGTTCAACACAATTTTCCCCACAAATTAAATGATAAGATTTCATAAATCATTAATTATTTTCTCCATATTGTGGACATTCAAGAAGTACCAGACCTGCAATTTCAGAGATATTTTATGGATATAACATTCATACCGTGCAATCAAGCACTTGTTATAAAGATTTATTTTATTTTATGATTCATTTAGAAATGCCTACCTACTTCCACATACATAAACCTCTGATTTAACAATACTCGATAAGAGCAGCAAGATGTACTTTTATCACTACAAATTTATGCAAGAAAAGCATATAAATTTCTCTTGTACTGTGTATTTACAAAACCTTTACTAAAAAGATTGCAAGATTTCTTCATTAACAATGAAATTTTTTTTTTGTTTACGACCGTTCTTTAATACATTTAAAAAGCTTTGAATGAATGTATCTCCTTTTAAAGACACTACACATATTGCATATTCAATGAATTATGTTGAACAATTAAACATATAATAAAGAAAAAAAATTCAACAGAACACACGAATTTTACAATCAAGTAAAATTAAGTATATTCCACCCAAATAATCTATTCAGCTTTGCCTTAATTTTGGGCAGGTACCATTTCCTTGCAATTTGCGTTTTTCTGGCTAATATACTTCAACAAGATGGAATCTGAGGAAAACCTTTAAAATGCACTAAATTTCATGACATTTGGAAATATGAGTCTATTGTAAGTATTGTTAAGGGCTACTACTTAGTTCATTTTTCAAATCAGTCAATTCGTGCACATCTAAGTTTTCTGTCTCTTTAAACAACAACTTAAATTCGTTTTTAAGATTTAAAAAAACACACACTTGTTCTAATAATTCTCTTTTCAATTACTAGTCCACAGGTATGAGAAATTACTGATTTTGGGCAATTAGGATTTTTGCACTCTAAAATAGACTTTGAAGTCCATTATCTTACTCAATTTTAAGTATTTCCAAAAATAAATAAAATCAAAGAATGTACATTGTCTAATCCAGTACTGCGACAACTGGAACTGGCATTTTTTTCCTTTTTAATTGAATTAAAAAAAGCTTCAAATTTCCTTATATTTCTAATTTTTCTTTTCAATGTTTTTAAAGTATTTGTTCTGCAGATGCTATTACAATTTATACGGCTGTAGCCTACTTTTTTGTCAGAATAATAATCAGAAGAAGCAGCAGCATTTTTGACATTTTTGAAAATAAAAATGAGCTTCAGATATGCCACTGCCTGTTTTCTAAGCAGCGCCATAAAAAAAACGGCAAAGACTTTGAATGCTTCTATCTTGCAGTGCTCACTTTGAAAAAGTCTATAATTTTAATCAAGTATTCACAAACTATAATTTTCTACATAATCTTTTGGTTACATGCATCAATAAAATATTTCATTCAGAAATAAGGTATTTTTACTACAAATGGCAGTTTTCATTCACTTATGAGCTACATGAATTCATTAAATTACAAGTTTGATGATTTTCATTGAATTTTGAGTTCGATGAATTCAATTCATCGAACACAAGTTGGATGAAAATAATTGAATCACAACTTGCATGAATTTCAATGAATTACGAGCATAACATTCATTAGCCTTCAAAGAGGTTGCCTTTTCCTCTCTAGAGTCCTCATCCACAGAATTCATCCTTTCAGCATTAATGCAAGCTTCGGTAACGATTTAGTGGTAGAAAATTATGATATTCTCTACTTTCATTTGTTAATTTTAGGACAAAACATACAAATCTACTTTGCCAAATACACTAAAAATCCAATGAGTTATAATCTTACCATTTGCCATCAATAACTCATTCTGAGTTTTTTAGTGAAAAGACACTATTCATATACACATGGGTTGGTAGGAGGTAGAATAAATCATGTGGGATACACAAGTTAGAATTTGTTGTTTGTGAAGCACTCATAGTTAAGTGAAAACATAATAATTTTGTTAAAAGAGAAATTTCATACCTCCTTTACGCATAGTAAAATGATTCTTCTCAAAAAACTTTGAACTAAAAGAATTTTTTAAATGAAGATAAGTTTCACCTCCATAAATCCGTTGGCCATTTTGAATATCCAATCAAAAGTTATGGACAAATTTGAGAGAGGAGTTGGAAAAATGTTAAATAAATTGTCCATTCCAACCCTTCTCTCAAATTTTTCCTTAACTTTTGATTGGATATTCAAAACGCCAAAAGGATTTTTGGAGGTGAAACTTATCTTCATTTAACAACTTCTTTTAGTTCAAAGTTTTTTGAGAAGAGTTTTTCTACTATGTCTAAATAAGGTATAAATTTTCACTTAAAACAAAATTATTTGTTTTTGAATTAACTATGAGTGCTTTACGAACAACAAATTCTAACTTGTTTATCACACATGAATTGTTCTACCTCCTACCACTCCAACTGCATATATATAGCTTTCTTTTCCATTGAAAACTCAGAATAGTATAGGTTGTATATGAATACAAGCCAAAAATTAAGAAAATAATGAATCATATTTTTGGCTTGCATTCATACAAAACCAATGATGTTTTGAGTTTCCAAAACATACAATGTAGAGGTGTAGAATCCTGGTTATTGTGTGTTTGATTTAATGGGTGTATGGACATTGGTTTTGTTTTAATTTTTAATGTACGTTGTACAGTTTCAGCGGACTGACTTACCCTTTGACAAAATTGACGCGTGTAAATTAGCTCATGATGGTGTGGTATATTCCACACCAT
This sequence comes from Antitrichia curtipendula, assembly GCA_951230915.1. Lineage (NCBI taxonomy): Eukaryota > Viridiplantae > Streptophyta > Bryopsida > Hypnales > Leucodontaceae > Antitrichia > Antitrichia curtipendula. Next base: position 26,104,950 of record OX579634.1, on the reverse strand, counting down.
TTCATTCGTCAAATGAGATGGTGTGGAATATACCACACCATTCCGTCCAAGGGAAGGCAGCCCACTACTCTGCTAATGAATGCTATGGTGGGATTAAAATAAATTTGATGACGACAGAAATGATCTTCACTGAATGAAGGCTTAGATGAATTGCATTCATCTTTGGTCTAGAATTATATCATGATGGAAATCTGTCAGATTGCATAAGGTCTGGATGAAATGTCGTGGACACTAATTCGAAGCCCTAATGCACCGGCAGCGTCTTCTCCTCCTTCGACCGACAATACTCAGCGACTGCTTAGAAAGTACGCACTCTGCAGAACCCGCAAGTTCAATTGACAGCTCCTGCATCCCGGGGTTCAAAAAGTATTTCGTGTCTGGGGATGCTCGAAACCATCGCCATGTCGCCGACTCTGTGTTGCTCAACGGGATTCCTAATGCGAGGCTCACACATTTGCATTTGTGACTTAACTATCAAAACAAACTCTGGTCGGACAGATCAACCTCCACCTGGTCCATCTGTGTGCTTCATGGTTTCGACGGAGGTACGTATTCTCTAATCACGTTCTTCCGATGTATCTTTCCTTCATCAAAAGAAGACTAACGGAATGTAAAATTTTCCTAGGGTTTCACGATGAACAGTGTCGACTCTCATCCCCCCGCACGCGCAGGGGGGATGATAGCCAATACTGTTCACTGGAAAAGTAGAATTTGCTTTTTTTATTTTATTTCTAGTGAACAGTATCGGCTGTCATACCCCCCGCGCGCGGGAGGTATGACAGCCGATACTATTCACAGCTAGCCTGACTACTGCATGCTCCCCGCGTCTATCATTTCTCTGTCTATAATTTCTAACGCAAAGACGGGGAATTTTTTTTTCTTACCTTTTTCGTAGATGCGCGTGTCTCTGCTGTCTCCGGTGGTAGACGTGTTGTTGGTCCCCCTGTGGATGCTCCCCTTCAGCTTGGCAGCCGCTCCCCTTTAGCTAAGCCTTCCGCTCCTTGCTCGGTTTGCTTGGAAGTGAATCTTACAGGTTATGGCTTTCGTCTCCGCCGCTGTTGCTATGCTGCACTTCCGTTTTTCAATTTTCCAAGTTTTAGTGGATTCACATCGTTGTTTGCTTTGTCGACCACCTGGAATTTGGAATTGCAGATGATGTCAGTGCTGAGGAAGGAAAAGCTTCTAATCTCAAGTGCAGCTTCTTCCGGTAGAAGGTGAATTCGGTGTTGAATTCCGTTTTCAATTCTTGATTTCAATCCAAAATCCACGTTCAATTCTAGGTAGAGCGATTGCCTTGACACAGCAAGTGTACCCTGCAGTCTACATCTTGATTCAGCCGTTGCGTGTACAGAGGTGCGGAGCGTCTGACTGCGGTTTGCCTACGGTGTACATCAAGATTCAGCCTCTACGTGTACAGGGGTGCGGAGTTTCTGACTGCGGTTTGCCTACGGTGTGCCGCGTCTGGCTAGTGTGCGGAGACAGAGCAAGGGAGACGCAGGGTTCAAGGGCGTGGTCTGCTTCGCAGCAGGGAACCAGGTGAACTTTCGACGAACGGGTATCAGTGAGATTCTACAGTCACCGTGTTGTTGCACGCTCCCATGATACTTTGGAGCTCTCTCTCGAAGACATAGCAAGGCTTCTTTGACTTAGGTGATGCATGACGTTAGGATACGAATTTTTCTTGCTCCCTGGTTGCTTTCCTGTTGCATTCAGTAAGTCAGCACTGTGGGAGTTCTGTCGATAGAGAAAGAAACTTTGAGTGAGCGACAAAAATTCAGAAGACCAACGCCGATGGTTACCATTCGATCGTAGAAGAACGCCGTCTCTAGCAGAGCTCATACCTGTAATCAGTGAAGCCCATTTCAACGTCAGTTGCAGTTTGGTAGTCTTTATGAGCATGAACAAGTTTGTGCATGCGGCTACTTCTAAGCTTTGGTATCAACACAAACTGCCAATTTTTTGTACAGTTCTGGTGACAAACAGAGCTCACTTAATGCCCACCTAATCTAAGCATAGGTCACTTAGCGGCAAGTGATAGAAGGAAAATGTCGAATTTGCTGCGTGTCGATCTTTGATGTGCAGGAATGTCAATGGAGGTACAGATTTAAATAGGAAAAGTGAGAGCCTCAATTACCTGAGCTTGGAATAAAAATAAAGTACATTGGCTGCCAACTTTTTAGGAACTTCACATTGAAGTGGCAGTAGTCTAGATAGCATTTGGCGGTTGGTAGTTGGAAATCTTAAAATGTAGTTTTTTCTTTTCAGTTCTGCATAATATATGTCAAAAACAAGCGCAGAGGACCTCATTTTCACTTCTTTGTTTTTGTATTAGTCTAGGCTTCAATTTCTCAAATCACAATCATATCAAAATCTAAAGACAAACCCATAGAATTATTGAATTTGAATAATTACTGCAAAATTAATGAGACTTTGATTGATCGTGAGCACTGAAAAGGTATCACGTTAATTTAATGAAAATTTACTTTGCTTTGCATTTTTCATTTAAATTAATTGTTGTCACTCTTTCATGAAGGTTTGGATTGATTTGAACCAGCTGCTGATGAACATTTTTGAAGGCGGGGTATCACTTTCAACCAGGTATTAGCTTCGCTAAATTAGACATTTCATTCAAGCAATCAAAACACTTGTTAGACATTTGGAATTTATCTTTCTATGCTAGGCATTTTTAAATAATTGAAGTGTAAGCGAATAGCAACAATGATTGAATGAGTTTATCCAAAGTGTAATCATATGTTATTAGTATGATTTTTCATAGTAACTGGGAGAGAATAACCCATCTCGTCGTAATCATGTCTTTATTAAGAATGATTAAGGAAGACGCTTTTTTGCATTGGCTGATTTCCTCACTAGGATTGGTTCAAAACATGAGTGCTTTAACTTTAGCATATGATACTTTCTGCATTACATTGTTCTTGTAGATACATTGCTTTGTAATTGTGTTTGCAGTAAACCGTTCAGAGTTTTAACTGTTTTCCTATTACTTCGTAGAAATTCCTCTTGAAACATTGGAAATAAAAAATGGTTGTCATTTTGGAAGGCAATTATGCAAATACGACAATAATGAGATTCTAACAATTACATAAGGCAAATAATCTCGGCACTAGGAAATGGCACAATCTTGAAATTATTACAAAATCTTTAGATAAGAAGAATAATCAACATTATTGACATTAATTTTTTATGTTGCAGGTTACTTCGGTGAAATGCATGTGTCGTAGGCCAAGAATGTGAGCAAGGAGCTTTGTAATCGTTTAGCAAAAGTGACTGCTTCCAAACTGTGAGCCCTACTATAATTTGCATCAGATATTTGTCCTCATTTCCAGTTGGCAATATTAAAGTTGATTCTTATTCCTAGGAGAGTTTAAGAGTGTTTTCCCAAAAAAAAAACTAAAATTTTGAGCATGAGAGAAAGGAAAAGTAAATTATAAGTACGAGTGGATAAATTTTTTTAGCTTCAATTTTCCTATCATACTTAAATGTAGTGTCTTCTTGTACAATTGAAGTATATTGAGTAAACCCTAAAGGACCAAAGTGTGTTTTTTGGCAACATAGCTATTTTGAGCAGCTCCCTACGAATTGAATTTATATTTTTTGTCATTGAAATTTTTATACAGCACGTGCCTGATGAGTAGCTCTAAGGCCCAACAATGTCCTTAAATTTTGACTACATGGTTAAAAAATTACTGAATGATATGTCATTTTCAGTCCTCAGTGGGCAACATGGGCAAAAAAAAAAACTTATTTAAAAATCACTTTTTAAGAAAATAAAAATTTGAAATTGGTTCTTTAGATTTATATGCACACGGGAAGCTTTTAATCATTCCATTTAGATCTATGAGTCAAAAGTTATGAGGATTCTCAGTTTATGGGTAGTTATGGAATATCTACTCTAAAATAAACTTTGAAGTCCTTTATTTAACTCAATTTTCGATATTTAAAAAAAAAATGAAAACATTGGATGTAGATTGTTTATTACAACATTGCAACCGTTGGGATTGGCATTTTTCATTTCCATAAATAAATTCTTCACAATTCAGTGTTTTGAATCATTCTCTACCTCTTCCTACGTACTATTTTTTTCCTATATGTTGTACAATTCCAAATGATCTGTAATTATTCAAGCATGTAGCGAACTTGCCTTCAAGAATAAATCCAAAGAGTAACCACCATTTTCGACATTTTTTCATAGAAATGTGACCTTGTGAAGGGCAGTTGCCCTTTTTTTCGCTGGGACAAAAAAATGATTTTTGTCAATTCAAACGCTATTATCTTGCAATGCACATGGTGGGAAATTAAGAAATGTTTTCCACATCTTCTTAAACAAGTTTACTACAAGATCCTATGATTACATATGTCGGAAAATGTTTGTTTCCTTAAATTCGGCACCAGTATTAGAAATGGATGTTTTGGAGCATTTTTGGTGAAAACGTAGTCAAAAACATGTAGGGGTTAATAGAAATCAGAAGAACTTTGATGACATCCAAGTCAGAACTACAGCATTTGCAAGAAGACTATTAGAAGTATTCTTCATTGAATGTTTCCTCAATTAAAATGTGGAAGTACTATTTGTTTATATTTTAATTGTTTTGGCCTTAATAAAATATTATTTTGTTTTTAGATAATAGTTTTGCTATATACATTTAAAAATGCCAATTTTGAAGAATGAAGTTCAGCGATGAATAAAAGAGATAAAAGAATTTTCAATTTCAAAATAACCAAGAATCATTATAATGATTATAAGAATTTGGAACATTCGCATTCTTTATTTTTTGTAAATGTCTATTATTGATAATGATCCCTCTGAGGATGAATTTCAACAAGAGCCTACAAGAGTATTGTTGAAGAGTATTACGAAAGCACCTAAAATCATACATTTAATGTTCTATTGAACATACATATATAAGATTTTCACAAGCCAATCATATTCATTTTTTTTGGATTGAAAGTGTAAACACCGAATTAGACATTCTTGCACTTGACCAAGTGCAATGACCGTACGCAAAACTATTCACTAAAAAGTGATTTTCAAAAAATAGGGTACCCCCCATATTTTCAAGAACACCTTTTTTATGTTACATCATGCAATATTTCAATTTAGCATAGGAGTTTTCTACAAAGGTGCACTTAAATTTATTTTTTGAGTTCAACCAATTGCAAACACATGCTTATGTCATTTGAATCACTTTTTTTATCTTTCATGTACCAGTCTTCCAATAGTGTATCCTACAATTACATTATTATTATACCATTTTCATAGCAACATCACATGTACAGCATTAATCATTACAAGTGATGAAAGATTTATTTAAAAACCAAACTCGACATTGAAGGTTTCACAACTACCTTCACAATTTTGAAATACAGGTTCACACCAAACAAAAAGCGTTCACTCCAGTATCCACAAACATTTAATAAACTAACACACACTACCTGCATTCTCACACACCCTACACTACCATTGTAGGAACTACACTATGCTTGTTTTCGTACTTCTTCATCCGGTGTCTCCAACACTTGTGCAGATGATTGTGTCAAATCTTCTCCTTCCCTTCCATCAAATGCTTCTACTTCTTCAACCAAACTTGGTCCACCAACTTCACTCACTAAGACCGAAATTGTGTACTGCAGCGCCCTATCCACCATAGCACTCGCAACAGGCGTTGACACTCCTTCCGATAAAGTGGGCGATAAGGTAGGACCCTCTAAAATAGAAACTTCGCGGTGGAACACGTACTGTCCTTCTTCACCAGTCCGAGTATATCGTACGTGTTCTCTATCATAGAAATATCCGTCTTCACCGGATACCAAATTCATGGAGTCGAACATGTTGAATGCAGATAACGCTGATACGGGTTCCACTGTTGCTGGTGTCCCTTCAATTTCTCTCACGCCAACTCCAACATCTTCCGCTTCTACATTCTCCACATCATCAATAGTTCTTGTTGGAACATAATCAGGATCTTCTTCCATTTCCATCGAGTCCGCTCCATCCCCGCGCACTTCATCCATGGCATTGGTGTCTGCAGAACCTAGACTTTGGCCATGACTAGGTAAATCACATGAGTGCGTTCTCTTGGACTCTGTATCACCTGATGAAGCTCCCGAATCAATTGCTGTCTGCTTGCCCTTCCGCTTGTCTCGTACAGACACTTGAAATCTCGCTCGTTCCTCTGATGACTCCCTCAATGGTTGCATGACCCTTCTTGAACTACCACGTGGCTGTCTCACATTCGCTTGGGGAGCACTTTGATTAGGTGATTCGTTTGTGGTATTCAACACTTGCGAAATCCTGCGTTCGGCTGCTGTACTCACTGTATTCACCATCGACATTTTATCCCCGTACACCAACTGCAATGTGTTGTATACAAATTGCGTTCGAGCCGTTGCTCCTTCCATAATTATAATGTCATTGCCCACGAATCCAGTTTCCAGAATACCCGGCACTGCCATGGTGATGCCCAATGTCACCAGTCCCCAATTTCGTGGTAGGTACATCTCCACCATCTTCTTCAACTCTGATGGGATCTTCTCCAACTTATCCTCCGCTCGAGGCATGATTTCTGCACTCCAAGAATCTTGAAATACCACATCCAAATCGTCTGCACTGCTTGGAAGGTTCTCCATGGGCCCACTCTCTTCGGGATATTGCATGATGATGACAACGTCACCTACAGGTTGAACTCCACGCTTTCGTTCTTCACCATGACGGAGATCATGCACATATGAAGACACAGTTTGTCGCTTAAATATCCAAGAATCCTCTAATACGTGACAACCCTGTGGCACTGCCATCCTGGATTGCATTTCTTCATCAAAGTACATGCCTGCAGGAAAAAGGAACACAACATTCCACCGTAAAATTAAAGACATCCAACTCTGAAGATGTTGCATAACCTTGCTGTAGTCTTCATCTAACCATTCCACTTCCTCCCCTCCCGAACCTCCCCGTCTACAATCGAAAATCCATAAACACGGTTTTCCAAGTTCAATGTACTCATCCTTGAAGAACCCTTCACGACACCTGACGTGCAGTAACGCTTCGCCATTTCCGTGTTGAACTCCAGAGAGGGGAACTTGCCAATTTTCATCGAGCATTGCCTACGTCCTCTACATCCCGACCATAGCCCGCATATCCTTTACGACCCGCTCGGATATCCACAAAGTATTGCCGAACAAATGCAGGAATGAGTTTCTCAAAACTATTCAACATTTGCACCGTCTTTACTACAGGCGAGCACCATAAAGTCTTCGCGTCATTGTTCAATATCTTCTCCATTAGAATAAATTGCCTCCCATGCGAATCTCCATATTTGCTCGCATTTATGGCAAAGAAATCCTGTACAGATGATGGATTTTCATCTCCTGCTTGCACCATCAAGAAACGAACTTGATTTCTAACAGCATCCTTCCGTTGCAATCGATCCACTGCATATGCTACCGTGCCTTTCGGTGGATTTGGAGAAGCAACACTATCAAAATAATAACGTTGTGATTGTCGCTTCCCTCCCACCACATCTTTGGCAGCCATTTGCTTAACCACACGTATATAATTCTCCGTTGAAATCCTGCTCAAAGGCCTGAACCAAGTCTTCTCCATCCTCTTCCTCTTCGAGCTTCCATCCACAGTGACATCAAGATTCCGCTCCCTGGCCGTCTTCTTCCACCTCACCTCCGCCTTCTTGCTGAAAAACAATTTTCCTTCCTCATAGTCTTTGCACACCTGCAAAATAGCCTTGTACGATTCTTCATCTTCATTCCAAGCATGGCGTGTGAAGTCAATCATTTTTTTGGACAAAATTCCTAATGATATGTGCTTCGGCAGATCTTGGCTCCAATGTAACGCACTCGCTGCCATTGTCAATGCCTTCGCTCTGAGATCATCATCAGATCGAGTTGTCACACTTGGACTTCCACATGCTTTCCAAATGTCACGCAGCTTGATTAGATTCTTGTAATGCGTTGTGAAGAACTTGCGATCAAACTCCCTGGCGTTTATCCTGACAGATGCTTCAATGTAGAACTGTGGGTTGTTGTATACCACGAATTTTGCTCTTCGTCTTTCAAATTGCGCATAGTACTCCGTATCGGACATGTTACCCTCTCTTCTTTCCCGTTGTGCTCGTTTACATGCACCAACAATGTGTTGTCCGTCTACTGGCTCCCACACAATATTGTCCTCCAACCATCGCTTCCTAACAGCAGCATTTGATATAGATGGATCAGCTTGACAGTGCTTCAAAAAAGCAGCTTCAAATTCTCGTGCAGCACCCTCTTGACTGAAAGGAACCTCCACCATCTTTGTCTTGCCCTGCTCATCCGGATTTCTATACAAATACGCCACTGGACGAAGTGTTATTGCACTAACTTCATGAGCTTCCGATCCCCTTAGACGCTCATACATTTCATTCACTTGCCACTACATTAGCACTCTATGATTCGTCTCAGCATTCTTCACGTCCCGAATACTATTGATGTCTGCATCAAAAAACTCATTGTGCCCCCATATGTACCCCGCTTTGTATTCACTCTCCGTTGGAAACACCACAGGGACTTTAGGAACATTTTTTAACAATGCCCTTATAGGTATCTGCTCCTCCTCTGAAGAATCATCATTGGAAACTGCTTCTTGTCCATCATTTCCTTGTGGAGGACGTTCTTGTCTAGCAGCTATTTGACGACGTCTTTGGGCTAGAGTTTGCCTTGGAACCCTCATCTCCTCTGTTGTTCCCGTTCCAAGAGTGTCGTGTTGTTCCTGACCTTCTAAGACCTCTTCTGGTTCATGATGACGTTGCACTCGAGTTCTCCCGCGTCCTCTACCAGCACCCTGTCTTGTTGCAAGGCCAGATCTTTGTGCCTCCATATTGGCGACTACAACACGTGACCTATATATTTGTTTACCTGAGCCCACGGTTGAACGTCTCGACCCTGATCCAATCTCTGTGACTGTTACAGGAGCTACACCTTCACCTTCGTTTTCAAGCTCTTGGAACATCACTGCTGCATCTGGTATGGGGGTCCAGATGTAGTCTCCACAGGTTGCAATGATTCCCCTCCAACTTCCACCTCCACTGACATTGGCATAATTGGGGCGTTCCGTTCTACTACTATCTCCTGATGCCTCTCAACTTCAATATCTCCCGTGGTCTCAACAACAACATCGGATGTTGCAGACTGCAGACGTTGACGTTGAGTTCTTTGCATTTCAGGCACTTCCTTTTCCTCTGCAAGGCTTGCTATTCCCTCTTCAACAGCAGCTCGCTTCCTGTTCCGTTCGTTCAAAGAAACCCAATTCTCATTTACAGGAACAGCTGCATTTCGATAAACTTCATTCGTGTCTTCCGGATCTCTAGATATAAGACGCTCATTGCCAACGTCAGTATTCTCTCTCGGTACTTCTTCATGACTCCGAATCTCTCTATACCGAGTGCGTGCGACGTGCAACTGCTGAGGGGTCATATCCTTGAACTTCTGAACTGATGCTTCTCTCCTTACTTGTAGTTCTTCAGGCACATTCTTCCAAGCCTTTGCCAAAGTTTTCAAGCCATGGATTGGTGACAGTACTAAAAGAAGCTCCGGTGGAATTGGAGCCATCATGAGTGACTTCTTCAATTTGTACTTCTCCAATGCCATCTCAATATTACTCAATGAAACAGTCAGTCCTCCATCTGCAGTGCCTGTAAGGCCCTCAACAACTCCGTAGGAAGTCCCCAATGCAGCCCAGTAACGCCCTTCCTTGATTGAAAAATCCATGACCCACCAGCAAGACTTATCCATACCCTCCGCTGAGATCCACCATCCATGCTCTAACCACTTCGAATGAACCTTTGGTGCCATGATTACCTACAACAAATAGAACAACAACAATTCATTTACTTATAATGTACTACTACACTTTGAATATTACATAAAGAAGTTTAAAATTTTATTTTCAATTGTATAAAAGGTGCAATTATGTTTGAAATAACAATTGTTATGCACATGCTTAATAATGAACAATCTTAGTTTTGCTTTAGGTAATCCAATATACTTTAAATCTTCAACTTACTATATTATTAATTTAAAAAAATAGGGTATATCTCTTTTCAATAACATATAATATAAATGCGTGATACATTACCTTCATATACTACTTTTTTATCATCAAAAAAAGGGAAAGCATTTCGAGAACTGCAAGATATATTAAAAGTTATCTTACTAAAAACCACCTCTCTACCTTTGAGTAACTAATCTCGCATTACATAACTAATATTACAACATAAAGATGTTCGTTTTGAAGTACTATACATACTTCATTGCAACAAGATATTTGAGTCTCACAAGAGCACATTCATAACATGATACACTGTTCAATTTAATGTCAATTTCGTCAATGAGGGGCTCAACACAGTTCTCATGCACATGATAAACAACATATTGAAATTCGTACTACAAATCCCTATTTCAAACCAAACCAAAGTGTTTACATGCATGATAAACAACACATTAGAAGTTCTACTACGAAATTCTTATATTAAAACAAAACAAAGTGAGAGCGAAGCTTACTATAATATACGTAATGTACTAGTATAAAATACTAAAACGACAAAAAATATTTTCAATGACTACTCATACATTGACAAGGGACAGAATAAAATTAAAATACATGCACTTCAAAGGAATATTTGATAACTTTCATCCTACAAAAATTCAGGACTTCCTCTGACAATTTCATATGTTCAACAAATAAGAATAAAGTCCCAAAGAATGACAATGAATTTCTCATGAAAAATTCCTGTCTTTTAAAAACATAATGCTAGTTTCACATGAAAAGGGTGTCTTCAATGTCTTCAATGCTATTTATTCTATACAAGCCCACGTAATACGATTGCCCAAAAATATTCCACAGTTTATTGTTGCGTTACGAAGCCTTTACTCCTCTTCAAAATCTGCCACAATCGGATGTTCTATCAACATCTCCATCTCTCTTCCTTTGCTAGTTCTACACTTCAAAGTCAGATGCAACCACTCTTCATAGGCATTGAATTCTCTTCACCAAAGAAGAACCACCTCCACTATATAAATAATTAAAAGCATAATATTGTACAAACAATTTAAAAACTACATGTCAACATTTCTAAGCGCACACTGAACACAACATGTCAAACAAAATATGCAAGCAACACATTTTACAATTCAAACTCAAATAGGTTTGACTTCAAACAATTCCGTTGAAGTGTCTGTAATGCATTGAATTCATTATGAATGTTCGAATTCTTCATAATTGTATACATCGTACATTGACTATAATTGTAAATTTTTTTTTATATAGTCACATATTCAATTCTTGAATATGTGTAACTATTGCTTGAATTCCTTATAATGTGTAACGTAGCCAAAAAAATCTTAACGTATGTGAAAAAATGCAATTACGATTAAAAAAAAAAAAGAACATGACAATTTCACCTTCACATCACAGAATATGAAGGTTTATCATGAACACTACTTACATTATGACAAAATAACTGAACTCATTTCTAAATTTTTATTTTCCCTATAAAATAAGGGAATAGATTTCCATGAAGTTCAACATCTCCAATAAGAACATCATGTTCATTGCAATTTTCCTTCTACAACTGAAATTGGTGCAAAGAGAATCACTGACATTGTGACTACTACATAGGACCAACTTTTTTTGCAATGACCTTGAAATTTCTTGCCATTACAATGAAAATAATCAAAAATCCTAAATACCCTATATGTAACTGTTGTATTACTTTTTCTTTAAATTATTTGATTAACATTTAAAAGATAGTGAAACCTACAGAAGATCGCACCTGGAAATGGGAATAATTTCCACAAAATGTGTTGCTTGCATTGAACGTCACTAACTTCTTTGGAACTTTCTCAGTTCTGGTGAGCCTCCCACTACTACCTATAAAATAAACATTTTACTTTGTCATTCTCTCTTTTCAAGGTACCTGCTATACAAGTCTTAGAAACTGTTAAAATTTCAATTGTACCAGAAACTAATGTCGATGGAGTCAATTCAGATTCCACTTTGCAAACTTTCATGAAATAGAGAACTCCATACATTGTATTTGTTTGTTTTAACAATCTTTCAATGCACATTATTGAATTTCAATTAAATAATTGGCCTTACAACCCTACAAACCATGAGGCTGTACACATGTCTACAATTGGTGTGAAATACAATTTTTTTCTTCCTCTGTAGACCATCAACAATATTCTTATGTATTTGTTTAACACAACTATATGTTGAATGTCGCACTTATTTGTGTTGTTGTGTCCATAAGTATTTTCAAAAACTTCAAACGCATTCCTCTAAACATACCGCCCTTCATAGTGAATAAAAATAGTTAAGTTGTGGCTGACAATACTAGATTCTAAGTGTTTCACTTCTCTTACATTGAAGTTTGTTTCTGAGTTCTTGAAAATTAAAGCTATACCACACTGAAAATATTTTTTTAAATAGTTCTATAGGAAAAAATACCACATATGTCTTTTTTATCCGTACTGTGACATTAATATTCGATTGATATATAGAGGTAAATGAAATTGTTCATAGCAAGAAGATAGTATTGACACATCACTTTCTATGATTCGGTTCAGACACTTACAAATGAAAAATGCATACTTCTGTTTTTTAGTTCTTTAAATAACTTATATTTGAAAATGATTCAACAAAACAACAACAATACACAGTTCGTAATCATTGATGACTAATTAAAAAAATGTAGCACTCGTTGAGCAACTCTACACATGTATAGATCCTGCATGTACGAGGCTTTTGGGAGATTCTAAAAAATTGCTATTAAATGAATATGAATCCAACCTTTTCTATACCTACATTTTACTTTTGAGTATTGCAATCGTTAGAACTGCAATAAATAGACATGTTATAGATCAAACGTGAATAGAACTTCTAACAATATCATTTATGCATTGGGATATTATAAAGTTTGGTCATGGTCTTCTCAGAGCTACATAACTAAATTCTTAGAGCACCACAATTCTCCTTTTACATGTCAAATCTAGATTAAATCCCAAGAAATTTATGATTTTTTGAAATTCAACTTTACAATCTTTTCTAATGAATGCGTCATGTGAATTTCTCTACAGAATCTAATAATGAAGAGGCTACATTACAAGAACTGTGAATTCTCCTAAAATCGAATATTACTAAGCACACTTTTCCACCAAAAAGGTAACAATAACTTTGTATGCACTGCCTTTCGAAATGAGTTAGTTAGTGCTGAACATGCATTTTAATTGTATTTTTCATTATGAGAAAAATACCAAAAGCATCTTTTTACTAAATTCACAATGAAGTTGACAACAGTATTTTGTATTTCAGTCACTCATTAATGAAAAAAAACGGTCTACATTAAACTTCATGAAATACACCCTGCAACATTTAAAAATTATCTGCAATTTAGTTGTGTTGTAATATAAATTTATTTCAATCTTCTTTGTTCATTCATGACATTCTTGTATGGATACTGAACACAAAAATGCTCAAACTTGAATAATAAGATCTACTACTACTTTGTCAATAAGCAATAAATTTTAAAATGTCAATGAATATTATATGAATTTCAAGATTAAATACATTTAAAGTGAAATTATAAAATGATTTATTTTTCTAATAATGTACTTCTTATATTACCTATTCACAGTGTTCGTTAGCAGAGTTCTTTGAATTCATCCAATTAAATCTAATCAAACTCTAATATAACATCTTATAGTGCGGTACACTATAAAATTTAAAATTAAAAAAAAATTTCGACTGAAATGTAAGATTGCGTTTCCTAATGTTCTTCTACGCAAATATAAACTTTATTATGAAGGTGTTGCATCAAAAACTTTAAATAAACAATAATCCACTGAAATGTTTAACAAAAAAACAAGAGAATTTAGAACAAATACCTGATGCAAATACTAACGTTGCTCTTCTCTCCAAGAAACTACATTGCATGCATGGTTCAAGAGCTCATTGTCTGTGTTGTTGCGGTATGGCACAAGTCATGTTTTTTTCTGGAAAAAAAAAATACAATTAAAAAATTAATGTCAACATCTACAATAATGCTTCACTCATAAACACTTCTCCAAATGGTCAATTGTGTTTCAATTCCAATTTACAAACTCAAAAATCTTAGTGAATTATTTGATGTACTACATTTCCACTTTTCACACTAAAATAATCAATGTGTCCTTCAGAACTAAAATTTTATTAAATACAATTTTATTTCTTTAATCAATTACAAACCCCTATAAAGAAAGGGACTGTAATTCCAACTCTCTTCCTCAAATCACCCCTACAGGTGGTTTCAAAAGAAACATTGAGCAACCTGGAATTGTTCACTGTGTCAAAGCATAATGAGATTATTCATACTTTTGTAATGACTGGAATGAAAGCCATGATCGATGCATTTCAAAGTCCAAGTTTCTACTATTTTTTCCGGAATGAAAAATTGGCCATGCAATTGTCTTCTAGCAACAGCTATAGAATTCGAAATTTGCATAAGTTTAGGAAGGGTTGCATTTAGGAACCTCATGTATTACTTTTGGCATGCGCTTATTTTTATTTTGGTCAAGTCACATCTTTTTTAGACTACACGTGACTGGGTTATGGAAGTCTTAAACTCAAAAGTAGGTGCCTCCAACAGATTTCTTCAGAAATTCGTTACTAATTAAAAAAATGCTTAAAAAAATAAATAACCACTTCTGTTAGATTGTGAACCTTACTCATTCCAGTGAATATGAACAACACCCACCGAGGAGACAATGGTACGCTTTCTGGTAAACCTCGTTCGTCAAGGATTGAACTAGTGAATCTGACCACGCAAATTGAGATCCCAGCATATTAGAAAGCCAGCAAAAACAAATGCACCTGTCTTCTCTCAAATATCTCCGGACGTTTGGCTGGTCCTCCAAGGAAAAAGTATCAATGAAATAGAAGCACCAAAAAATTCTCCTGGTCATAAATTTTGATTGGTACAAGGATTCAGTATACACAATCAAGTAAATGCGAATGACTTCATCATTCAAGCAAGTCTGATGACGATCTGAACGTCGTTCAACTTGCATGCTTTTGAACAACACATCCAGCGAGGAAGAAAGTGAACACTGCCGGAAACAGTCCAACTGAAACACCCTAAAATGAAGAAGTTGCAGAGAATCTACCGTGACCTCCCCGTGTCAACAAATAGAGAACTAGGAGAAAACAACCCTATCAGTTGACAACCCCCTGCTGTGCGACAAGAAACAATTAGAGGTGCGCTACGAATATCTGATAACGTCAAAACTTACAGCCGGTAGTATTGTAGATGACAATCTCAACGTCGACAACCTGCAAGCATTTACGGAAACGAGGTCAGCAATGTCGTAGTACAACTTGACTTCCACTGCCGTCACAGTGCTTTGAGTTTTTGTTCTTTCCAATTTTATCTCAAGCAACTTCTGCTCTTGATTACAGGAATAGAAGAAGAAAGCGGAACTGCACTGCTACACAATATTTGTTTAGCAATCGGTATAAACAGGAGAACGAATAGGTCGTCGATGATTTTCCAACCTGGTACGTTTTTGCACCCCAGGCTCTCTCTGTCTGAAAGCAGTGCCTTTAAGTTTGATTTACGCTCTTCCACCCTAGATTCAGTCCCTGTGGAAGTAACGCCTTGAAGTTGACCTCGTAGTCCTGACCCTTGAAAACCTAGAATTTAAAGTACGCTTTTCAGATTTAACCGTGAAGTCAAGCAGTCTCTCCAAGCTCGTTGAATTAGTCTAGCTTGCTGAATTTCGGCCAAGAAATTGAAAAGAATCTCGACTTCACTAAACACGTTCTCTGTTGGCAGTGACCCCAAAATTCCAAACAATATTCTCCTCTACTGAATTGTTACTTTAGTGACATGTGGTCGGACTTGTGCTCGTAGAATTGCAGCCTCCACAGCAAGAAAAGCCAACAACACATGCAATTTCAAAAACGAATCCAACCACAAACCTGGGACTACAAAACAAAAATACAGCAATCCTTACCTGCATGTGATGAGCGGAACCTAAATCAAGCTAGGAGCAGAGGCGAGCAGCAGCAAATCCTCACATACGAAGACAGCAAGGGCGGCGCAATCGGGGAGAAATTTTGAAGCCGGCAGGGGCAGCGCGGGTGCAGCGCAGGCTTCAAGCGCGGAGAAAATTTGATTGCAAGCAGAGGCGGAGCGTGTGCAGGGGCAGGCTTCAAGTGCAGAGAAATTAAGAAGCCGATCTTCCTCCCCGGAGTTTCAGTACTTGAGAATCCCCAGCATTGATCGGAACCCTGGGATCTTCTTCACCGACTTTCAACTCGGTCTGCGGTGCTGTTCCTCCGAATGTCCACCGAGTTCCAACTGGATTTGCCTTAACTAAGCATGTACTAGGCAGATCGCAAAAGTTCGGTCGACTCTTTTGCGTCGATGCACAAGGGCAGTCAAGCTCGGTCGATTCTCCTGCATCGATTCAACGTGAAGGTACGCGAGGAGCAGCACACCATGGTTGCACAAGCTCGGTCGACTCTCTTGCATCAGTGGAACGTGAAGCTACGCGAGGAACAGCGCACTACGGAAGCAGGCTGCCGAGGACACGCGGCTGCAAGGTGAGACTCTGCCCCTCAGTCCAACTGAAATTTTGTAAAAGTGAATTCAGTTATACAAATGAGGAAATAAAAAAAAAAAATTTATGAACAGTATTTCAGTCAGACCCTCCGCGCGCGCGGAGGGTCTGACTTGAAATACTGTTCCAAATGAACAATACCTGAGTCGACTTCCGTAGGTGCGCCGTGGAGCGCCGTGGAGCTAATTATCAATTCGGAGATGACTCTCGCACTTCCGGATGCGCCTGCGACTTCGTGAAAACTCCCCTTCGCTCAATGCGTGTCCGCAGCTGACCCCCCACGATTATAAGTAGAGCAATGACGATTACAGCACTGCCGATGAGAGCAAGGAAAACTGGACCTCCGCGTGACTTGGAGAGGGAGAGTTAGGGTTTTCAGCGGAGTCGCAGATACTGTTTTCCTCCGAGGTTGCTTTCACGCACCGACGGCGGAGATGATCTTTAGGCATCGAACGGCTCTCAGCCCCTGTGCGAAACAATCCCGGTTTCGGCAGAGTCAGGACGTCGGGAATCGAGCATATACCCCCTCATTGCCCCAGCTCAATTTAAGGTAGCAGTCTCAGAAACAGACCATCTAAGAGCTGTTTGCCATGTTGAGGAAGCTAAAATCTTCGAAACAATGTCCATTAAATTTCAGTAGCAAGAGAAATGAAATTTGCATCTAACCCAAGTCGTTTCTTTTTTTTTGAAAATTCGTGGAATTAGTTATGAATTTTTGTAGTTGAAATGCAGAGGTCACTAAAATCGACCACCCCTTGAAATATACACTATTGGTACATGGAAGAAAGCAAAATGTACCTCTGGGCCATGATCAGTTTTAGAGCCCGGTTTGTTTATGAGTGTCCTATCGTATTTTAGAGAATTTGTCCGCTTTATTTTGACATGTTTTTTGGTATTTCTTCACGTATTCAAACTAATTTGGGGCCTTTGATTGCAAATAGGAATTCCGATTTTCAAAATTGTATGATATGTTGCAAACAAAAAAATATAATATTTGCCTTTACGGGGCAATGAGGGGGTCAAATAACGCTGGCAGAGCATGACCAAGGTGAATTGCAGAGTGCTTGCATTCATAGGATTTAACATTAATGTAGACAATAAATAATAATCATTGTTGAGCTCTTATGAAGTGGTTTGTATTCGATGAAACCCTATTGTCTATTTAGAGAGAGATGAATCTCTTTTGATTGAAGCATGAAGTCGAATTCAATGTCATCTTCCCCTTTTGCTCGCTTTTGCAAATTGTTGGGCAAAGGCTTGCATTCATGGTGGTTTTTTCATTCTAGGTCTCCGTTTTTATATTTTTCAAAATTTTCGGGGACCTCATTGCTCCATAGGAAAAACATTGAAATTTTTAATGGCAGCACATGATGAAATTGTGAATTTAACTCATATTTGTAAATCGTTAGGAACCAACGAAGATTGGTTCAAGCCAGACCAAACTTGTGTGCAATCATTCAAATTCAAAGAATTGGATGACTGTGAGAGTGTTTAATTAACCTCTAGAGGACTAAGACCGTGTATCTATAGAAAACAACTCATAACTGCCATTTCTGCTCCATTCATTCAAAAAAACAATAATCCTACTATTATTGAATGAATCTAATTGTAGGATCTTGTACTTTACTTATGTAGAGACCTTCGAAAAATTTAATGAAATTTGACCATATAATTTGAAAGATATTTACATTCAGAGTTGGAAGAGCAAGTTTTTTGGAACAGTACTATGCAATTTGTAGTGGACTTTGACCACCATTTGTGGAATTTCTTTGCACTATGCCTTTGAATGTACACTTTTATGTGTTGACAAATTAGGTTGAGAGTTTAAAAAAAAAATTCCTAAAACAGTAGCTTGTTTTTCATTCTTTAAAAAATAGTGAAGTACAAGTAGTTTTAACATTGGGAGAAACACAAAAACATTAATAGCTTTAAGATGGGATTGAAACACAATATTCCAATTGGTGAGATTTTACTATCAAGCAAGCCAAAACATGTTGAATCATTTTTTTTTTTTAATTTAAAAATTGCATTCAAAAGTGAGTTCCATAGGTTATTTTTTCAAGAAGATGCATAAATTACCAGGAAAATAAAATTGTCCACAAGTTGCACATGACTTAATTCAAATGAAATGAATCGAAGGTGTAGGTAGAAACAAAAATTTAATATATATGCCTCAAGCAATTCAATATTATAATTTCAAGTTTTTGTGGATTCTTTTATGCCTATGGACGTAAAAATAATGTTTACGATGGCATAACTTTTGTTTTGAAGCAACAATTAAAAAAATAAACATATTCCCATGAATTTTAGAAGTTACTTTGTTTTACGTGGAAGTTTTAAAGGTTTCATTAGAAATTGAGGTCCAAAAAAATGAATCCAAAATTCATTGTGTGCCCCGAGGAGACAATGGTCTTTTAGGGGTGAAATTGTAACGTACGAGGACATGATGATTTCCAAAAAAATTTGAAGTTGGACAAAATTTTAATAGAAGGCCTTTTGGTGAACACTGTGAGCACCGTAGACAGCGACGAAGATTGAGCATGATTGTTACTGTGTAACTGCAAGAGATTCTTAAAAGTCAATTTCTAGTTTCTATAACTTTGATGGAAATCACAGTAACTACCATTTGAATCTGAAAATTTCTACAAATTTTAATACGGACTTGGAGTCAAGGTAGGGTACGGTTGTATGGGAAGGCCTTGAAACTAGCACGATGGCCATAAGGAACAAGCACAATAGGGTAATTACTGAAGAGGCCACGAGTTTGCTATGATTTTGTAGTACTATGTACTTAGTTCATTATAAGAACTAAAGATAATTCTCCCCAATAATATCATTTATGCTTTCCGCTTATAAATTTGGAGTGAATGGAATACACCTTTGTCAGAGAAACGTCCATCCTCTATGCTCTCTCCAAGTAGGGCTCGTGTAAGTTGTCACCTTCAACCTAAAATTGTTTCTGTTAATGTCCTGAGGGAAGTTACTGAGTTCTTTGGATGCTAATGCAAAATTTGTTAGTGTCTCAGTTTAAAGTAATGAAAATTGAATGAATGTCTACTAGTTTTTGTACAAATTTAACTTAAAGCAGTATGCAACGCATAAATTTAAGTCATGCCACAATGAGTCCAAGAAGGAATTTTTATGGCATGCCATAAAGAATAACAACAAGTTTTATTTATTTTTATTTAATTTTTTGATTGAAATATTATATTGTTGCGTACATTTGAAGCTTCAACTCTGTCTATCTGAACAAATGATGACTCTAAAGTTATGAACAATCTTAGTTTTGGGGCGAACCAATCATTTTGTACGGAAAATAATGTATAGAATTGAATTTTGGATGCAATTTTCAATATTGGTCTATCCCATCAGTTTTTTGGAAGATTTCTGATGCTTGCCTGAAAGACATCATCATTGAGATTCCTGTGTTTGAATTGCATCTTGGAACTATTAATGGTTTAGTTATTCCTTCGATCATGAACCTTGTTGTAGTAAACTATTTTTGAATGAGTCAAATTCAAATGTTTTTGTTTTTTGTCCTAAATTTTCAAATTAAGTATGCATTTTTACTTGTAGAGGTCATCGAAATCAGGAGATGCACTTATTTTTTGTAATTGAAGTTAAACATATTGATGTAATGTTTACACAGTACAGCGAAAACATTTTCCAACCACGTTAGCATACTTTTGGACTTTTTATTTCTTAATTGAATGGTACTATGTAAGTGAAGCGCTGAGACTTTCAATTTTGTTGGTTCTGGAAACTCGTTGTAGAAGAGAATGATGTGAGGTACGTTTAGGGAAAATGGGATTGATAGTTCGTATAAAGAAGTTGTTAACTGTACTTTTAGAAATAGTAGAGGTGTAAAATGTTATTGGTGTACCATGTTAACACTACAGAGCTTTTATGGTTTGTAGTTTCTTTGACTAATTTATAGCGGGATGAACAAGAAACGTGTACCTTTTTTTCTTGACACAAGGAAGCGTCATAGGATTGTTGCGCACACAAGGGAATGTGAGAGTGAAAAGGTTTTTAGAGTCTTTATTGTTTTTGATTCGTAAGTTTGTTGATGTTTTGTAATCATTTGAAGGAAATAAGAGGACATCTTTAATATTTATTATTTCAATTGATGTACAGTGCAGAGGATTGTGGTTTCTAAAGAAAGTGTATTCAGTAAGTTATATATAAAGTATGGTACTATTGAAGAAGCAATAACTGAAGAAAATGACTAGAGAAGTATTTGGGAGTCCAGTGGTATTCAATGCAGTGGGGACAACTGTGGTTGCCACAGAGCGAAGAATCGAAGGACAGAGATTGGCACGTGTGGTGCGGGGCAGACTATTCCAAGATGAAGAGAATGCAATTGTTGTTGAGGAACCACAATGTACCAATGGCATAGTTAAACTCATTGGAAATGATGGTTGTGTTGTGGCATTTGGGATGGTGGATTCTAGCTTCACATATGGTGATGAACTGCACACAGTGAAATTACGCCCTTTTGAAATTGCGATTCATATTACACATGTTGTGCGAAAAACAGAATGGGTTGGTGAATTGGTAGGGAAGTATATGGGAGACTGTGTAGAGAAAGTTATACGATGGCGTCGTGCTTTTGTTCGTTGGCCACTTCCATCAGAAGTGAGAACAACAAGCACGACTTCAAGAGAGGGAAATAATTTTTCTTTTCCCCCGATCAGTGCACCTCAATTTGATTTTACTGACGTGGAGGACATCCCAGGCACTTCACAGTTGACACCGCCGAGTATTGGTGGAAGAAACACACCGGAGAGAAGTTCTGCTCATACGCAAGGCTCTGAAGGTAGCACTGCAAATTTCAATAGAGGAGGAGGATTAGCGCAGCGTACTGGAAGGAAGAGTTATTCAATGGAAAATCAAAGGGCTAGGGTGAGAAGCCCCAGAGAAAGGGGGGAGTCAGCGAGTCATAAAGTTACCCTGGACAGTGTTATGTGTGCGAAGGAGAAAGGAGCATGTAAACGGAATTGTCTGCGTGATGTTGATGCCAAATACATATTGGATCAACGGTATATGGCATGGGGGCAAAAGTACGAAGTGCGGGCAACTTGGATAATGCAAATGCTAAATGCCTTCTATACTCGCACTGATGGTCCGACAAGAGACAAGTACATGACAAAATTAGATGGTGCAGTTGTTTGTAATGCATGTTATGCTGCAGCGTTGGGTTATTCTCAAAGGCGTTTGAAACAATTGAAGACAGCGCACGTTGTGTACGGCAGAGTGGCAGCCGTTCATGGAAATACTTGTAAAGGAAGGGAAAGTGCTAAAATGTCAGCAGCTAGAGAAAGCCTAGACGTTTTCGTGAATGAAGCTGGATGTCAACAACCGCATCAATCAGTACGCAGGAAAACAGACAATGCGGTGTTACCTTTGATTCTCTTGCCAATGAATATGAACAAGCTGGATGTTTTCCGTTATGTGAATGAAGAAGTGAAGAAACTAGTGGACGGATCGGAATTGTCTCTGAGCTCGTTCCATCGACTTTGGCGGAAGGAGTTCCCACACGTCCAAATTCCACCGTTCTCCAGATTCTCCAAGTGCTATCACTGTTGGGAGTACAAGTGCGGAATGGAATCTACAACAAATGCATTAGCGAAGGTAAAGATAAAGGAGTTGTACATGTTGCACATCCAATATCAAATGGAAGAGAGGCGAGATTATTGGATATTCAAGAGATCTGCAATGATCACTCCGGATTTTTTTATGTGTTTGATTGTGGATGGTATGGATCAAAATACGACCATGATATCGAAGATGAGGCAGACAGTGAAGAACATCGAATCTCGATTCGTGAAGACTCATTTGTGTGGTGTACTTGTGCACGGTATCGGCTTGTACGCAGATGTGTGGATAGATGCTCACCACAAGCACAATAGCAATCAAGTCATAACATCAGTGATGAATGTAATATGCGACGTCAAGCAAAGGAAGGGATGTTTGCCACCAACGTTGAGGATTCAAGCTGATAACACCACGAGGGAAAACAAGAACATTTACATGTTTGCCATGTGCGCTGCACTGGTTGGGTTGGGTTTCTTCAAGGAAGTGCATCTTTGCTTTTTGATAGTGGGCCACACCCATGAGGACATCGATCAGAGGTTCAGTGTCATCTCCAATGTATTGAAGAGGAAAGATATAGATACGTTGGACGAAATGTTGCAACTAGTGGAGAAAGGGACATCGTATACGGAGGCTTTTGTGAGTGCTCGCAAGCTTGAGCACATCCATGATTGGAAGGCATTTATCACACCTCATTTGTTAAGAGGGGGAGAGCAGTTGACGGGCATAACATTCCCGCACCATATGAGGTTTTACGTGGAGAATGGTTTGGTCCGCGTGCAACACAAATTTTTTTGCTCAGATGAATGGGGCCCAGCAGGAGGACATTCATGTTTGAGTTCATTACCAAGCGTAGTAGAGAAACCGGACCTTGCACAGGTCTTTGTTGCTGATCAGAGAGAATTGAAAGCATTGGACGAGTTTGTTACATACAAGGAGAAGATGGTGTTGAGAGGGAACAACCGCATCAGGGACATGGAAGTAGTGGATGAAACAAATCAATTCAAGGAGTATTTGAAGGATTTTCCAGGACGAAGTAGAGAAGGCTTTCGTGATTTACTGTTTTGGCCGAGCGATGTTGTGAACCGAAATGAGATTGGTGGTACTGCATCGAATGTGCAACAAGCAGATACAGTTTCAAATGGAACAGACAATGCAAATGGGACAGAAGTGGAGAGTGCAGCCGCGGACGTCATTCTGGCAACCATGCCAAATCCTGAGAGGAGGGGTTACTTTGGACCCCGCAGAGACAGACCCGCACAACAAGCATCACGGAGAGTGACTGGAAGGAGGAGGAGAGGCAGAAGAAATGCAGTTTTACCAGAAGTAACACAAGATGCAAACGAAGATGCATTTCCGCCATTCAATCCGGATAACGATATTGTTGTGGGTCAGTATGTAGCTCTTACAGTTGAGCTAACGGAAGTAAGAGAAGGGGTACCTTTTTTCATAGGGAAGGTGCTCGAATTTGGTCAGAGGACATGGGCATCAAAGATGAAGATTTTGTGGTATTGGCCTACAATGAGAGCTGGAGCAGAAGGTGAAGCAGGTAGTAACAGAGTGAGGTATCGGAACTGCATTGAGTCTACATGGGAACCGTCTGGTGAGAGGTTCGCATGGATTGAGAAGGAAGCCACTATATATTCTTGGGTGGATGTTCCACGTCGAGATAGAGGTGGTCACGTTTTACATTCGAACATTACGTTGTATGGTGTGCAAACAGAAGAGACCATTATCATCCCGTCCGAGGCTAAACCGCACCTTATAGAATACCTAGCGATACAGATGGAGGACCTGGATGACGAACGCTTGCAGAATGATTTGAATATGTATTAGTGGGTTATTATCCTATGTAGTATACTATCGGCCTTGTAGTTGTAGGCTTTAGATTTAGATGTATTTCAGTGTGCAGTTTAGAGTAGCATGCTTTTAAAGTAGTATGGAGTGAAAAGTGTACTACCTGTTCATGAAGTAATTATAAAATAAACAGCATTTGAAAAATTTGCACTAAGCTTTTTTTCTTACAAAGAGAAAATGGTGATTTTCAATAGCCTCCCCCCCCCCCAACATTTGAAGATGACTATATTGACTATCGTACGAGGCAAGTGCAATGTTGCACCCCTCAAGTGCAAGAATGTCTAATTCTGTGTTTGTAGTGGATTTGTTAGAACATTTGTGATATTCATTGTCATGCGTAGAAGAAGTGTTATTGGAAAATAAGTGGATTATGGCCAAATTTGTTGAAATGAGAGAAGAATATCGTTCTGAGACTTCAACTCTAAAACCGGTTTAGTGATTTTATCCTCAAGTCAAAGATGACATTGAAGTGCAACCTTTAGGCAATCATAGATTTTTTTCATATTAACATATGAAAGTCTCAAATTACCAAATAGTCTCAATATTAAATATTTCTAACGATTTATGTTCGAGTCAAAGACAAAATTGAGATTACACTTTGTCTCATTTTAATGAATATGGCTTTAATTTGATTTAAGAGATTTGATTGTTGTTGAAGTATGAATTTTTTTTTGTTAATGAGTTTTTTGTTAATGAGTTGTTAATGAGTTTTTTTTCCTCTGTAAGTGCATGGAGTACCATGAAAAGAAAATTTATTTGTCTTATTGCATAAGTTTATCAAAATTCACGACAGAAGTAGTTTGTTTTTCAAATTTGATGCAATTTGAATTAGATTGTTTATTTTATTGCAATGTATTTAAAAACTGTTGAAAACGTCAATGAATGCTGAAGTACAGACGAACTTTCATTTTCAGGGAATCATGGCACCGAAGATGCATTCGAAGTGGTTGGAGCACAGATGATGGACGACAGTGACAGGTCTTCTTTGTGGATTACAGATTTTCCAATTGGACAAGGGCGTTATGAGTCTGCATTGGCATCCTCACATAGAGTCATTGAGGGTCTCACGGGAACCGCTGACGGAGGACTGACTGTGTTGGTGACCACAACAGAAACGGCACTTGAGAAGTATAAACTGAAGAAAATATTGATGATGGCTCCATTTCCGCCACAACTTCTCTTATTTCTTTCTCCGATGCGTAGCTTGAAGAGTGTGGCAAAAGACTAGAAGAAAGTGCCTCTTGAATTGCAGGTTAAACAAGAAGGAATGATTCAGAAATTCATGGGGATGACCTCTGAACAAGTGCGAGCATTGCGTCATCGATATCGGGAGATTCTAAGCCATGAATAATTAGAAAGAGTGAACCCAGGTGTTGTGCAAGAGCGGCCTGCACCAAGAGATCCAGAGGACTTGAATGAAGTATATCGGGATCTTGCTACGCCAATGAATCCAAATTGGGTTCCACTGGATGAACGGAACCGCAAGCGAGCGGTTGTTGAAAGGGGATTAGAAATGCATGCAAATGAAGGGGTTAATCCTGGTAGATCGAGAGCACAGCGTCAACGCCTTGAATCTGCAGCAACAAATGTTGTTGTTCAATCTACAAGTGATACTGAAGAGGTACAAGTGCAAACAAACGCAATAAGGAGGCCACCAGTAGTGGAGATGGAAGTTGCAAGAGATTTGTTGCAATCCAGGGGGGAGGGAACCCAAAATCCTATACCTAGCGAACTCCCGGTTTTTCCTGAGTTTCCAAGTGAAGGAGAAGAAGGAGCTCCAACCATAATTACGGAAGTTGGATCAGGATCAAGATCAAGACATCCAAGAGTTGGCTCAGGTGCAAGAGTGTACAGGTCACATGTTGTAGTGGCCAACGTGGATGCTGCAAGGATTGCCAATCGTGCAGGACATAGTGTTGTTAGGGGACGCAGTGCTGGTGGATGACATGGTGGGGGTGAGATGCAACGTGATTCTGCAGTGCAAAACATCTCAGAAGACCAAGCAGGGCGTCGCATTCGTGCAACGGATGCTGGAGAAGAGCAAGGTGCTAGGAAGCAAACAGCAGCACATGTACGTTGGCAAAGAGTAGCCTTACAAAGTCGTCCTCCACAAGGAAATGATGGCGAAAATGCTGTCATTGATGATGATTCCTCTGAAGGTGAACCAGAGCAAGAGCCTAGAAGAATGTTGCCGAAGAGCATTACGAAAGCTTCTGTTGTTTTTCCTACTGAGACCAAGTACAGAGCAGGATATATATGGGGGCAAAGTCTGATTTTTGATGCAAGGATCGATAGCATTTTGCGATGTAGCTAACGCAGAGACGAACCACAGGGTGTTAATGGATTGGCGTGTGAATGAAATGTACGAGCGCCTCAAGGGATCTGAAGCTGATGGAGTAAGTGCGATTACCCTTCGTCTCATTGCATATCGCTATGACAGTAGCAATGACGAGGGAGAGACGGAGGTGGTAGAGCTACCGTTCAACCAAGAAGGTGCTGCACGTGAATTCGAAGCCGTGTATTTGAAACATTGCCGAGCGGATTCATCGCTCTTGAGCACCGCATTACAGAAAAGGTGGTTGGAGACCAATATTGTATGGGAGCCAATGGATGGCCAACATATTGTTGGTGCTTGTAAACGAGCTGAACGGGAAAAGGAAGAGGAACATTTATCCAATGAAGAGTATCATGCGCAGTTTGTGAGTCGGAAAGCAAAGTTTGTGGTGTACAACAACCCGTAGTTTTATATAGAAGCGTCGGTCAAAATAAATGCAAAGGAGTTTGACAGGAAATTTTTCACCACGCATTACAAAAATCTCATCAAACTGCGCGACATATGGAAAGCTTGTAGAAGTCCAAGTGTGGCTACTCGGGCTGACGATGCATACAGAGCGAAAGCGTTGATAATGGCAGCAGTGCATTACATTTAAGTCAGAGCTTATCAAAGCATGTATCGTTGGGGGAGTTGTCGAGGAAGATGGTAGACTATACACGCCATGCTTGGCATGAAGACGAGGAGTCTTATAAGGCTATATTGCGGGTGTGCAAAGATTATGAGGACGGAAAACTATTTTTCAGCAAGAAGGCAGAAAATAAATGGAAGAAGATGGCTAGAGATCAAAATCTTGATGTCACAATGGATGGAAACCCGAAGCGGAAGAGGATGGAGAAGACCTGGTGGAGGCCGTTGAATAGTATCTCTACGGAGAACTATGTACGTGTGGTGAAAGAGATGTCTGCAAAGGATGTGGTTAATGGAAAGCGTCCTTCGCAGCGATACTATTTCAATGATGCTGCTTCCGCAAACCCCTCCAAAGGTATGCGGTGCGTATGCGGTGGACAGAGTATAGTGAAAAGATGCCATCAGAAACCAAATTCGGTTTCTTATGGTAGAAGTAGGGAATGAAAATCCATCGTCCATGGATGATTTCTTCTCCATCAACGCAAGCAAGTGTGGAGATTCAGAAGGAAGGCAGTTCATCTTGATGGGGAGGACATTGGATAATGACACGAAGAGCTCGTGGTATTTTCCTGCAGTGACGACGGTCCAAATGTTGAGCAATTTGGAGAATGCCGTCCCAGCTTTCATTAGGCAACACTTTGTGGATATCCGAGCGGGTCACAGAGGTTATGCGGGATACAGTCGAGACATCGAGGATGTATCCAATGCTCGTTGGAATTGGCAAGTTGCAATCTCTGTAGTGCAACACGAAGAGCGTGAAGCCTCATTTCATGTGAGATGTAGAGAAGGGTTCTTTGAGGACGAGTATATTGAACTTGGCAAACCATGTTTATGGATTTTTGACTGTAGACGTGGAGGTTCGCAAGGGGCGGACATACAATGGTCGAACGAGGATTACAGCAAGGTTATGCAGCAATTCAAGAACTAGATGTCTTGCATTTTTCGTTGAAATGCCGTGTTTTTGTTTTTGCCAGGCATATCCTTTGACGAAGCGATGGAGTCGAGGATGGCGTTGCCAGAGGGCTGCCACGTGCTCAAAGGTTCTTGGATATTTCAACCAGAAACAGTGTCCTCATACGTGAATGATCTGCATCATGGTGAGCAACGACGCCGTGGTGTACAATCCGTTGGTGGCATTGTCATTATCATGAATTATCCCGAGGAGAGTGGGTTCATGGAAAACCTTCCTAGCGGTACGGATGACTTACATGTTATATTTCAAGACTTTTGGAGTACAGAAGTGATGCCTCGAGCGCAAGACAAGTTTGAGAGGACATCTTCGGAGTTGAAGAGATTGGTACAAATGTATTTGCCATGGAATTGGGGGTTGGTAGCATTAGGCATCGCAATGGCAGTGCCAGGGATTTAGGAGACAGGATATGTGGGCAATGATGTTATCATTATGGAAGGTGTCTCGATGAAAACGCAATTCGTGTACAAAAAATTGCAATTGATGTATGGGGAGAAGTTGGTGATGGTGAATAATGTGAGTATGGCCGCCGAACGCAAACCCTCACAAGGATTGACTAGAGAAGAGAGTTTGCCTGGTCCTGGTGTTTCTGAAAGAGATGGAGGTGTGCCACCAGGTAGAGTTGAAAGACTACCGCGGTCATCTAGGGACTCCTCCGATGAAGAAGGGAGAGTTCAAGTGAACAGACGGGGACAGCGCAAGGGGAAAGCTAAAGCAGTTGATTCGGAAGCTTCATCGACGAACGAAGATGAGAGTGATGCCGAGCGGACACAGTCTAATAGAGTACCAAGTGCTGGCCAAAGTCTGATCTTAGAAGAGCCTTCTCTGATGCCAACTTTATCAGAAGGAGTGACAACGCCTGTTGCAAGCACCATGGTGGATACGGCGTTGCAGTTTATCTCTTCGCCTCCAATGAGTCCAATCCATGGACCAAGTGCACACGATCAAGCGGGGGCAACTGGTGGAGGCACTACAAGATAAAGGGGTGTTTTAAATGTGTTTTTAAGTATAGTCCTAGAGACAAGATATTAAGTAATGACCTTTATGGAGATTTTTAGTAAAAACTTACTAGAAATACATGTGTTTCTAGTAAGTTTTTACTTAAAATCTCTATAAAGGTCATTACTTAATATCTTATCTCTAGGACTATACTTTAAAACACACTTAAAACACCCCTTTCTCTTGTAGTGAGGAGAAGGAGGAGACTTGGTGCAATCATCTGCACGAATATTGGAGACACCGGATGAAGCAGGGCCGTTATAAGAGACATAGTAGTACGTGTGATGGTAGAATACGGTGTGTGAGAGTATAAACCTTGTGTGCTAGTTTTGAAAGACTATGAAGATGTTCGAATAATTGTATGGTTTTTGATTGGTGTGAGCACATAATTAAAAAATGTGAAGGTAGTTGCTAAACCTTCAATGTCATTCTGGATTTATAAATAAATATTCTAAAAATTATAGTGAATTTGATGTACACATGGTATACGCATGTAAATATTATAACATGAATGTAATTGCAAAGTGTTGAGCATGAATGTACCCATACATGAGACCAAACCAAATGATTGATAGGAAGAAATATTATGTGTTGGACTCGTATTTCTCTTGGAAAAATTGAAATTGCATCTTCATAAAGAGTTTGCATTCGAAGTGATAATATTGCATGATGAAATTAAAAAATTGATCTCTTGAAAATCCGGGGGATACTCAAGCTTTTTATAATACATTTTTGTGAATAGTTTTGCATATGATCATTGCACTTGGCCAAATGCAAAAATGTCTAATTCAGTGTTGAATGTTCTAATTAATAATTGGTATCTTTAGTTTCTATATTTTTTTGGAAATCTTCAAAAATTGAATTCAAAATACCACTTTTTATGTTTTTTTGGCCTCCATTGCCCGCAAATTAAAATTCTTTATATTTTTCACTTCATTATTTGGAATTGAATGGTTCAAATGTTTTTGAATAGGTATCAATCTATACAATTCAAAAAACTAACAAATCTTTCTATAGAATATTTTTTTAGATGCTTGCTTTGACATTGAATTTTTTTTTAACTTTTTAATTTTTGCAATATTTATCAAAATGGTGTAAACAAAGTTTCACATGTAGATTAGGATGAACAACATTCATCCTAAAGATTTCATGCAAAATTTCCAAATTATAAAATTAGTAGAGACTACTCGAGTTCTCAAAAAAAATAGTTTTATTAGTACTTTAGAGGTTTATAATAGGAACAATTGACTAAATTGATTATTTGGATGCATTTAGGTGTTCTTACTTATAATGAAACTAGGACCTAAGATGAGCAAACTCTTAATCTATACCAATCTAAATGAAAATATTGGACATATTTTCCTTGAAGTAACACTAGACAATATTCATTCAAAAGAGAAGTGGCCACAAATATTTAGTCAAGTCATACTAATATGAAGTGACAACCAAGTGACATTTATCAATAGCATTGTAGCATTTGTGAACAACAATACAAACTTTGTTGAAATTAGACCATAAGTAAAGAGGTATTGCACGAAGAAAAATGATAAGGGTATCCCCACCAAGCATAATATTGGCCCAACAAGCCATTTGTCATAGCTGGTCTTCTTTGACCTTCCTACCAGGTGGAGACTTTGCATTTTTCTCACCATGAGTTCCAGATTTCCTTTTGCACACTTCAACATGCCATGTCCCACGCATTTGACTTGTATCATAGGCTTCACAAAATAAGTGCCTTCTTTGTGGAGAGCTTCAAATATGACCATGTCACCCTACAAGTGTGCATTAGAATTCATGATTTTTGTAGTGGAACTCATGTTTTTTGCAATCGTTGGTGGATGCCCAGTTAAGAGGTGGGACCTTCAAACTAGTAGAGACATGCCATGCCCTACAAACCGGGTTGATTTTGCACCCTACTAGTGGAGATGCTTAAAGTGTGGAAGATTGAATAGCTACATTACTTGAAAATCAAGCCACTTTTTGAATTAATAATTAATAAAAGTCATTCAACTTTTATGGGATCTCGATATGCTTTTCTATAGTTTAGCCCATTTTTTACTTGATTCTTGAATTAGAGAAATTAACCAAAATCAATTTTTTATATTAGACCTTATCAAAATGCAAGAGACATTCCACCTCATCACTTTATAACCTAGCTAGTAAAATTGGGCAAACATTAGTGCAAAAATATACAAAATCATGTGGGTTTGAAGGTTGGTAGGTATTGGATTCTCCCAAGTTATTTGAATGAAAAGTTGTAGAGTTTTGAAAGTTAATAGATATTGCACTTTCCTAGTCATTTGAATGAAAAATTGTGGTATTATGAAAGTTGATAGGTATTGTACTCTTCTTCTCATTTGAATGAAAGGTCATGGATTTTTTTTAATTGTGGATTTTCTTAAAGTTGATAGTTATTACATTTTCCAAATCATTTGAATGAAAAGTTGTGGGGTTCAAAGATTGATGGATATTGTGTACTACTATGGTTTTGAACCTTTTTGTCAATTTTCTTTTAAATTTAAAAAAAAAAGCTTTTCAATAGTATATACTTACATATTTGAAGCCCATATGTATTATTTCAAGTTTATTTACTTCAAAAATATATGAATATTTTACATGTTGTTAAATTGGATAAAGCTACAATATTCAACATAAGATTGTAAATATTCTAAATCAAACAAAAATTAGTTTCTACGCTAGACATTATTTTAAATATGATTTTATTTTCCTCCAAACATATATTTTTTATTTTAATTGTTTCAAAAATTAAAATCATTTTGGATGGATAAGAAAAAGTCAACAAATATCAAATGGAACTACGAGAACCAAAAAATTTATCACTGCAATATTTTGATCATATTTTATGCCACCATTTTTAAATATCTTTGAAATAAAAATTAATGTTTGTTTTCTAAATTGGATCTTTGAATTTTATTTTATTTATTATTATATTCATATAAATTCTTAAATCACATGCCAGCTTCATTTATTAACACGTTTGATTTATGCAAAATTGTAATACCATAATTCCTTTCTACCACTTTCTGTTTTTTCATGTTTCAATCAATTGTTGTGATTTGACTTTTGACTTGTTTGTGCTTTCAATTTATATTTTTGAATGTGCATGGGTGCTTATGCAAGTTTACATGCACTTTCTATAAATTTTAAAGTGATTTAGCCTCAAAATTAATTTTGGCAATTATCAAAGGACTTGTAAGAAAGTGCCACTCTTTTCTTTTTTTTGACACTTGAGGACATTTTCCTTCAAAAATATGGCATAAAAAATCATCTTTTAGGCCATAAAATTTGTATTTTATTTTTTAAGTTTCTTTTTTCATTTCAATTTTTGTTGTTACTGTAATGCAACACTCCACCATTTGGATTGAAGAGAAAATAAATCTTGAATTTTTGATGAATTTATTGATGCTTTGGATGTTTTATTTGTTTCAAAATGATCACATTAACTCTAGGTTCATAAATTTTTTGCAAAGTGGATTCAAGTTTTGATTCTTGGTATGCTAATTTTCAATCCTAAAATTTACATCATATAAAAAGATACAAAATAAATTCAACATCGTCTAATTGTCATAAAACTTTGAAGTTGCAACCCCCCCATGGGCAAACAAATGAATTTTTTTGTTTTGTACTTTGACCTTGTTGATCTCACAAATGACAAGAAATTTGATTCTGAATTTTTTTAGTGGTATTATACACATATTTGAGATTAATATCTTACGGTTACAATTGTAATAGTCAAAAAAATTTAATAAAAAAGTCTTAACACAAAAGTGACCATTTCTTGTATTTATGGGGCTCAAAACATCAAAGAAATTTCATAAGAAATTTCATAAGATAACCTCTCAAGTTTGTCTTCTCTATAACTATTTAATCTCATTGCATAAAAAGGATAAGATTAAATTCATTTAAAGTACATTTAGATTCTTATTTGTTTCATTCATCTTGTCTCATTCTTTTGGCTATATTATCTTGTTTAGTCAATACTACATCAGGAAAGTCAAGGCATGCCAATATGGTGCCGCAAAAGACTATTAAGATAATTTGGTGCCAACCTCCAAGGAAGCTTCATGCAAATTTTGTATAAAACCTAGCATGGAGGTTGGTACCAAATTAGCTTGATAGTGTTTCAATGCACCATATTGGCATGTCATGAACTTTGTGATGTACTTGTTGTCCTTCTTATTCTTTTGTTCATACATTTTGATAGTTCTTCATTTTCTCTCTTACACTTTCTTTGTTGCACTTGAATATTTTTCTTGAAGTGACTCTTGAATTTTGAAGGTTCTTGAAGCATTTTCAAGCATGTGCATAGTGATCAAGTGCTGGTGAATGGTTTTTGGAATATTGAAATGTAAAGCTTTATTTGTAAGTATTGTCATGGAAAATCTTGAAGCAATGGGAACATGAGGAGTGGTATGTGTTGATGATCTCCATCAAGGATTGAGAGTTGTGGCACTTGAAGCAAAAGTATTATCTTGCTATGGTACTTTTGACCAAATATCTTACAATACAATGAAAATTCCAGTTTATTCATATTTGTATAGTGACTTATTGAACAAGGTAGTTTGACAACCATCACTCTTCAAACCAAACCTCCTTTTATTAAAGAACATGAGAGACTCTTGCAAAAAGAAATTTATCTATAATGGTGGAAAATTTGGGATGCAAGAAAATTCCCTAGATTCCTTCAAAAGGTGATTAATATAATGAATTTTCATAGTAAAATCCATAACCATCCTTTCTATTATACCACCAATTGTGCCGGTGTGGTACCTAAGTTTTTTCATATGCACTCTCTTTGTGAGTTTATGACACTAGCACACGACCAATGGACTTGTGGGACACTTGCAATGATTGTCATTACTATTGAAGTCAAACAAAAACATCAAGTAAAGGAGAGAAAGAATTCATCATTGTCAATGGAGAAGGTGAATTTGATCAAGATGTCATTGCCCTTAATGTGTATATCCAAAAATAATACAATGAGGTTATTTAAGCATTCCATAGTGAAAAATGTGCTATAGTCTTGATAAAGAATGCTCCAACAACATGTAGAGGAGATAACCATTTCATCGCGTAAACCTATATAACATTTGCAAAGGTTGTTGATGAAGACATTTGAGCTCAACTCAATGATTTACACAAACTTGGTGATCTATACAACAAGATCACAAGCAACCAACCTTGTATAAAAGAAGTCAATGTATTCTATACCTCAAAAGTTTAAAATTTATATTTGGATTTGTAAAAGAACACGGAGTATAAATTACTTCTTATAATTTTTGTCATTTCGACTTTTGATATTATTTTAATACAATTTATATTTGAATTTTGTATTTGTTGTTTTAGACATTGATGAAATATGAAAACAAAGGTATTGTTATTTGGTGAGTTTTTAATTCTATATTCTATTTTAAATGTAAATATATTTTTATATATTATTTATAAATCAAAAGATGGATTATGGCATAGAAGACATTCTCAATCAAAAAAAATATATCTATTCCATTTTTCTTGTCACCGATATAAATTCAATAAGTGTTAACCCCTAAAGAACTATAAGGCCACCACATGGCTTCTACAACTACATTTGTAAAAAAATTGATATATGAACTTCACTAACAATATGTAAGCAACAAAAAGATCCTAGATGATTATCTTTGTTGAATCCGTCGGTGCAATCCAACCAAGAAATGATGAGTGTGCAATTTTTGGTGAATTTTTTGAGAATGGAAAAGGCACTATGGGCCATTACTTCACATTTTCATATTTTTTTTCTACACCTTAAAATGATTTGAAAAAAATTAAACATTAATATTATGATTATATACACACGCAGAAAAAAAACAAAAAAATTTGGAGCACTTTTGAGCATTCAAATTTAAACATTTTGATTTCAGCGTACGTAGCACTCCCTAACCAAACATCTTTCATCAATCTTGTCAATGGTGGCATTTTCTCAAAAATTGTGTAATTTTTGTTGATCTTTTTTTATAGAAAAGTTAAATAAATCTGGTTTCATTTCCACGGTGGCAATCATCAAAATTATTCCACACAAATGAGGAATAATGCTTCTTACAAGAGCTAGTCAAGAAAACAAGGACTATATTCAAACACCTCCAGTCCTTTAGAGGTTGATTTTAAATACTAATAGAAAAGACATTGACCAATGAGCATATAAAATCACAATCTTCATTAGACTTAGTATACCAAGTAACTCATAGATAAGGTATTGTTCATTTTATGCTCATTGTATCAAATTTGTGAAATCAACCATTATCTAGATTTGAATGTAGAATTGAATTTTATAATACTTGGAATTTATATTAGGCATTCCTTTTTTGATAAACAATGGATAGTCACTATTTTATTGTCTATGTATATTTGAAAGTGGTAATTGCAAGATGTTTTCATAATCACAATTCAATAATCTTATATATATATATTAGCACATTTGTTCAAATTAAATAACTATTTTTTTTTTATGTTCTTTTACATTTCTTATCCGCTTGAGATCAATCACCAACATGTGTGTTGATTGGAATATTGAGTTGAAAACAGTTATTCTACCTCTTATTCATGGAATTGCATTGACAATTGTCTATTGTTGATTGTTTTATTTAGGTATGTGCAAGTGATGGGAGTAATCCTTCTACAATTGCATTCTTCATTGTTGCTAAAAAATATTGAAGTTACTACTTAGATGTCTACAACCTCTTTGTGCTTTTATAAAGCCTCAAAGGTATGTAGCTACTATTTTGTTGTTGCACCAATTCAACGGTTTGAATTTAGATGTGTTTTATTCAAATATTTTTATGATGGAGTAGCACTCAAACGAGTTGTTCATAAATTCATTCAAAAAGAGGTTAAAATTTTGGTTCAATGAAATAAATTATTAATGCCATGATTGAATAGGTGTTTTTAATTTTTTAGAATTTCAATCACCAATCTAAAATAGTGAGGGCTTGACTTTAACAAATTTTCTATTAGAGGTTGATTACAAATTATAACCAGGAGAAAATTAGTATGATTGTATAAACAACAAAATATTTTACTAAAAGAGACGAGGGATTCCAAATATGCTTTCCTTGAAAACTTATCATGTAATTGTTGATATATGTAAATCAACAAAATAAAGTTTTGCTGAAAATGGGAAGTTAGATCGTGGAAAGCTTTAAACAATGTTCAAAGTGAGATACTATATGACTCTTGTTAAGTATTTTGAAAAATGAATTATGAAAGATTTATAGAGCCTAATGTGAGATTATTAAATTTAACTATTTCTATGTATGAATTTCGTATAAAATTTAAAGTGTATTTTTGCAAACTACTATAAATTGTTAGATTTATTATAAAGAGCATATATGGATAAAGGTTGCAATTTTGACAAAGCTATGTAAGAAACTTTAATTTCATGACGTAGGCAAATATATACTGTGAATATAAGTGATTTGATACTTAGACAAATATTTTGAATTCTAAAATTTGGAAGTGCTTAAGGTAGTTCTGCTAGTAGTTCAACTTTCAATTTGTAGATGCTTTTGAACCATGAAATATGAATGTGACATAATTCTAATTAGCAACTTACAATCTACAATTATTAGTTTCAGAAGCCTACAATCTTATAATCTCATTGATTACATTTATATTTCTCACATTGTCTTCTTCATACATGATATTTGTAATTTTATGAAATAACATTGATACATTGATTTGGAATTCCTTAAGAGATTATCTAGACTCTTCAATTTCATTGGATTCTTAATCTTTATTACAATATCTTTCCTTAAAAAATAATTATATATAAATTTAAAAATGACAAATGCACATAAAAATTTATTTTTATCAAGAAAATGTTTTCATTTGCATTCATAGCTTTTGACTTTTTTCAAGGGATAAAAAATATATAATTAAGAATAAGAATATTCTATTAAACTTGAATTCATATTACATCAAAGCATAGAAGAAAAAATAGCATATTTTTTTATTTGACATCTTATATTATTTAAGTATTAATGTAAGGTAGTCTTTTTGAATATCTAACATCTAAACTTTAATTTATTAAAAATGTGATGAAATATAACAACTACAAAATGCATCGATAGCTTTCTCATTCATATTATGGTAAGGCCAAGAGAGCATTTAATCCCTAAAGGTCAGAGACTAAGGTAAAAGCATTCATTCTTGTCTCTGTACCCAATTCCGTCACAATGCACCAACAAAATACATTCTTACTACGAAAATGTGCACTCTTAGTACATAATGGCGGAATTGGGTACAAGGACAGGAATGGGTGTCTTCACCTTATGTTTTCACCAAAATCGCTCCAAAACTGCCATTTCTAGTACAAGTACCAAATTTTGAAAAAAAACATTTTCGGGAAAACATAACCGTATGATCTTGTAATACACTAGTTTAAGAATTTGTGGAAAAAATTTCAGAAATTTCCACCTTGTGGATTGCAAGATAATAGCGTTTGAATTGACAAATATCATTTTTTTGTCCCTGCAAAAATCCAGGCAGTTGCACTTCACAAGGTCACATTTGTATGAAAAAATGTCCAAAATAGTGGTTACTCTTTAGATTAATTCTTCAAGGTAAGTTGTCTACATTTTTGAAAATTTTCAGATCATTTGGAATTGTAAAACCACAGGTCTTAGCATTTCTACTTTGGATACTGCATTAAGCATTAAAGTTTTATGTTTCACATATTGCATAGAAATTTCAAGATTGAATATTTCAAAACGTTTATTGATTTGGATTTTTTTAAAAGAGACTTTTCTTTGCTATTCCCCTTTAAGTGCTTCAAGTATCAAAGTCCATATTTTGAATGGTGAACAAAGTACTTCTAGGCAATGTTTTGTTTAGTAATTTTGTAATTTATTCATAGAATCTTCAAGAGATAATTAACCTTCATGTAAGACTAATTTGATACAATTGAGGTGAATAATATATTTATACAAACATATGAACAAAAATCTATGAAAATTCAAAATGAAATTTGGTACCAAAGGATTAGCCTTTACAGATAAATCATACCCTCACTCGAGCAAACATCATTAGTATTTTATATTTATTTAAAATATAATATTTTTATTATGTAATATTCTACATTTTAGATTTATTTTCATATAGTTATGATTTTAAAAATAAAAATGAAATGTATATGATCTTATTTTTTTAAATCTTTGTAAAAACTATAATACTTACAAAATGATTTAAAATAATATGATTTCAATTTTCAAAAAATGAGATAATATTGATAAACATCATGGTATTGTTGATGTATTTTTTAATCTTGAACTTTAAAAAACCTCATAGAAATATCTCAAAGATAATGTATTTTTTAAGTCTCATAGATGATAGCTTTAAAAGAACAAAAAAAATGCAATTTGAACAAATTTGAAATTTAAAATGGAATAGAAGAATGATTATAGGAGCTATATTTTCCTTGTTGGACTTAAAAACATTGAAAGTACAAAAAAAAAGTTTTCACCTTTAAAATGCTTGTCAGGCTAGTAAAGTAGTAATGTTGTTTAAAGTTTAAGTTACATCGATAATAAAAGCTAAATTTTTTATGTAGACCATTACTTGAAAGCTAACCAATGCTTCAAAGGATAGAGCCTCTCAAAGCATAGTTTCTTGTTTTAAATGCATTTAACAAAATTTTAGAAGCCCTAATGTGAAAATACTTGAGAATAATGCTCAAAAGAATTTCCTTCCTCTATGAAGTGGCATACTTATAAGTTGTATGAATATTAATCAATTTAATTTTCTCCCTACCAACCATTGAGGTTCATCCAAAAGTATAACTAAACACTTAAATTGGTGCTTTGAAAGTGCACTATGTTGGGACATTGTGCAAGTTCAATAAAATTGATTATAGAGCCTTGCCTACTTATATTTTCAGAGTTTTTCAAACAAGATCAAGAACTTCAGCTTATGAATGCGTAAAGATATATAAGTGATTGTTTAGTTCTTCTTTTGTTTTGTATCCTCACTAAGACATTTGTCTACGGGGACTTAGGTGATTCTTAAAGGAGTTGCACGCCTCAATGTATTTTTCAATCAAATTTCTTTGAAAAGCAAATAAAGCTCTATAAAACCCACTTTGTTTCATACCTTTCAAACTCTTCAAAGATGAATCATACAAAATTAAAAAGTTGAAATGGGGAATGCCTTAAAGGCTTCTCTATTTTAAATTGTTTACCTTTGATACATTAAAACTCCAATATGCATCCTTATGTCATACTCCTACGTCCTAAAATGATTGTCTACAATTTTGTTGAGATATTTTAATGCCAATTTTATTGATCATATCTTGAAAAACAATTACGAAAGGTTCCAAATTTTATATCACCAGAATCAATGAAGAACATTGCATGTGTTTATTGCAACCTAAATAAAATTAGCCACAAGGAAGTCTCCCTAAGACCTACTCAAAAAAACCTTAAAAAAACTATGAGAGTCGAAGTGGACAATCATTGCCGCTTTGTGTTGTTTGTTGAGATTCTCAAGGAACAATCCCGGTGGGCACTTGTCGGCCTGTGGGTTGGCTTCATGTTTCAGACACCTTAGAGGCAAAGCGCCTTAGGGTGGTAGCTAACACCACCCTCTTGCAGTGCTACATGTGAGTCGTTGTTTGTGGTTCTTGTATTTTGCTAACACTTCCTTCATCCCAAGTCGCTTGCAACTAGGTTCATGTATTCTTATTTCTTAAACTAAAGGTTCCCTTAATTGTGTAAAGAAAATTAAAAAAAATGGACAATCATTCCGGGATGGAGGGAGCAATAGAGGAGGCAATTATTATAGGGGGGGGGCAGTTTTAGCAAATCCCAAATCCCACCTTCTTGCCTTGTAGACACGAATGCATATGACACTTCCGAACCATTTGCAAAAGACAGCGAGCGTGTCTTATGGCACTGGCAGTGAGGCTGTCTTTCATGAAATGCACTGGCGATGAGCTTCTGTCTGTCCCATTTTGGTTGAATTATTGCTATCCTATCCAAAAAAATTTGTTGATCAGACTTCTGAAATTGGAATAAGCTTAAGTTATTGAAAAAGCTCAACACACACAACTTTGCCAGTTCAAACTACTCGGATTTATGCACCTTTTTTTTCCAATCTTTACACGAAAACCTCCACAAGTGCCTTCAACGATCAAGACACATTTGGGGCACAAATTGTAAAGAATTGACACTTTTCAGGGCAGAGAGAAAAAAATGAAAAAAAAAGTTTTTTTTTCAAAATTCAACCATACAAATTTGTACTAGACTATGTGGGAAAGTGTGGAAAAATTTCAGAAACTTTGACTACACGGATTGAAAGATTATAACATTTGAAGTAAAAAGAAAAAGCTTTCTTCTGATCTTGCCCAACAAGGCCAACAAACTTCAACTCCTCCTACAATGAGATTTTTACACTATACAAAGTTATTTTTTTGGACATTTGCATCTTGTATCATAAGAATTACATACATACTAAATTTCAAAATTATAAGAGGAATTTTATATATGCTATTTCAAAAGTTTAGGGCAACATAACATTAGATGTTTTTTGGGGGGTCTGGAGGGCCGTTTTGGGCCTGTTCCCGGCGTTGTTCCCCCAGCAGTGAAAGAACGGCTGGTGTCAGAAAAAAAACTTGAAAATGAGAAAACAAGACGAACAAAAAAATTAATTTTTTTTTTTGAAGTTTTTTTATATGACATGGCAGTCCCTCTGGCACGTCACACAGCTGCTGCGGCCCAATTTCAGATAGTTCCAGAGTCTGGGAACCCTAGGGAACTCGCAGCCCTCCACAGGGGCTGAAAATCATGTAATGTTTTTGATCCAAGCATCCAATCAAGAAAAAAAATATTCCCACTTAGGAGGTACATGTTCACACCTTGTGTCAATTTTGAAGAATATTGATTAGAATTGACTTTATTTGCACCTACCCAAGATCACATGTATAAGTTGAACGGTCATTTGGTTCTCTTAGGAGTTGATTTGCCCATAAGTTACAATACATCCAAGGGGTGATTACAATAGACCAACTACAACAACCTAAGCATTTGTACCTTTGTACCTTAACCCCTAAGCGCCCAAGTGACCCAAAATGTCCTCACATGGTTTGGAAGTCCAATTCAAAGTGTTGTAACTTTTATATCCAGTGTCCAAATTTAACAAAACTTGTTGAAAAATCTACATTCTTTTTTCTAGGTTGTATGGTAAAATTTTCAAAGCAATCCAAAATGTATTGGTTCTTGGGGAGCTCTTTAAAGTTCACAGGTTGAATTTGAGTTCACGAAAATGTATTTTGATGGTTGCAACTTCAAGGGCTTGTATCTCCTTCATCCAATGTTTGATTTCAATATAAAAAATTGTTGGATTACATTTCCCTTGAAGTCTATTTTTTGTGGTAATTTTTCCATGACAATCCAAGTTGTTTGGAATGTTTGGAAGCCATTTGAAATTCAAAATCTGGAAATTTTTGGATTACAATAAACTTTGGTAGCATGCTTCTTCTTCATGTGGTGTCCATTTCCAATATTTTTGGGGAAGAAAGTTGCGCATACTAGTCTTGCTTGTGTGGTTAAAATTTTATATCAATCCAATAAGTTATGCCTATCTAAGAAGCATTTAAATAGAAAGAGGTTCATTTGTAGAAGATTTTATGCACCTTTTTGACATTTCTAAGCCATTTTAAAGACGTGATGAGTCATTTGAATGACATTTTCTTTCATCAATGTTTTTGTGTAATGTTCTTGAAGAATTATACAGTTAAAATTTTTCCATTTGAGTAGGTTTAAAAATTCAATTTCTCCTCTAATGTGTTGCTAAGAAAATTTTAGCATTCATTTTCAACACTAAAACATTATAATCCTACAATCTATGAGGCCAAATTTGATTCACATCATTTACATCATGTACACTACAAGATTGTGTGGTTGAGATTTATATACTTTAGTGACATTTAAACCTATAACACTTCAAAAGCAATTGTGGTTTTAAGCCCCCCAAAGGCTAGGGACTTTGAGGTTAACCTTTACGTGACAAACCAAGCCTTTAAGGGCATGCTAAAAGTCAAAACTAACCAAATGACTATTTTGTAGTCATTGTTGTGCTTACAATCATTGTTGTGAAGTCAGTCATACCCTTGTTTTCTTGTAGTGTATTTTTTGCACTTCAATTGACACCCAATCAAAGGTTTTAGGGCCCCAATTTGGGTCGGAAGACGTTGGTGATGGAAATTATTACAAAAATATTGGAGCCTTGAAAACATTAAATTTCTATTGGTAATCAGGTTCACATTGATATTTTTTTGTCTATTTGTTTATAATTTTACATTAAAAATATATATATTTCTGAAATATTGGCCCACAATTTAGAAAAATGAATTTGCAGCCATAAAGTGTTAATTTCCTAATTTTAGAACGACATAATAAAAAAATTGCACCATAATGTTCTACACTATGATATAAAGCTATAGAGAGATTTATAGACATTCTTTTAGCATATATTGCATTTGATATGAATTGTTTTACCTTTTATTGTCAAATTCATAAATATTTCAAAATCCCTCCCCTCAAGTGTGAAATTTTACAACTTATAGAAGACATGTAATCACATCTTCAAAAAATCAAATACAAAAAATTACATGAGGTATCATATCTATACATACTTGCGAAATGAAATTTGAAAAAATATTTATATGCTTAAGGTTGAAGTAGAAATCTTTGGCAACTATAAATTCATTGTGTTGGAATTTAGAAGTATATTTTGACCAATAGCTTGTATTGAATTCTATATTTGTCAACACATAAATCTCAAGATCTTATCCCTATGGTTGCAAAGTGGACCCTTTTACCTTTCATATATTTTTCTTCCAAATTCCAATCCAAATTTTTTATGACCTTTGTTTCAAAAACGAATAGAATCCTAAAAGTTCTTATTGGTTCCCTCAAAAAGCTTTTGAATTGCCTCAATTGAAAAGACACTAAATTTTCTACAAATCTAGTTTATAATTGCACAGTGGACCTTTACAATCCTCATTTTTTTTTTAATTCTGAATTTGAAAATGAATTTGACCTTAAAGTCTTATACTGGTTTTCTAAAAAATTCACCTCCTTCAATTGAAAAGTCAAATTTTCTATGGGCTTCAATTTTAGTAAAATAACTTCAAAATTCTATTATTTTTGTCATGGATAAAAAATTTGATTGTTTTCATCTTGGCTAACTAACACGATTCAAATAGACACCATGGACACAAAATGGATTCTATATTTGTCAATATAGAAACTCCAAAGGTCATTCTAAAAACTAGCTAAACCAAACTAAAAGTTTGTCTTTGAAATTTAATAGCAA
This sequence comes from Antitrichia curtipendula, assembly GCA_951230915.1. Lineage (NCBI taxonomy): Eukaryota > Viridiplantae > Streptophyta > Bryopsida > Hypnales > Leucodontaceae > Antitrichia > Antitrichia curtipendula. The sequence goes on along the minus strand of OX579634.1, from coordinate 26,061,541 downwards.
TTTGAACTTTGGGACTATAACCATGGGGTGATTATTTATTTGTTTTAGAGTTACACGATAAAAAAATGTGCACAATGATGTTCTACACTATATCATAATTCTAAAAGAAAATATTCTCGCGGAGTTCACTTAGAGTATCCATTAGAAACCACTTGTGAACAAAATTTTGGACCCCCTATTTATTTTTTGAATTTTAAATAAAATAAAATAATAAAAATATGAATAGATTTTTCTACTTTGAAAGTTTATGTTTTGAATTATTGATATTTTATTTTTTAATAATAATTAGTTACAAATTTTTTAAGTGAAAAGATACATTGTAGAACCAAAAAATAACTTTTACACCCCTATTTAGTTTTTTCCAAATGTGTCATTTTTGTGATACTTTGAAGATAGCATCTTGAAAGCTTAATATACACTACTTTTAGACCTTTCAATCAAATTTTTCTACGTGTAAGCTCAAGAAATACACCATTTATACCATGATAGTTTTCTTTATCATATCCATTTGAAAATAAATAAATAAAAATAAATAAATAAAAAATAAAAAATAAAAAATAAAAAATAAAAAATAATATATATATATATATATATATATATATATATATATATATATATATATATATTTATTTATTTATTTATTTGTGTATTTTGTTTGATACACTAGGATCTAAGAAACCATGAGTCCTTCAACTACCAATTCTTGGTACCATTGGAAAACTCTCCGCAAGGAGAGGTGGACATACTTTTGTTTCATGGCATTTTGACCTATGGAATGAAATTTATGGATTTTTAAAATTATTTTAAAATTTAAAAAATGAATTAAATTATCTTTTATATTATTTTAAACCTTAACTTTCACATTGCAACAATGAGGACATGCAACAAAGCCCTTGCACTCCTTTGGGCATAAAGCTTTGTGTTAGTATGAAGAATACAACCTCTTACACCACAACAAACAAGGCATGCATGTACTTTGTTTTGTGGCGTTGTGACTCATGGCAAGAAAAGATGTTGAATTGTGAATATTTATGAATTTTAAATTTTAAAAATTGATTACTTCTATTTTAATATATTGTAGCAACAACACAAGGTACACTAGTTTCATATTATTTTAAGCATTCTTGTAATTACCATATTTTTACAAAGACATTACTTTCATAAATTATAAAACTTTCATCTACTTTGGTCATATGTCAAACCTTTCCAATTTAAGGGTGTAGATGCTTTTGGTTGATGCCAACTACACATTACAAATATCAATATATAGGATTTGGAAATAAGATTTATTTGGCATTTCTCGATATTAAATATTAACAAACACAATTTTAGTTTATAGATAATTATTGTTTGTATGGTCATTTAAGTCACTTTGAAATAAAATAATAATATAATAAATGATAATTAATAATAATATTTAAATTATAAATGCCATTGGGGAGGTGTAATCACTTTTGTTAAATATAATGATGCATCTCTTGAAGTTCATATATATATTGAAGTTCAAATCAAGATCAAGATTTGAGTTTTGGATCTAATTTAGAAAACTCGATAATTACACATAAAATATCAATGATCAAATAAAGGAATCTAGCCATATTTTGAATATAATATATTGATACTAGATCCCTATGATTTTTAGTAAGGTGAATTTTGGTGTGGAATCTTTGACCCCTAAAAGACTATGGTCTTTTTGTTTGTCAAAAAACACTTAAAACTGCCATTTCTATTGCAAAGAGTTAAAAACTTTGAAAATTGTGTTTTTTTGTACATCTAACCATAGTATCTTATACCAAATCAGTATGAAAACATGTGGAATAAATTTCAAAGTTTTTGCTTGCACAGTTGCAAGATGTTTGCATTAAAAGTGCCAAAGAAAACAAGGATTTTTTTGCACCTAGTGTGACTAGATTATTTGACTTTGAACCTTCTTAATTAATAATTTTTGCACTACAAAGTTTTGAGGTTTAAAAATTTATGATGGAGAATTGACTTGAGAGTCTCAATTTTTTTTATAATAAAACTTAATTTTTATTCTTAAAAAATTGTTAAGAATAGTAGGAAAATAATAAGAAATCTAAATTCTTAAATTTCTCTAAGATGGAATTGAAATACACCAATCCTAATGGCGAGATTGTTTTAGAAAGCAAACTAAACTATGTGGAACTATTTTTTTTTTAATTATAAAAATTGAGTTCAAAAACAAATTCAACACGTTATTTTTTCAAGAAGTTGAAATGATTGCCTGGAATACAAGATGCTCCATAGCTTTCACATAACTTATCCAAATGGAATGGATAAATTTTTTTCATGTATACAAAAATATAATCTATGAAAAGAAAAATTTAAGTACAAAAATCCAAATTGATGCCCAATCTTTCATGTTTTGAGGTAATTTGGCATAATTTTCGCTCCCAGGCACTAATTGAAATAGAAATTATATTCTTCAAAAGCTAATGTATTTTCCTATTAAATTTATTTTTTAAATCATGACAAATATTGAGATCATAGGTACCTGACCAAAATCCAATTTGTCTCTATAGAGGACAATGGGCCTTTAGGGGTTAAACAAATGAATTTTTCCGTCATATTTATTAAAGGCGTCCTTTAAGTGTCAACTCTAGTTTACATATCGTATTTTTTTTTAATTCTTTAAATAAATATATGTAATAATCAATGAAATATTTCCTTTTATTCTATGCTAACTGTATCCGTACAAACTCAAATTTACAAACAATCTAAACATTAGAGGTATAGAATAAAAAATATAAAAGCTAGAAAGAGATGATGAGTTCATCCAACTTTGAAAGTTGAGTGAGAAATAGAGGGGAATATATGACATCTTTTAATCCAAAGCACCATTGATTTTGAACCTTTCCAAAAGACTACAATATATTTTTATCTCCAATTTTCCAACTAATTTGGGACTGAATAAAGAAGACCAAATAAGGTATACATCTTGCTTTATTTCTCATGTAATGTACCCAAATCTAGATGAATTCATCACCAACTTCCAAACTCTATATGAAATCTAGAATTGGTCATATATTTCACAAGTGCAACAAAGCTTCTTGAATACTTATCTTGAAGGAGTTATTGCTCGAGTTACTGTCAATACAATGTGTTAATTTTGTTTTTAGCTAGCTTTTTCAATACCAATTGAAATATGTCTCTTTAAGTTCTTAACTTTGTCGACCCTCTTTAGAAGAACTCCAACTCATGTTTAAATTCTAATTCCCTTTTAATTCACATATTTTCAAGGTCATTATTATTTTTTTAAATAGACATAAAAAGGTACCTTTTAATATATAGTTTATATGTACATGTATATTCTCTCTCTATATATATGATTGTAAAATTGTTCCTCTTTTGTAATTGTATATCTCCACCTTCAATGGCAATGTCATTTATATGAAATCATGTAAAATAAAAATGAATGTGAAATTTTATATAAGTGGTGGATGGTTAATTGGTCATCTAATAATTATACAATGTAGATTAATTTGAATTTATGAATAATAGATGGTTTTGACAAATGCACTAGTATCCCTACTTGTTGAGCACATTTAACATAAATAAATTCAAAAGATATATCCCAATGTTTACTTTTAAAATATTTGGAAAAAAAATTATTAAATAAATTTTTGTTTTGTATGTGTCAAACTATGTTTTTTTTATTAAAAGAGATTTGGTTTGAGTTTCCAACCCAACCCTTCATTTATAGTAAGGTAGGAGGTTCTAAAACAATTGAAAGTGTTTTTTTAATACAAAGGTGCATATTGCTTTCTTCAATGTATCAATTGCATTAGCCAGTGCACTAACAATGAATTTATCAAGGAGTGAATGCTTTTAGAACCTTATGTGATTTCAACTTGAAAATTCATGACTAATTCTGCTAAGGTTCAAAACATATGAGTTTTGTATTAGATTCCAATTCCATTATCTTTTATGACAAGTTTCCTTTAAAATGTTTCAAAAAGTAAAATTCTTGCACAATTCATCACTCTCAACAATAGTTTCAATTACCTTTTGCAACTCTACCCAAAACTTCACCCTAGGATTATGCAAGATTTTTGGGGAAGACCTTGATGAATATGGTATATTTTGAGATGAATGTGTCAAAATTTTGGTATCAAATTGTTGTTAACATACTGAATTAAATCACTGATAATCTAAACAAATTGATACTATGTAAATGCCCTTATAAACAAACATCTCAAATTAAAAAAGATTGTAGTGGAAATAATAATTTTGGTTTCTAATTACAAACTAGAACAATTTTTTACAAATTGTGTAATAGGACAAATATATTCAAAGTAGATGCAACAAGGTTTCAAATTGCAACCTGTAAGGTAATTACACCTAATATTGTATAAATAAGCAGTTCAACATGGTTGCCATTGTTATATTGAAAAACTTTTTGTGGGATCTTGTTATTAGTGAAATGGGATTCCAGATTATCTTAGAATGCATTTTTTGGACACTGTACGAATAAACTAAGATTTTTCAAAGTGTTGGAAATAGGTATTTCTAAAAGCGATCATAAACTCTCATGAATAGTAGAAGTACATTTTAGGCAAGAATCTATACTGTGTGATTTTAAGTGTAGTTACCTCAAATCATCAAATTAAATTAAATCTCAGATCTTTGATTCATTTCGGATCTTCAAATTAATATAATATATATTTTTCTCTCTCTTTTTTTCTTTTAGTATGTACATTAAGCACATGTATGTTAACTTAATTTGTACAATACAAGTGGAGGTGGGTTTTATTTAAACGATGTACAACAACATGCAGTCAATACAGCCAATTCCCTTCGAAGCATTTACCAAAAACAATTTCAAAATTGAATTCAACTGAAAGTCCCATTCAACTGATTTTACAGAAGATACAAAACAAAGATTGAGAAGAAGTGAATTGAAAAAATCCACGATGAACAACCGATGTCATTGCAGTGATTCATTGACCACATGACAACACCCTAAACCCTAATTCATGCTTTATTCAAGCTCTGTAGTCGACTCCGCCATAGCAATTTCAAGCTTCAGAATTCCCTACGACTCCTCTCCGCCTCGCAACCCTACTCCCAGGCTTGTCCCCAAACCCTAAAAAGCGGAATTGTCACAGCCTGGGCTTTTCTCCAACTGTGACTGTGACCCGTATTTTGTCCGGTTTGTTATCCTCCATCTCCACACTCCAACTGAAGCAGCTCTTTTCCCAAAAGGCACCGACTAACACTGAACTACCCCGTGGTTCTCCCCCTGAACATTGGTGCAGACTCCGGTCAGTGTCCAATTGCCTCTGCCAACTAGTGTGCGCGCACCAGATGATCAGCAAATGAGTTAAGTTCCCATCCCACGATTGAATCCAGCCCACACTCATCAGTCAGAACTCAGAAGCTTGCTACAGTAGCTTAACTACAAGTCTGTTGCTTGGCAGGGAACCGCAAGAAAATAAAAACCACTCACTGCATTGACTGCGAACTTTTAACTTACCCCCGTTACACAAACAGTACAGTCCACCCTCCACTACTGTACAGTACAGTAGTGCAGCAGCTCACAGGTACAATCCCCGCCCCAGGCTCCAGCCAATCTGTCCAGCTCACCTCTGACCCCCTCCAGCAGCCTCCAAATCCAGTGCGTAGTCAGCCGGGAGTCACGCCGCACCACTTGATCCGTGAGCAATCCTGAAAGCTTCTTTTCTTTTTGGCCAGTAAGTTAAGTTCACACCTCACAACCCACAACAGAACCAACCCCAAAAGGAAGAAAAAAAGGAAAAGAAAGAAAGCACCATCCAGATTTCGTCACTGGGCACTACCGGACGGAGTGCGAACCACCCAGATGGCCTCCATTGATGAGTCGGGTCCGTCCTTGCAGGCCACATTGAAACAAAATGATAACCTATAGGAGCAGCAGTAAAAGCTTACTAAAAGAGGGCAGGTGGAGCGAATACTCTCCTGTGGGCGTTGAAGGGTCTGCAGCCGGGAGTGTGGGCAACCGGGCATTGAAGAAAGCGGACGGGGTCCAATAGGCGGCCCGACATGGGAAGGGGCTCCTTTGATGGTAATAAAAAGGAGGCAAAGGACAGAGCGGCGGCGGCAGAGTTGGAGTAAAGCGGAGGGTAGCTGGCTGGCAGCACTGCAGCACTGCAGCAGTGCAGCAGAGCAGCAGGCAGGCTGCAGGCAGGCGACAGAGGGTGAGGCTACTGTATCATACTTCTGTTGACAGGAAGCGCTATGATACTCCCTGTTTCTGGTGCCCAAGGGAAAAGGTCCTGCCCGCCCGCCCGCCCGCCCGCCCGCCCGGGGGGGCGCTCCGGGTCTGGCTGTCCCAAAGCCGAGCTTCGTCCGTCCGTGAGTCCGTCCCTGGAAAAACGCCCGGGGAATCAGCTTAACTTACTTACAGTATGGGCCCAAGCCAAAGTGGACAGGTAAGGTGCCGGTGGGGCACATGAGGCAAATCATCGTCCACTTGAGTGGGGGAGGACTCCAGCAAAGAACATTCCCTTCAGCTCGTCGCAGGGGCTCACCTGGAGTGAGTGGGGGTGAAACCAGGCATGCAATTTGACGGGCGGGCAACCCGGCTTGCCCTTCCCCCAAAGTTACACCTAGGCCCTTCCAAGGGGAAAGACATCTACAATTTTTGCCCTTCCCATTCTTCCCATTTATATGTATGTATATAAATAAATAAGAGCATTGACATAGATGATGTATAACTTGAATTAAAGTGATGTACAATCCAATACTTTGATTGATGCAGTAAGAGCCTCCTAGGGTGCACACTTTCCTTCCAATACAGAGGTGCCTCCTTCTTGGGTATCTTAACCCCTAAAGCCCTGCTTGTCCCCTCGGGGGATAATTTGGGTCCAGGTAGGTTCCTATTGTCTCAATTTGAAGTGATTTTTTTTTGAGATTTTTTGAGGTTGTGTAGTTTTGCAAGAGTTTGTGGATATATAATTTTTGTTTCAATCTGATGCTGGATAAAAAAAGTTATGGCACAATAAGCAAGAAATGAAGATTGGCGGGCAACCAAAAAAAAATTACAAAAAATCAAAATAATTTTTTTTGAATTTTTTTCCTAAAACATTATATTTTTATCTACACGTGAAGCTTTGATTCATTCTATTTGGACTAGGGGTGAGAAAGTTATGGACAATCTTAGTTCTCAGGCAATTTAAGCATCTTCTTGAAAAAAAACTTTTTGTTCAACTTTGAATGCCAATATCTTCCAATCCGTACGGTGAAATTTGATGAAATTTTTACTACATTATCTCAGACAAGTTAAGTACAAGATCCTACTGTTAAATTCCCCCAAAAAACAAAAAAATTGGTTTTCTCAAGTGAATACAACAGAAGTGGTAGTTTTGAGTGGTTTTGGGCAGAAAACACCCTCGGGCCTTTAGGGATTAAGGGTATGTAGGAAGGAGGTATCAAATAAAAACCTAATATTTCACAAACAATGTTGGCCCAAACTAGTTTGCTCTCATTCATCAATTTTTTGTTTTTTCCTCCAATGTTGTGTGGATGGGCAATATGTTATAGAGACACGGCAATGATGTATCCCCAAATTTAGGTGGAAATCATTAATGGATAATGCTAGGTTGCCGGTTCAATGAAGTCAAAAGCATGGAATGGAGAGAAAGCTTTGAATTTAAAATTAGAAGTATGGCCACTATCCAAAATATGTTCTATAGTGGAGCCACCCATAACCAACCAAATAATCAATTTGTAGACATGATATGGAGTAGAGCAAGGCAAAGCAAAGATTTTCGAAGGTGCAGAGATAGAAATGATGAGGATTGCCAAAAATTTGGTAATTTTATTGCTTGAACTAATATTACTATGAATTTTGGAAGGTAGAAGTTGGTTTCAATTCATATCCAATGCTTGGAGTCATCCAATTATGATCGACATTCAAGAACTATTTTCCTGCTCATTACTTCTTACTTTCTTGCTCACTACTTTGGGACATGTATCATGACCTTACTAGTCCCAACCTTGAAAAGGAGGTAAAAACACATTCCAAGCTTCAGTTGGAAATTTGTTCCAATCTTGGTTGGAAATAACTACACCCTACAGGTTGGAGATGGGTCTTTGGTCGGAAATGGGTGATCCTACCTTCTTTGATTTTCCCTTTTTCTATTTAGAAACACTTTGGATTTTTTTCCCACCCTTCCTAGAGAATGTCTTTGAAAAAAATTCAAAGATGTGGGGATGTGGTAAGTGCCTAGGAAGGCCCAAATGCACGACAAATTTAAACCCCTAAAGGCCCAAGGCCTTTTTTCTGCCAAAAAACACTCAAAACTGTCATTTTTATAGTAAAGAGTTTAAAAAATTTCTTTCTTTCACATCTAACCGTAGGATCTTACATCTAACTAGTATAAGAATGTGTGGAAATTTGTTTAGAATTTTTGACATCAGAGATTGCAAGATATTTGCATTTAAAGTGAAAAAAATAAGTTTTTCAGCACATTGCAGGACTAGATTTTTTGACTTCAAAATTTTTTAACTTCAAATTTTTGCACTATAGCATTTTGAGCTTTAAATCTTTATAGTAGAGAATTGATTTGAGAGTCCAATAAAAAAAATTCAAAAAAACTTAACTATCATTCTCAAAAAAAATTGTTGAGTAGAAGTAGGTACAAGATAGAAGAAAAATCTAAAATATTCATATATTTTAGATGGAATTAAAATGCACTAATCCCAATGGTGAGATTGTTCTAGCAAATAAACTAAGCCATGCAAAAAAGAAAAATTTGAAAAATTTGAAAAAATTGCATTCAGAAATGAAGCCTAGAAGGTTGTTTTTTCAAGAAGATGCTCTAATTGCCCCCAAAACAAGAATGTCCATAACTTTCTCGTAACAAATTCAAATGAAATGAATCAAAGCTTTTTAGATAGACAAAAATATATTCTATGAGAAAAAAAATATTTATAAAAAAAATTCAAATTTTTGATCTTTTTTTTGCTGCCCAGGCTGCCCCCGTCCCCTGTTTTGAGCTTATTTGGTCATAACTGTTGTTACCAGGCACCGATTATGAGAAAAAAAATATTCTCACAAAGCTTATCAATTTTTCTATCTTCAAAAAAAGTTTCAAAACATCATGACAAAATTTCAGCCCATAGGTACTGCCCAAAATCCCATTTGTCTCCCGAAGGGACAACGGTCTTTTAGGGGTTAAGGCATGACGGTGAAACTCATCCGTCACCTTTTTATGGGCTGTCTGATTGGCTCTATTGTAACCACCCTGCAGTGCTTGCGTATATGGGATACGTGTGGTCGCAAGCGAAAGGATGGAGGCATAAATCTCCTTGATCCAGAGCAAGCAGTTATAGCAAGCATTGATGTGCAAGTGGGTCATAGCTGCTTGTGAGCCAGGGACGTCTGATTTCAAGACTATGCTCCGGTACCGACGACTACAGCAATGCCAACCGTCTCTGGAATGGTTCACACCAGGATCATTAAGCTTCACCCGGCTCAAGGCTTTGGGGTCAGACAATGCGAGCGTGGAAGAAGTTAGTAACAGAAGTGGAGGTGCGTTCATCCCCAGGTAGTTGTACGAAGAATGGCGTAGCTGTGAGTCCTTTCTGGTGGTGCCCAGGCTTCCAAACTATCGGCCCCTAGTTCTCAAGAGTCCGGGCTTCAGAACTTTTCAATTCTGGATTGAAACGAATCAGGGATGCTTGGAATTACCAGACTCATTCCATAGTGTCAATCGTACACTGAAGCAGCTGCAAGATTGGGCCTCCTACCGACGGAATTCTCTCATTGGGATCAAATCAGAAGATTAGTGTCCATTAAGGGGAGTCAATTAGCAATTCAAAGATCCATTCGACCAGGTGAAGATGAACGGATTGGAACGTATGAGACAGAGCAATCGAAATTCCCAAAGGTAGGTGGTTCTCCTTGGCTCCCAAGTACCAGCTGCTCTTATTGATAGCGAGCCCCAGGAACTTCAGCTTACTGCGGACATGACGTACTTCGAGGTGATGCCAGTCTCACACACTCGTCAAATTCTTTCGAGGAGAAGTTTCTAATGAAGAAGAAGCCACCTATAAACTTTGAATTTCGGTGGTCCAACATCTGGAGTAGCGAAAGACCTAAGAAAGAAATTGGCTTGTTAGTGGCAAATTTGGCAATAAAGGCAGTTGCTGTGAATTCGTAGCGTGTTCGCATTTCGGCACCTCTTGCACGGTATGCAATACGGAAGCTGTGGAAACAATTTGGGGGAATATGCAGTTTCCCGGCAAGCTTGGGAGTTCACGATCAAATTAAATTCTTAAGAGCATCGCCACCAGTTCTTTCCAAAGGCCTTGGCAACGGCACTTAAGGTAACGGGTCCAGAAATCGCCCACCTAAGAGCTGAATTTTGGGGAGGCGCAGCTTCTTGAAATAATTTTCAGTAAATTTTCCTTGAAAGTCAAGTGGAATTGGCATCTAACTCAAGTCATTTCATTTTGGGGGGAGCTTTGTGGAATTAGTTATAAAATTTTGAAGTTGAAATGGCATAGGGCTCTAAAATTGCCCACCTCCTAGAATGTACATTGTTTGTACATTGTTGAAGGCTATTAAAAAGCAACGTGTACACATAGTGTACATTTGAGGAGGTGGGCAATTTTAGAGCTTGTGCAATTTCAGGGCTTATTACCTCAATGATTGCAGTGCTTATCTAGTGGCAAATGGCTCCACACCAACACCCTATTAGGGCCAGTCTCTATTACCCGCCTGGAGGTCCAGATCTGGACCCTCCAGGCGGTCTCCATTACCAAATACCAGCTCTTGTGCGTCCAACCGAAACTCTAGCCTCCAGTCTGCACAATTTAGAATTACAGACTTGGAAGGGCTAGAGGACTGACCGGAGGTCTCCAATCCCCCTAAAAGAACTAACTAACCTCACTTCGAGGGAGAAAAGTACGCTTAATTAAGCATTCTGTCGTTTTGTGGTGGTTTCTATGGTGCTTATTTGGCATTTGGAGGGAGCTCCGGAATTTTTTACGAGCGCATTGATTATCTGCCTAAGGGTCCAGCTAGGCTCCAATACCGGACCTTCAATGGCCCAATGGAGTCTGGCCTTATAATACAATATTTGTCATTACTCCCATCACTTCTACATTTGTTATTTTGCTTGGCAACGGAGGGCCTTTGTAGAGGACAATTTTACACTCATGCTCACTTGGTCAAAGTAGACTATGGCTACAATGGATGTGGATATGGATACAATGGAGGGTAGTGGGAAGCATGCGAAGAAGCAATTATTATTTATTTATTTAGTAGGTGTACTATTCAATTCGTCACATTGATTAAACAACTACATATGAAAAACAAATTTTATTTTCATTTTTCAAAGATGAAATCAGATGTCTACTACATATTTTTTAAATCCATATTTTTAAAATATTTTTGTAAATCATTATGAAAAAATTTAAATCCATATTTTTGGAATTTTTTGTAATCATTATGAAATTCTAAAGTAAAATAGTAATGAAAATAAAAATAAAAATTTAAGTTACAAACTTTGTTTCAATGTATAACCTTCAAATATGTGGGAATGCTTTTAAACCAATTGTTCACAATGCACACACCTCATACTTTTAAAGGGTGGATTAAATCCTAAAAAAAATTTAATGAGAGAATATATATATATATATATATATATATATATATATATATATATATATTCTCATTAAATTTTTTGTTTAGGATTCTACTATGTATATTAAAATCATATATTAATATATATGTATATAAACATATTATTAATATAGATTTCTATATTCTCTCTCTGTATATATAATATTCTTAATCCCTTAGTAATGAATTCATGTGGGCCCAAATTAATTCAAAATTAATGTTCAAAACAAGTAGATTCTATTCTTCTATGATTTTTTCCTCATATATATAAGAATATAAAATTCAAGATTCTAACCTCCACTGATTGCAGGACCATTTGGAAAAAACTTTAGAAAATAAATTTAATAAATTTTAAAATAAAAATTATATTTTAAATATAATGCGCAAACATTTGATTCATGCCATGTTCATAATTCATGTAAAAGTTTGAAAGCAACATGCTTTGGAAGCAATCTCATCAAATTGATAAAAATACCATCCCTTTAGAAAAAATATGACCCTTGCAAAGGATTGCTAACTGTTCATTTTCGGCCCCTTTGTGGTGCAAATATATAATATACATATACACACACATAAATTTCAAAAAATAGTAAAAAATAATTGATTTGATATGGCGTTGATGTGGCACTAGTAGTACCACATCAGTTTCCGGGAGGAAAAAACAAAACAAAACAAAAATCCATCATTTTTTTTTCTAAATACAATTTTGCCATTCAAAACTCACAACCTCTTTGAGGCTTAAAAATTTATAATGATTATTCAAAACATCAACTTTCTAACTCAAAAAAAAAATCCATCAACCTCTTAGCTCCCCAAAACAAATTAGTACTTTCTCCATTGAAAAATCTCTTTGTTTCCTTCATTTCAAAAAATAGCCTTTAGTTGTTGATTTCATGGAGTACCATGGTGGCATTTGAATAATGAGGCCAATCCAATTTTAGCGGGTTGTTGTTGGGGAGCAATGGATGGCCACGGCACCACTACATCTCATGGGGTAGTAAGTGCCTTGCCACTTCTTGGTGTCGTGGTCAATTGGAGTGCAACTAATGGCAAGTGCTCTAAGGTAGTGTGCTCTAAAAGTGCCCATCATCTTCAAACCGCCCCTATTTTTAGGTGGAGAATGCAGATGGGGTGATCCTTAAATGGACTAGTTTAGCATTTGAATGCATCGAGAAAAAATTATTTTTCTATTGCAAGAGCCAATCATTGTCTTTGATTTCCGCACATCTCTTTACAAGTTGAAAGTGGACAAATTTTGGAAGACCTATGGTTACAAATAGGTGCCTATACCCTGAATCTTTGAAAATTCATAAGTAATTAAAAAATGCTTGGAAAAATACAAAACCACTTGTGTTAGGTTCCACATCAATTTTTCTTTCTCTGAAAAATGATCTAAAAATATTTTCGTCTACAAAAGCCTGTGAAAAAGGCGGACTAGTCCTTAAATGTTGCTTTAAGAGCATACTATCTTAATAGACTTGCAGCTCCAGCTAGGCTTCTCACTTGGGCCATGCCATCTTGGCAACCATGTTTGCTACTAGGATACTACAAAGATTCAAGAATGTTAGTCACAACTCACAAGTAGAACCTTATGCATGGAGTTATACTATGGGTTGTATGGCTTGCTCACAATGCTTGGGCTTTTAATTAGGATAGATAAAGCACTCAACATGTTGAAAATTTCATGTAAAGTAGCCTCAGAGCTTCACCACCGTGGCTCAATACATTTTCATGAGACTCCACATTGTAGGCCTAGGAGCCAAATTAACCTCCGATGTGGCTTTAGATGATGTTTTCAAAGCACTAAATGTACCAAATTTTGTTGTTTTTCCCTCAACTTCCAATGTACATTGAAAATTTGGCAAAGCCTGAGGTTGATTGTTTTGGCATTACTTGAGGGAATAGTTGTTGGAATTGCATGAGGAATTGCATGAGGAAGTGTTGCATGAGGAATTGCATGAGCGGTTTATAATGTCTTTGCTCATCAATGGTCATGGTTGGTTTGTATAGATTTTTTTCAATTTTTTTGTAACTAATTCTTCAATTGTACCCTTCAAAAATAAAATTGATGAAGAGCTCCACTGGCAGATTGCAAGACCCATCCCCGCTCACACTATGGTGAACGCCTATCAACAACAACAACAATAATAAGTTAAGGGTAGAGTCATTCCCACTAGTTTAATAAATTCATAGCATCAATTTTGTCTAGACACTTCATCCCTCTTCCTTTTCATTGAAGGATTGGTGTTAGCACCTCCACTTCTTTTTAAAATTTGAAATTAGGAAAGATTGTAATACTAACTACTCACTACTCACCCAGGTGGGTTACATGTGCCCTTTTCTAGTTGTTGAAAATCATTGTCTCTTTTCTTTTTCTTTCTCACACAATTAAAACAGCTAGGGATACAAATTTAAAGCTTCATCATGTATTTGTCTTGTGGTCTTTTCAATTTGGAAAACGCATCAACTTATTATTTATCACCAAATTATCAATTGTCAAATTTGAATTTGTATTCAAAATCAAAGATCTAGATTTAGAGTAGAGGTGTCATAAAGTTCATAATGAATCTCTCTAAAATAGGAGACAAGTTTTTTCATTTTATTTCCATTATTTTTACCACTAGTAGAATTAATTTTATTCTTATGAAGCATGTAGAGGAATGTAGCTACCTTTCCTCCAAGAATAAATGGAGAAATGTGTAGAGAAAATAAATTTGCTAGGTAATCAAGCAGTTGGAAGCCTAAACAACATCTCTTCTACGGTTAATATGATGGCATATACACTATTTTTACACTTGTATTCATCTTTTATCTTTTATTGTTCAATAGCAACCATTGAAACTACGATATTGTTATACTAGATTGTAGCCAAGTGAAATTGTACCATTTGCAAATAGAAGTCAATAATAGGCGCAATCAACTACACAAATATAGATGATTGAACTTTGTGTGCATGTGATGTTGAGTAGAAAGGGTTTACTTTGAGAAAATACTAAATTTCTAATTACATCTAGAATTGATCAAAGACATGAAGGAAATCATAATCATACAAAAGTAGAAGTATAATGAATGTTCTTTACATCTATATGTATGTTATTTTGTACAAAGAGATGTATATCAATTCTCATGTGACATGTATGAAATATAGTATATCCATACAAGTATAATATATAAAATTCTAATCCTATTTGAACTCACATATGCCATGTATAGAGATCTTATAAGTCAAATATAATACCATTTATGTATAAAAGTCATTTAAGTTGTATATAATAATGTATATTTGTATAAAAAGTTGTATGTTTTACATACAATATTTTGTACTCATATAGGAGTTATACAAGTTGTATATAATATCATACTCTTGTATTGACCCCTAAAGTTCCAAAGCCATTTTTTAATTAAAAAAACAACTCAAAATTGCTAGTTTTGCTACGTTCATCTAAAAGACATCATAATTGTAGGATTTTGTACTGCAGTTGTTTGAGATCATGTAGTTAAAATCTCATAAATTTTGACCATGCAAATTAGAAGATATTAGCATTCAAAGTTGAATTTATTTTTTTGAACACTAGAGTTTGCAATTTCACATGACTTTGACTGCCATTTGTGGAAAAGTTTTGCACTGCAAACTTTGAGTTAAATAAGAATTTGTGTTGAAGAATTGAGTTCAAAGTCTAGAAAAGATAATTTTTTTTTAAAACACTTGATTTCCATTCTTTAAGAAAATGTTAAGCGGAAGTAGGTCCAAGATCAAAAGAAAAAACTAATCATTATAGCTCAAAGATGGGATTAAAACATTATAATTTTAATGGTGAGATTGTTTTAGAAACAAAACTTAACCTTGTCAAACAATTTTTTTGAAAAATTTAAAAAATTGCATTCAGAAATGAATCCTATAAATTATTTTTTTAAGAAGATGCTCTAAGTGCCCGAACAATAAGATTGCCCATAACTTTCACATAACGAATTCTATGGAGTGAATCAAAGCTTCTCATATAGAGAAAATTAAAATCTATGAGAATTTAATTTTTCTTAATTTTAATTTTTTTTGTATGTGAGGAAGTTTTTGCCCACTGCACAAAATAAAAGGCCCTATAGGGCTATAACTTTTTCTCCTGGTCACTGACTGAAATAAAAATTATATTTACAAAAAGCTAATTTTTTTTCTATCTTTAAAAAAAATTCAAAAAATCATGATAAATATTGAGGTTGTGAGAGCCTATCCGAAATCCATTTTGTCCTCCAATGAGACAATGGGACTTTAGAGGTTTAAAATGTATAAGTTGGATATAATATTGTACTTAAGTAATTGTATGAACCATATACAAGTTGTATAAAAGTCTTTGAAAGTGTATCCAACACTTAAATGAGTGCTACAACCACTTTAAAACTTCAAAACAAGAGCTTTTTAAGAAGCTAACACAAATTTCAATAAACCCTCCAAATTTCAAGTTTAAATCTCTTACTTTTCAACTTTTATAGCCGATTGAAGTCTCTTCTTCTAAATTTGGTAGTGCCCAACTCAACAATCCTTTGTTTTTAAGAATCTTTTTGTCTTATAAAAGCTCTAAAAGCTTTGTGCTATTACTTTAACCCCTAAAACCCCGTTTGTCCCCTCGGGGGACAATTTGGGTCCGGGTAAGTTCCTGTGACCTCAATTTGTAGAGAATTTTTTTGGGATTTTTTGAGGTTGTGCGGTTTTGTGAGAGCTTTGTGGATATATAATTTTTATTTCAATTGGTGCTCGAGAGAAAAAGTTATGCCAAAAATAGAGTTTGGCGGGCAGCATAAAAAAATCACAGAAAGTCAAAATAAATTTCTTAAATATTTTTTTCAAAATCTATGTCTTTTTGTCTACATTTGAAGCTTTGATTCATTCTATTTGGACTAATAATGAAAAAGTTATGGACAATCTTAGTTTTTCGGGCAATCTAAGCATCTTCTTGAAAAAATAACTTTTAGGATTCATTTTTTAATGCAATTTTTACAATTTTCAGAATTTTTTTTTTAGACAAGGTTGAATTTGCTTTCTAGAACAATCTCACCATTGGGATTATGGTATTTCAATTTTGTCTTAGAGCTATTAACAATTTAGTTATTCCTTCAATCTTGAACCTACTTCTACTTAACAATTTTTGAATGAGTAAAAATTTAGTGTTTTTTTCTTGAATTTTTTTTCCTATACTCTCAACTGAATTATTCAACATATAAACTTAGAAAATCAATATCAACAATACAAAAAATTTAAGTTAAATAGGTTCAAAGCCCAAAAATCTAGTCAAGCAAGGTGCAAAAAAACTTGTTTTCTTCACTTTGAATGCAAACATCTTGCAATCTATTTGTTCAAAGTTTCTGAAATTTCTTGCACACATTCTCATACTAGTCTAGTATAAGATCCTACGGTTAGATATGCAAAAAAAAACAATTTTTATAGTTTTTTGCTCTTTGCAATAGAAGTGGCAGTTTTGAGTGTGTTTTGATGGAGAAAAGGCCTCGGGGTTTTAGGGGTTAAAAAAGACTACTTCTTCATACATATTATACTCAAAATTTCAACTTCAAATCTCCAATACTCTATCATCTATAGCTTATAAAAGTGGAGATTCTAAAATTCGGTAGTAGCTCTACACCACTTTACTTATGAGTTCATATCTTTCTTTTTCTAATTCCAAATTAAGATTTGTGTGACTTTTTGGAAAGATAACAACTCAATACATAGTCATATTAAATCTCAAAGCTATATACTTCTTAATCAAACTATTATAGACCTTCAAAAATTTCTACCCCCAAATTTTATGGCAGCTAACATTTTCTCAATCCATTTTGCATACAAACTCCAGATAGAGCAAGTCATATCTTTTTAGAAGAAAAATAAGAAGAAGACACCATCTTAAATTTTCATTCAAAAACTCATTATACACAATTTGCTACAGCTTTCCAAACTCACACACACACCTACGAAAAAAACTATATTATGGAAGAAGAACAAAGCCACCTCTTATCCTCCACCTTGTCCACTTGAATAAGTGCACTTCGGCCCCATACAACAATACATGGACCATATTTCATCTGGAGGTCATTTTTTTTCTCTCCATAACTCTATCTATAAATCCTAAATAGAACTACAATCATACAAAATCCAAAAAAAAGGTAAAACAAACTTCACCTTTCATTTCAACAATTTATTTAAAGCTAAGTAAAACATGAAATTGTCTCAAAAGAAAAAGAAAATAGTGAACATGATCCCACAATCAACAAGCACAGGTGATAAAAAATCTCATGAAAGTAAAATCAACCACCAAGTCACAAACTTGGTTCACTGGTTAAGTTTTTGTTGTCCAGTCTAGGCAATGACGCTAATATGTGAGCCTAAAAATGTGAGCCTACGAGCTTTGAGTCTAAATATGAATAGGTACTTTACAACTACTGAAGGTGCCTATAACATAAATATCGTATAACCATAGAGATGCTTATAACATAAGTACCTATAATATAAATATCCTATAACTATGGAAGGTGCTTATAACATAGGGACATGCAATATAAATAATTTACAATCATGGAAGGTACCTACAACATAGGAGCCTAGGCTCCTAGGCTCACATACTAGCAAACGTGCCAGTCTAAGTTTGAACCACATTGCATTGATCAAATATCATGGACATCTTGTGCTTTAGCATTGTTAGCGAGATAATATAGGAAAGTTGTACAACCAAGTCACTACCTATCTTTTTGAGTTCTGACAAGATGCTTGACATCTAAGATAGGTTAACAAGCTCTACCACTTAATTAAATTGTGGTTCTCACCACAATCCCTCTTTTTATCCTATTAATTTTTTTGAAGTGAGCTCAATGAAATCAATTTAATCAAAATCAAAATAATAAATATTTTTTATATAACACAACAATTTGCATCACGTCATCAAGATTTGTGAGGACTTAAGGTATCCTCATCTAAAATGGAATTTTTTTTTTAGACTCAACATCTATGAACACAAATTAGAAAAAAAATAACATCAAGATGTTAACAAATGAAAATAGAAGTAAATGCTATTGGTTTAAAACTTGAGAGACCATGTGAATAAACTACAAGTTTCAAAGTAGAGGTCATTGGAACACTTACTATTGACTCTAGACTTCCTCTTAGTCTCACATCCTTGAAATACAAAATGCTTCTACTCTCATCAATGGTTGCCTCAAAGAACTCTTCATCTCCCACTACTTACTTCTATAAATTAGTGTTGACTTAAAGAAAATAATTTGTTTAAATTAGGTCATTGGCAAGCTTTAAATACTAGTAGTTTAGATGTCTCCAGAATGTTTGTAGAAGGGTATGTATACCGTAAGTGATTCAATGTCATGATAGCCTCTTCCGATTTTGATTGCCTCTTTCTTTTTTAGCGACTTGGGTTCAAAATCTTTGGTTGTACCTAACTTATTACAATATTCTCTTACTCATATGTATACCTATCATGTGAGGTAAAGCACCTACTTGTGCAACCAAATGAGGTTCATTTTGATGCTATTGAAATGAGATGCCACTTTGACATGGAAATAAAATGCAAGAGGTTAAAAAAAATGAACTTTCTAATTAGTTTAAATATGAGACAAACTTGACTAGCTTCAAGTCCTAAACTGCAAAATTAATCAATTGCCAAATGAGGGTCATGGAGGACTACCTCCCTTATTATCATTTTCAATCTCTAAAAATACTATAACATATCATTTACCAACAATGAGAAAATTTAGAGAATTTGATTTTATATTTGAAATCAAACACTTTTAGATAACTAAGCAACTACATGTCTTTTATATTGTTCATTAATTTATTTTTATCATAATAATGTTCAAATACAAGGCATACGCTTATTTATAATTATGCATTTTGAGAGTTCTTTAAATCTAAATCACAATTTGATTAGCAAATATTGTGCGTGCAATCCCTAGCCGCATTTTAACTTCATGATTTACCACCCATTTTCCAAGTAGATTTGTTGCTAACATGGGTACTGATCATTTGGGCACTCAAGAGTTTATAAGTGGAAACAAAAATTCTTGTGCCAATGTATGATGATCTAAAATGGATTATACCATTATGCACTTATGAACTGGTGGGGTATGCTAAATTTACCCTTGCTTTAAAAAGCGTCTTTTAGTTGAGCATGAAGTTAATTTTAGTTGAATGTTAACAAAATTTTGCCACAAGATATGAACATGTATTCTCTTACTAGAAATATTATTATTTCTTCAATAGAGGGCCAAAATCACAAGTTAAGTTGTTCGAACTTGTTGGGTAAGACGAGCAACTTTGTGCACCATTTGCAAAATTCCTCCTCTACTTTTGAAATCTGCAAGTGCATAAATAACATAAAACAAAATGCAACTATTAAAAAAATCATTTTCAGTGCAAAAATTATAGTTTAGGAGGAATCAACCGTTAAAGGACAAATTAACTTCCCTCTTGGTCAAACTTCTCTAGTTTTTTTGTATAAACTACATTTCAAAAATTTGATATTTTTTGTCATATAATAATACATATCTAAAATTTAATAATAAATTTTTACAATTAAAAACATCAAAATGAATTTTATATGATTTTAAAAAGTATTCTCTTTGTAAAATTTATTTTAATTACAAAAGTGTTTAAAATAGTATGAAAAAATTAAAGAGATTTGAAGATAATAGTGATTAATATTATAGTATACTTGGACTATTCTTTAACACCACAAGGTCTAACCACTTTTTGACAATGGAGGTTTTCAATGAATTGTTCTACTTTGATATTTTTTTGTATATGAATGTGCTTGAAATTTTTAATTACGACCATAAAAATGTAAAGATTACTTTGTGTAATATTAATGGAATTAATTTTGGAAAATATTGATTGTTGGATTTTTAGATTACAACAATTTTAGATTATCAACTTATAGGCAAAATATGAAGCATTTGAGAAAGAAAAATTATAAAAAGATGAATAATGTTTTTCTACACTTCAAAAAATATCACACTAGAATCTAAGGCAAATGTAGTATTTTTTAATTTTTAAAAATGAAAAATAAAAAAAATTCTCAAATTTGTACACATGTTCAATAAAATAAGTTGAAAGCCAAAACTAACCAATTTGAATCCTACAAAATTAAAAAAAAATGATGTATGCTTCAATTTTTGAAATTTAGCAATTGATATTATTATCATATTATATGGAACATCTTCAAAAAAATTGGAATCATTTTAGTTATTTTGTGTTTTTTATCACACCCAATTGAACCTTGTATTTTTAAAATTGCTAAAAATACAAATTTGAGAGATTTTCCTCTAGAGCCAGTTTATTTATGCAAACCAAAGACTAGAAATGTCCAAGAAAATGTGTTTTTTCCATCCCCAATATTCCTAGCACTGTAAAAAAAAAATTCTTTGTTCCCTTCTTCTATGAGACTACATTTCCTAAATAAATTTTAAAACACTTTTCACATTAAAAGTTTGAAAATAAGAAAATGCAAGAAGTATGTCAACTTGTTACTTTACAAGATCCTAGTGTTCAAAATATTGAAATTTGTTTCATCCTACTGAGAATTTGCCATTGAAAACTTGAAGAGGACACATTGTGTGCTCTTAGTCCTCGAGGGGGTAAGCTTATATCAAGAAAGTTTGATAGAAGAAGTTCAAGAATGGCATATTCTCAATTGTCAAGATACTACCTTCAAAGAATTACAAAAGTTAAGCTTAAAAGTATTTAAAATTAAGAACTATGTGCATTAGAAAAAATCTGGACCTTGTAGAGGACCACTAACTTTTTATTTTTGCTCCCCCCCCAATGCAAATACAGAAAATTAAAAAAATGATTTTTAATTTTTTTAATTATAAATTATAAATAAATCCAATCTTACATGGTGCTGACATGGAACTACTAGTGCCACATCAACTGCTCATAAATATAAATAAAAAAATAAAAATTCCAATTTTTTCTATAATTGTATTGTTGCCATCAAAAACTCGCAGCATTCTTGAGGCCTGGATTTTTTTCTAATGAAAATTGAGGTTCACTTTTAGAGCATTTTTCTACATAAATGCAAGGGTAGAGTGATGCACATATTCACCAATATTTCCCAACCTATCATCTCCACGGCAGGTCTTCTAAAAAAATGCAGACTTGTCAAAATTGTATGGGAAAGTCTTCCTACTTGATGAGTTTCCTTCTTTATTTTAAAAAACTAAAATAATGGGTCAATAGTGCTTGTCTCTCACCTTTTTAGATCTTCCTTGAAACTTTCCCGGACTTTAGATAATTTTGAAAAAGCTTCTAGTTTTATTTAGTCTTGTTGGGTGAACACATACAAATGGCCCACCTAATTTTTCCCATCATTGTATAGAAAGGTCAAGATGGGAAACTACAAAGAAATGACAAAACGGGCACTACATAAAAGAATTGTTTTACAAAACTTGTTGTTTACTTGTTACGTAGGGTGTGATTCATCAAAGATATGTCAAAATTGAATTTCCATGACACATTCTTAAGGGTCCATATCACTTCACACCAATCACAAGATGACACGTGGCACTTGCACTTTTATCAAAACAAGAGTGACTTAATTTATGCCAAATCTGACCCTCACGTAGGGGTGTATTCCCAGCCAGCAGCAGATGTGCCCTGCATTGAGAAATCCGAACCTGAATGACGGAGTCGTGAATTCCTGCCACTTCAGAGTCAGTTCCATGACTTCCATCCAAACATGCCCCTCACACCATTGGCTCTACTTTCACATGCTTGAAGGGAGTTGGACCAGGACCCTCTGCCAGCCAGCTCCTAATGCAGCTTTTTGTTCTCTTAACTCTCGAAGCCTTTCCATGGCCCATTGCGCATTCATTTGGTGTAAAAGTAGCAAACCAATTCATTGAAAACGTCATTGTAAGAGCCGGGCAGCCGACACCCGCACGAGGTTTCCAACAACAAAAAAAAATGGTACTCCATGACATCTAGGATCTTCTAAAGCGGAACCCCTAAATGACCGTGGCACATTTTGGATAGAAATTGTCAAAACTAGCCAATTTTTAGGGCAAAGGGAATTATAAAAAAAATTAAAAATTGAAATTCAACCGCACAAATTTGTACTAGACTACTGTATGAATGTGCTAAACAAAATTCAAAAACTTCAACCACACAAAGTGAAATGTTAGAATGTATGAAATTAGAAGAAAAAAGGTAATTTTTTTTACCTTACTCAATAGGGTCAACTCACTTTAATCCTTTAGGGACATTGCAAATATGAAGGGTATTTTGAAAGTCAAACCTCAATTTTTACATAGTTCTTGATTTTAAATGCTTTTAAATTTAGCTTAGAAAATTTAACTCCCGTAATCTGTTTTTTATTCCATATTTTCCGAATTGTTGAAATTGTAATTTTTGTAATATTTATTAATTTTAATCTTCAAATCTCTTTAAATTTTTCATATTATTTTAATCATTTTTGTAATTATTATGATTTTTACAAAGAAATTACTTTTGAAAATCATATAAGATTTATTTTGATATTATTATTATATAAAAATGAAAATAATTTTTAGATACATATTTACTACATGATAAAATATCAAATCTTTAAAATATATTTTTTTAAATAGAAAATATCAATGGAATGTCAATTTATATTGTATATAAATGTAGACCAAATGATAAATTATGTGGAGAAGAAAAATATGGATTTATTGTACCAAATGGCGAATATATTACTCACTATTTTGAACATGGAAGAGCCCAATTGGACAAGAAAATCAATTCAAAAGACAAACAATCTATCAGGCAACATCAACTCCATAATTGGAATGTTTCCAAATTATGCTAGAATTTACTATTGAAGGTCCAAATATAGATATGTGCTATGCGTGCTCCTAAAATGACATTAGACTCTAATAGTACAACCACAATAAAAACTATGAATATAGTTGTAGGTGAAAGTAGATTCACGGTCAAAGTGGATGAAAAGTACTAAAGCCCCTTCAAATATTCTTATAGGACTCTACACTACCATGTGAAAACTAGGCTACCAAATCTAATTTAGTCAATTTTTTCACATATTATACTTGTTCAATTGACTAATTATGAGACACATTTGGTGCAAAAAGGTAGAAAATTAAATATTAAAAAATTGCTATCTTCATTTGACAACAAGCCCAGGCAAGTGGATCTTTGTTGGTTCTTCCCTCAACTTTGTTTTCAAAGTTTACTAGTGGTCACTATATTGCCATGGGGGGCTTATAATTGGTGGCTCTATTTGTAGTTCTATTTTTTGTTTATCCGATCTTGGTCTCTCTAGCTCTCTATGCCATATTCTATCAAGTTTGTTATATTTTACCCATGCAATGAAGTTCATTATATTATATATATCCATACCTTAAATTTGTTTGTTTGTTTGTTAAGGTGAGATCTCTTGAATAATACAATCCCTTGGTTGTGTTCTTAGTACTATTGGAAAACTCTTTGTGATGAGGGGTGTGTGGGCTTTATTTTGTGGCATTTGGAATTGTGGTGCAAATGCTATTGATTTTTAATTTATTTTTTTAATTAATTAAATAAATAAATACTTTTAATTTTGTTTACTTTCATATTGGTTGTAGCAACATCACATGGAAACACTAATATACATGAAAACATGTCAAATATGTCTGAATTTACGCCATGTCAATTTTAGTGTGCCAATGCTATTTGAAGAGTGGGGTTAATTAGTAAGATTTTTTTGACTTTGTAGACAGCCCATGCATCCAGAAGTTCACAGTCACAAGGAAATTGACTTTGAAATTTATAGTCAACCATTTTGCCATGATCCAATACATTTAAGATCATAGATAAAACATAAAACATTCATTTTGGCATGGAAGTAAGCAGAAGTGCTTTTCAAACATCCCTAACAAGACAGTGACAGCTCCAAAGCACTGTAGACATGGCAGTGGCAAATGTATGCTTCATTGAGGAGAATGCCTATAAATTAGTCAGAATTGAAAACAAAACACTGATCGATCAACTTCACTTCTCCCAATTCCTAGAAACCCAAGTAGTCATAGTCATAGTCATAAATGTATTGCTTTTCGTCCAATTCACACATGAAAATAAAAGGAGTACATTCTTCCATTGGTTGTGAAGCTTTTTAACCCCTAAAGCCCCGCTTGTCCCCTCTGGGGACAATTTGGGTCCGGGTAGGTTCCTATTGTCTCAATTTGAAGATTTTTGAGATTTTTGAGATTTTTTGAGGTTGTGTAGCTTTGCAAGAGCTTTGTGGATATATAATTTTTGGGTCAATCGGATGCCGGATGAAAAAGTTATGGCACAATGAGCAAGAAATGGAGATTCTTGGGCAGCCCAAAAATAATTATAAAAAGTCAAAATATATATTTTTGAATATTTTTCCTAGAAGATTATGTTTTTACCTAAACGTGAAGCTTTGATTCATTCTATTTGGACTAGGGATGAGAAAGTTATGGACAATCTTAGTTTTTCGGGCAATTTAAGCATCTTCTTGAAAAAAAACTTTTTGTTCAACTTTGAATGCTAATATCTTCCAATCCGTACGGTCAAATTTGATGAAATTTTTACTACATGATCTCAGACAAGTTAAGTACAAGATCCTACGGTTAAATTTCCAAAAAAACAAAAAAATTGGTTTCCTTAAGTGAATACAACAGAAGTGGTAGTTTTGAGTGGTTTTTGGTAGAAAACACCCTCCGGGCTTTAGGGGTTAAGAATTTATAAAAGGAATGCACATATAATTTTTCTATTGGTTGTAAAATTTGAGCACATTGTGATGAACACTTCTGAAATGAATTCATGAATCGTGCTTGTGAATACCACTACAAATCCATATTTGTATTTTGGAAAACCTATTTGGATTGCAATCAATTTGGGATATCAACTGTCGTATATATTTCATATATATTTGTACAAATTTGTGTGAATCCATATGTAATCCATATATTTCCACATGAATTTTGTATTCTTATGCATTTTGTATTTGTATCTACATTCTATATCCACATCCATATCCATATTCTAGAGTGCCAATCAACGGCTACCTTTTTTCCATCTCATCATTTGATCAACAATCGTGGAGGAAGGGAGACATTTTTTTGGGTAAGAAGATCTATGGTTGTGATTTTTTCACCGGAGAGGGGGGACTTGTAGGAACAACGAGGTGAATTCATGTTTCAGGTGCATAGGTATGGTCAGGGTGAACTAACTCCCTCACTCGTCCCGACTAAGTCACTCCAGGGGGGCATGTAAAAAAAAGACCCCTTTGTTTGTGCTTTTTTCAAATTTATCTTCTACACCTCTCCAAGCTAATTTGGGGCCTCTGATTGCAAATATGAATTCAAAATTTGCAAATTTTATCATGTACAGCAAATAGAAAATTTCAGGGGTCTCCCTCGGGGTCAGTAACCCACCTTAACTCCACTTGCGCTAACTCCACTTGTTCGACAATTGATCAGCATTACAGTGCTGCTGCAGCAGCCGCCCTGGGATGCATGATCGTTGAGCTCAAGAGTTGCCCTCCCTGCCTGCTCCCTGCTCTCAGCCTAACTTCCTTCCACGTTGTCCATCCCCTGGCATGGCGGAGAAACGAGACATGTCTGTTTGCAGGGGTTGGTGCTGTACTTCCTCCCCTTCCAGCCAAGCCTGATCAATGCCATCAAATAATGCTACCGACACCACATGCTTGTTCTGCTCAGAATCCAGGCTCAGAAAGAATGTTGTCACATCAAATGGACACAACTCGTACACAACTTACAGACTTGATTTGGGACGGACAGGAAAGGGGAAATTTTAAAAAACAAAAAAGGAAGCCAAAAGGGGAACGCCAAGCCATGGAAACTGAACGACGGACAGACAAGAGGGACAGGACAGGGAGACTCATCATGCATAATTGAAGAAACGGAGGGACAGACACTCTGCCACTAACACAGGAATGCACACTTGCTTCAGTGGCTGCCACTTTCAAGGGGAAATCACGCACTCCAAAAAACTGACTGCCACTTGGGGCTACTGCGCCTAGTTAGAATATTAGCAGAATATTCAAAATGTTCATTGATTTTCATTGCTGGCAAGGGTGAAAAGGAGGTCCCAACGCACCAAAGAACACAACATTTGGATACCATATGCAAAAGTTACAAAGCGTCAAAGTTTGTTGTTTTGGATCCATTTTCAACAGACGCAGAGCAAGGTCTACATCATTTACGAATTGCTGATTGGAGGCATTCAATTTTTGTAATACTAATGTGTAGCATAATTGGTAGATTCTGGTCAGCATAATCAACATTGCATCCTTGCACAATTCCAATCAAGGATACCAAATTTTAATTTCCAAAAAATTCCAAAATTTAATTTTTGGTGAATTTGCAAAGTTAATTCTCATGATTTTACTTAATAATTTATTGAAAACAATTGGTGATGAATTTTTTTATTCAATTGCATAGCTATATAGTGAACATGCATACACACATCTTTCATATTAAAAAACATCCCATTAAGTAACAAAAATATAATCTAGGAAGAATTCAATGTAAGGCATCATATAACCAAACTTTGTGAAATAGATATCTTTATATTTTAACTAGATTTTGGCAAAAAAATTGTACCATTACAATCAAATGTACATAATTAGTTACAAAGTAAAGGTCAAATACCAAAATTTAATTAAAATATAAAGATATCTGTTTCACAAAGTTTGGTCATAGTTACGACGCTTCACATTGAATAAATCCTAGAGGAAATTATGAAACTTTTTTGGAGATGCTTGTTGGAAAAAAAATGTGCATATAGATATTTCCTACATATCTATCCAATCAAATTAAATTGGCTTCAAAAAATCACCAAAAATGGAATTTTGCTTTTTTGAAACTAAAATTTGGTATGCTTGATTGGAATTGCGTAAGAATTGGATATTAATAATCAAAAATTCAAAAATTTCTCTATACTATGCAATAAAAATTGGAATGGCTCAAATTGGCAATTTGTAAATGAAGTAGACCTTACTGTACATATTGATTTTCAAGATGTGCATACATAGAGTGGTGATGGCAATCCTACGTAGAATGCAATTTGGGGTGTATCCACCTTAGTAAAAAGGAAGAAGTGGAAAAAGTTTAGTTTTGTATTCAAATTCAATGGTACAAAATTGTGCATTAGGCTACTATAATAATATGTGGAAAGAGTTTCAAAATATTTGACCAAGTTAAGTGCATTTGAAGTGAGAACTACCTTATTTTACCTTTCTATTATCCAAATTTGAACCTTCCTAACTTAAAATTTTGCACTAGTAGATTCTTAATTTTAATTTCCATGTTCTATAAAATTGAGTTGAGACTCTATGAAATAAAATTTATAAAGAAAATAGTTGATTTTCATTCTTCATAAAATTGTTGAGTAGAAATAGGGCCAAGATTGAAGGGAAATCTAAATTGATAATAGTTCTAAAATGGAATGGAAACATGTCAATTCCAACGTTGAGAGTTTTTGCTAAAATAATGTAAGACCTTAGGTCCTT